>OZ024888.1:37879545-38102045 GCA_964017195.1 Siderastrea radians
ATTTTTTTAATTTTAATAGTGCTCCAAATATCATTAAAAACGACAAGGTTCCATTGCCTTGTTCCACGGTGACTTTCAGTATGTTATTCCCCAAAGTGTTTGGAGTCAAATAAACTAAGTTTTCTTTTTATTGCAATTCGTTTCGGGTTGGATGGGAAAACGGATTAGATTGACTGGACTAGTCCAGACCATTGCCAACTGCTGCGAATTCAAGCAATGTACTTCGACCCGATTCGATTCCAGCTAAAAGGCAACTGAGTATTAAACTTTTTCTTTGCATTAATAAAATTGTTTTTCACTTCTGCTGCCTTTGCTAAAACGCGGTCAGCATGAGATTTCACGACAAAAAATGCAGGATACAGCACAGGGTTATCAGGGGCGTAGCCAGGATTTTTCCAGAGGTATGCACAATTTTCCAAATCCAACACAACACCTCAGTTCTCTCACATCGTTTCTACATTCCTTGATTGCGTTTGCTTTTCTTAACAGTATGGTTAGGTTATACATGAATGAATGGAATGGCAACAAGGTCGTAAAGCTTCATGTAGATTGTTTTGTTAAACCGTGAGCATACTAGGAGGGTAAGAAGGTACTGCTCCCCCGGGAAAATTTGAAAATTTTAGGTCTAAAAATTAGTATCCTTCTAACACAGTAGTGTACATTTTTAGTTATTTTATGGACTATAGTTCATGGAAATCAGACAGTTGTTGCTCCTTGAATCGTATCAGATCTCTCTTACAAATTGACAGTCCATGCTATTGTGTCCGTTCTTTATTTTTACAGCTCGCAGATCAGAATCTCATTTAAAATTTGCTTGGAAAGAACGATTCTGTTTGCCACTTGGGAAAGTTAAAATTCGTTGGTTTTAGAGTATGGCAAGCCAAACATGACAAAAGTAGGTTGAGTTTGAAATCATCTATCGAGTTTTAGTGATCGATGTGTGAGATTAGGAAATCACTATATGAGAATTAGAAATCACTATATGAGAATTAGAAATCACTATTCGAGAATAAAAAACTGTAATGCGAGGTTATAAATTACCCATTGAGAACGAAAAACCATTAATCGAGAAAAAGACTGATGATTGAAATCGACACCACCTGCTGAGAATGAGAAATCACTCTAGATGCGAGAAATAGAAATCACCATTCGAGATTATCGATTAGTTTTCAGAGCGAAGCAGCGTCCAGGCTCCGACTCAGCTTAGAGCCTCGCTTTCGTTCGCTAGCCTCACGGGGATGGACAGCACTCATCTCCATATTCCAAAATGACGTGACGTCATTCCCGATCTTCGGGTTCGTTCGTTAATCGACTTCGGGCTTATTCAGTAACGCCATGCACCGACCCATACACCCTGTCTGTATTGCCCTTGATTCTCCTTAGAAATGCAGGCGTTTGCTATCGTAAGAATAGTAATCATATTAAAGTGTTGTCATAAGAATAATGTTATCTCATGACTGCGCCGAACGAGGCGGCTATTTACGGGCCCTTTAGAAACAGTCTTTCAGAACATTTATCTTCAAGTTTATTTCTTTATATGGACTTTGGAAAAATGCTAATAAAAATAATAATTGAAAGTCTGACCGTGTCTGCAAACCTGGGTTCATCAAAGTCATCAAACGCAGAAAAAAAAGGATTGGACATTTTGAAGTATGGAACTGGCTCCATACGTGAAACGGACGTTCGTGAGGACGTTCGTGGTTACGATAATTTCCGAACGGCCGACGACAAAATGGCGGAGCACCATGAGGAGCAACTGCGTCAACTTGTTCAGGAAGTTCGAGCGACTATCAGAACAAATGTCTCAACCAAATCATTCGAATGTCAATGCTCAGGTATCCCGTATTTTTGGACGCTGGCAATTTAATCCAAGGTCGAGCCGCAAGCAAGTTCCTCGCATTTCAGACGCCTGACAAACATGAGAAGAATTGGTACTTCCAACATAAAGGAACAGGTCAAGATCGAAGGCGATACAAAAAGCTCCATTTTTGTGTGATTTGTTATTACTTGCTGGCCCAACCACAGGGTCCAGAGGAGCGAAGTTCGAGCAGAACGTTTAGTTTTCCTTGCAAAAGACAACCGACATAATATGCTGCGAACTTGCGTTACTCGCGTTACCTATATTTTTACCGCAGGTCAAATTACTGTGGGCTCTTAGGATTACTGAGATCGACTTACACTAAATAATACGACAAGGGAAGAAACAGATTTGGGCTGATTTTTCGAATCCCTCTATCTCGTAAGAAAATGCGCCAAAATGCCTAATTTTAAGAATCTGGTCTAGAATTTACCTATTCTCAACAAATATGGAAAAAAGTCGTTTAAAAATGACGAAAAACATACGTTTTCGCCAAGCGGAATTTACGGCTTCCACGCTTCGCTTTCGTACTATGTGCACCGCAACACTCGGTGACGGAAATGACGTAAAAATCGTGACTTGATCGAAAGCGTAAGTTGTCCTGTTGGGACTCTAGTCAGGCGGAACATTGTAAGTTTCATATTAACTTCTGTTATTGTTTTGAGCGACGAAACGTCGCTCATATTTCATTCTCGCTTGGTGCGTCTCCGCCACGGAATCATGAGCAACGAAGCCATTCTGCTTTTAAAACGCTTAACGGAAGACTCGATTCAACCTTGGAAGAAATCAGAGACGTTAGAAATTCGAATGAGCTATTGTGTGAGCGGATCAAGCGCCTGGAAATAACGAAATCGGAACGCGAAGAATTGCCAAGTGGTGCACGTGGTAGATAAAAGCCAACCAAACTCTTTGGTTGAATGTGGCAGGTCTTCCCATTTTAGTGCATCTTCACCTTGCTGAGACTTATTTGAAAGTGGGTACTTCCACGTTCCGTTGCCCTTTTCTCTCCGCTGCACTCAAGTCGCCTCCGGAAGGACCTCGCTCAAAATCATACCCATTTCTTTGGCATTCAAAGCGAAATTTTCCTTTTCACAGCCGCTGACATTATAATAATCAAGAATTCCACTCAGTGCTGTGTAATTTCGGCGGTCTATCTGGTAATTCAGCGATAGCCTGCAATAAATTTTTAAATTTTAAAATTGGTCTCAGGGGCCGTTTGATCGCGGAAATATGGTATTTTTATGTTCGCGTTTGAAAGCAGATTGTCGAAACACTTACCATTTAGATACGAAAACGTGTTTTTCCCTGTTCGATAGTTTCGATTTCTTCCGCTCAGGCTGGTTTTCTTGTAACGGAGCTTTCCATTTTTGAAACTCCCTCCACATATGATGTTTTGAACTTTGCTCTTTCGTTTCCGGTAACGATCACTTCCGTCACCATGTGCTGCGGTGCACATCGATCGAGATCATGTGGTATAAGTTTCCTCCCTTGTCCTTATTTTTACTCGGAACTTCGTGCCTCGTTCGGAAAGCTTCGCTTTCCGAAGAAAAGCCGTTGCCCTTCGGGCAACGTGTTAGGCGACCGCGGAAGAATGGTCTGCGGTTAATAGCAATTTTCAATATGGCGGACGATATGGCGTACTAAGCGAGGTCAAGATCGAGAAATACAGCGTATGGAAAGAGAAGAAAGCCGTTCAAATTGGATTTACAAAGGTTGCATTGGGCAAATTTATTGATCAAATGACTTGGTTATGTATTTTATATGGTAAGATGTGCGAAGGATAATTCTTACGTACAAATTTAACTCCTCTGGACCCTGTGGCCCAACAGTCAATGTTATACCACGATAGGGAAGGAGAGTAGGGGCGAGAGTAGCACTGAGCACGCCATGTGCTCAATCATGTCAGTATCTCAGCCTGATACTTAAAAACTTATAGGTAATCTTAAGATAAATCTTGTCATTTCTACTCCTTTCTTACATGTCCAGTTCTCCTTGTGCTGCAGATGTTCCTTTTGACCTTTCCTCTGACTTAGATGATGCTTTTTCAAAACATGAATACCTACGTCGAGCTCTATTAAGGGATGACATGATAGAACTTTTCAGTGATCCTACTATGATAACTTAGATGCGACTGTTATTGGGAATGATGGTAATCCAGTTGAGGGTACAAGAGTGTGTGTCGTGAGGGAAGTATTAACTAGCTTTTGGCAACTAGTGTACCATTCACTAACTGTTAGAACACAGGAAAAAGTACCATGCATATGGCATGAACTTCAGAAAACACAGTGGGAAGCAACTGCATGTATAACAATAAACCAAATAGTAAATCAATAGTAATAGTAAATCAAAAGGTACAATTATTTTCCAATTTTTTTTGTTATGTGCTGTCATAGCATCAGTCTTGTTTGGAGAGAAAAATGTTTCAAACAGTTACTGGAATCATTTTTATTCTATGGATTATAATTTCACTTGGTGATAACTTTGACCCTAATGATGAGGACCTATTGGATTTCCTGAGTAGTTTTGAGTGTTTTACCAAAGTAACTGGAGGGAACATTTCACAGGTTATTCGTGAGCTAGCACACAAGGTACATTATTGATTGTTTTGCACCAATACTCTCAGTGTTGAGAGCATTCCCCCATTTCCCTGCCTTTCAAAGCTTACAAGGCTTGCAACAAATGCATCTTGAAAAGAAGCCAACCCCAAGAAAATATCAAGCTTCTTGATGCAAATCCACAGATGGAACCAGAGAGAATGGTTCTGAAACATCTTAAGAGGTATATTAGGTCCCTGGATGGACAGGCTATCTCCCAGTTCTTTTCTTTTTTTTGACAGGGTGTAATGTTATTGCATGTGAATCATTCTTCGTTACATGTACAATCATTATGCTTGAGGGGGGGAGGGGGGGGGGGCTGGATGTAGACCAATAATCAAAACTTGTGGTCCCATACTCGAGTTGCCTTCCACATACCAGTCGTATTCAGAACTTGCTGAAGAATTCAGTTCTCTCATAAATGAAAAGGGAGCTTGGTCTTTCAATATTGTTTGATTTCTTTAGTCTAAGTTCTTGTAACCTGTACCGCCATGTTGAATCAAAAGAAGAGATATGTGTTATGGCTGGGAATAACAATATACTTGTCTCTGGTACAAGTATGCATTTAGCATTCAGTTGTTGTAGGTTCAAGTTTGTAGGCTCAAGATGTTTAAATGCTGTACAAGTACATTGTAAGAGACTTTGGAGTGTTTATTTTTGTTCTGTTCAAACAAGTTCATGTTTACAAATATAGGATCAAGTTACAAAATTATGTCTATTATATCTTCACTATATTTATGTCACTAACAGAATGCCTTTTGACCGGATTTAAAACAGTTAGAATGCCTTTTGACCGGATTTAAACATCAATAAATCTTGAGTTGACTTAAAATGCAGTCTGAGTAGTCATTTCAGCGTGCAAAGAAGTTAGTGTCCGATAGCCCGGGGCTAGTGGATTTTGTGGTCGGGCTAGTGGATTTTATCCTTCACTTGCCCGACGGCCACGTGAAAGTTTCCGGGGGAAATTTTTGAGCAAATTAAATTACAGAAGCACTGTAAAACGTCGATTTTTTTTTACTTTCTAGTTAGTTCGTCTGAAACGAAAGCCGTTTTTGAAACCGATCTGCCGCAGAGAAATCTGCATAAAAACATTGGTATCGCTTACATTTTGTTTTGTTTTTTCGTGAAATCAAAATTGTTGCTATTCAAGAAATATTTCAAAGAAACCTTAAGTTGTCTAATTATGCTTCACTGAGGAATGTTTGGAGCAGTTTTTGGTCATGAATCTCAGCGAGAAATTTGTTCAGTTTTTACAAGCGGTTTTGTTCGCGCATTGAGACGTGCACATTTGACCACGTGTTTAATTCTTTCGGCACCGAAACCAAACACTGATACTTTTGGTGTTTCTTGATTAAAATTTATCGACGCCATCCTATTGTTTTCATGTAATTTTACCAAATGAAATGTTACGAGAAATGAAAAGAAATTTTTTGTTTCTTTGAAACCTTTGTCTAGTTTAACAAGAAGTTGAGTATTTCTTTAACTAGAAATTTGCATAATTTTGTTTACGAGTTTACTGATGCGTGACTTGGCAATTACAATTTTGCGTGGACTCGAAACTGCCAAAGTGACTGACTTTTCTAGCTTTTCCTCAGGAAACTGATCTACTCAATGTAACACCTTACTGTAAGAAGTAAGAAAATGATGTGAGCTACCAAAACTTTAGATGTGCTGTAACTTATTTTTAGGAGTGGACTTACAGTAAATAAAGTTCTCCTTCTGCTACAGACATTGTTCCAGGGGGAAATAATTCTTTTGATGGTAAATTGTGCAATCAAGCACTGCTCTGTCAACTTTTTTCACTGTATTTTAAGAGAATTTTATTGAAAGGTTGTTTTGCCTCGACATCGGCATCGGGTTGCTTCAAAATGCATGGTTGTCATGTTGCAGCAGATTTGGAGAACCAGTATACCAGTGTATTAAAAGTATGTTACCAACTGGTATTAATAAAAATTTACACAGCCTTTACTGTTAATTTTGCCTTTAATTAATTAATTAATTGTGCTTATGAGAATGTTTTTTGGGCTAGTGAAAATCACTTTCGGGCTAGTACATCCTGGCTACAGCTTGCCCGAAGGGCAAGCTGGAAAACTGAATTTCTTTGCACCCTGCATTTGTACTATTATCATAGATTACACGATTTCAGTCTGCGAGCCCTTAGGAATGAAAGACAACCTACAGTAAAAAGTAGCATGGTGCTTGTACTAGGTGTATGTCTTCCAAGAAATCACTGCCTGAAATCCAAATTTCACTACAAACTACCCCATCTCCCCACCACCAAGTAAATGCAACTGGAAATGTGGAAATGGTTTGAAGACAAACCAGTGTAAATTACACAATTCTATCAAAATTCAAAACATTTAAATTCAAGGGTCATAAATGCAGTTTATATTGTTTTGAGTTCAACCACACCAGTGACAGCTGATCATGCTGATGTCTCGTTTTTAATAAAAACAATCTCTGCAGTAAGTTATTTCTTTTCCTTATGCAGCCCATGTGGGGGATAACAGTGATCAACTACTCCAATTTCCATCACAGGAAATGTCAAAATACTTTAGTGGGTGATAAATCGTTTTCATTACCACTCATTGAGACCTTGAATGATTGTCACAGTGTTCAGGAAGTGACTAATAAAATTCCATTATTGCCATCATCAGAAAGAGGGTTCATTCTACTGTGTAATTCCTGAAGTTGGTGATCTGTAAGCTGAATGTGTGATTCTGGCATAACAACATTGTTGTCTGCTTGAATATCAGTCACTGGACCATCACAATCAATTCCATGTCTGCCAATTTGACAATTTATTCCTCAGGAATAGTGAGTAAACCAGTGTACCACATTGCCAAGGGTATTTAGTGGCCTAACTGTTCTAATACCATGGTAATTCCACTGGCTTGTGAATTCACGTAGGGAGGCATTGATCCTAAGAATATACACATATTGCAGAGCCAGCAAGTGTAATTCATCCAAACAAATCCTTGTATAGTGCTGAGCTGACTCTATTAATTTCTGCCCACAGACTTTCGATGCACTGATCATGAACATTCCTACCAGCAATAAAACTACCTCAGTCTGATCCCCGGTTAATGATCATATATCTTGCCACATCTACATTTTCCATACCCTGGTCACCACGAACCCTTGAAGGGATTCCAAACTCTTGTACTCCTTCCTCAAAATATTGAAGCACAGTACTTGCTTTGTTGTCTGTGCAACATTTCAGATATACTATGGCTCTGCTGTACCCATCAATACCTCCGTGGATGACGAATCTCCATGAGATTAGTTTATGGTTTGAATCAATGTGCCACAAATGATCTGGACCAGTGAAATTGTAGGTTCTTTTAAATATTGCACACCAACGCCTCACAGCTCTACCAATACCATCTATCCTCTACCAGCTTTCTCTGATTCTGAACCTTTGAATATTTATACCTCTATCTTTGAGACTGCCTCTTACATAGGTTTCACCACCACATGGTGTCAAGTTAAGGGTCTGCTGTATCTGCCTAATTCTTTATCTGTTATTTCTGTGAAATTGTTTTCCAGTCCAGACTCGATCCTTCGTCTGTATAGTGCTTGGTCAGAGATTCCAAGGCATGTTGCTATACTTCTCCACCCGGGTTCCCCAGTTCATTCCAGTCTCACGCAGTTGCTCGATCATTTCCTTTGTAATATTGTTTGGCGGTCTTCCTCCTGTACTTGCAGAGAATGCCAATGGAGTCTTTTCCTTTTGGTGAAAGCTTGATGCACTCAAAATGTCTGACGCCTTCCATAATAACACAGCTGAAGAATTTTCTAACACCTCAAACAGTTCTCCTAACGAGGAGTTCTGTGACAGTGATATGGCAACAAGCACTTCTGTGTGTTCCTCAAGCCTTTTCTACAATGTTATCCTACAAGATCAGATACATGATAAACTGAAGCAGTTCTTTCGATAATACATCCCAGAGGATCCAAAAACTCCGGCCGATCCGTCAAGTCGACTTCTGAACTCAATTGCTCCGCCATTTTATTTTGAGAATCCCACCAAAATGCACTCCGCTGACAAGTTGTTGCGGATTTCACCGACTCAGAAAAACTAATCGATAATCGACAGAGCTGAATAACGAAATAGCTACGTCACTGGTATGCGGCTGAAAACGTGGGCTCAAGCGCGCGAGACTCAAAAATGGCTTTAATTCCCAGGAAAACGTAACATTGTGTTTAAAACCAAAACATATTTTTGTTATTGGAGACATATTGCCATTTTGAGCGTTTTCAAGGAGGAAATTAATTTTCGAAGGGATTTAGGTGGTGTAGAAACTTTCTGAAATTTGTTTTCTTGAAGAAAAACGGTCTCGCGCTCGCAAATTCGTGAAGGTGTAAATAGTCATCCTTTCGTGGATTTCGCGTACGATGTTTACGTTTTTATGTTGCCTTGTGCTGGTAACTTTAGCCTTTCCCTCGGCATGTAATGAGGATTGCTGGTTTGGAAAAAAAACAAGAGGATCAAAGGACGTCTGTTATGGCGATGTGAGGCCCCCTGCAGCTGATTTATCCAGAGTTTTAGGAGTAGAACCAGGAGTTGGTTATGCGTGCTTGAAGCATCGGAGGGCCCTAGAAAAAGAGGATGAGCGATGCTCGTCTGCTTTATCAAGAAGCCATTCCAAAAAAACTCTCCACCATCCCACAGAAACTTTACCAGTTCCTTGACGAGCGAGGAAAAACTGTTGTAAACTACAGACCAGGAGGCAAGTGGTGCAACAAATGCCGTACCTCGTATTACCGAGAAATTAAAAGCAACAAAGCGGTGAGTTTATTGTTTCGTGTTTATTTGCAATAATTTTTTTGCAAGGTGTGGGATATGATATGGATCTATAGAATATTTTCTATAAAACTTTAACTAATTTAATCAAACAACACTGAAACACTTTATTCCTATAATTCTAGAAAAACAGTGAGAGTACTTCCAGACAACAAAGAGAAAAACTGGAGCTACTAGATGAAAGTGAAATGCACGATGTTGAAAAAGAAAACTTGCAGATGGAACTGACTGAGATGAAAAGGCAACTAATTGAGATGAAAGGTGGGCTCCAGTCAGAAGGTATCAATAAGTATATTTGATACCAAAAGTTACTAAAAGTTCTGCACATCTTGTGCTAACAAATGGAATACCCTCCAAAGTGCTTAAAAATCAAAATGGAACTCCTTGCTGGTGACATTCATGAATCTTGTTTTTCATTGCATGCCAACAGGGTGAGAAACAGTTTGCTTGGAGATTCCATAGTTTGCCTGCTGACAACAGTCTTCTATCCTTAATGAATTAATGATATTTGTATTTGCTGTAATATTCTAAATTCTTCTCATAATCCTTTTCTGTCTATTTTGTTTTTAGAAAATTCCCTAGACAAACAAGTAAAGAAGTTTCAGCTGTCCCTGTATCACCACTATAATGACAAAAACATCCCGCTGTACAGCCCTGATGAAATGAAGAGTTTCATCCAGACCCACTGCCCTGGCCTTTGGGAGAATCTTCTGTCAGCAATAACGAATGACAGAGCTCCTCTTACTTCTGACCGTGCTGACCTGCAACAAAAAAGGATGGTAGCATTGCTGCGTATCCTGGCATACTTTCGGTATGATACTTACTTCATGAAGTGATGGGATAAACATGCATCCTGTTTTCTATAAATACATGTATGTACAGTACATTTGCTGCCTGTTTGTCACTTATAGATTAATGGCCTTTCCGCCTCTTTTCCAGGTCTCAGAAAACAAATAACTTGCAAAAAGAAAGTGGACTACATGCAGCTTTGAGTGGTTTGTCCATGGCTGGTCTGTCATCTGGCCAAGTGTTTGGATTTTTTGTTAACCCCAGAACAGTCAAAAAATATAAAAGAGAACTGGCAGACTCACATACAGCATTTGCAAAGGATCAACTTTCTAAAGCAAGCAATGTAATAATGTAATTAAGTGTAAACAATGTACACATTATGTAACAGGGTTTTGGCTGCTCCACACAATAATCACATTTATTTAATATTTTTTAAACTAACCTTAAAAGACGTTGACTGTATTACAACAATAATGTTGCAACCATACAGTGTTCCAGTGAAAATCCCTTTCTTTTCCCAAGCACAGACAACTAAATAAATAAAACAAACAGAAATAAGTGAAAGTAAGAACTGCACAGGAGATGACTTAAATGTAACCAACAGTCACCAGAAATATGAGAATGTAATTTTGTTTATTTTCAGTTGCAATGTTTCATGATTATGATGCTGGATGATTATCATAACATCCATGTGAAGAAAGTCCCACAGAAGCTTAAAACATCTACTGCTGTCCACATGGCCTCCAGTATCTTAGATATTCATGTTGGCATTCCAGCTGTAATGCATCCTATAAATATCCCCTTGCATCGACCAGTTCCAGTTGTAATACAAGGACAAGTTAGAGTTTGTCATGGTGGAATTGCTCCTGATGTGGTAAAAAATATTATGCGAGATGCCTTAACCAGTATGGAAAGAGCTTACATTGAACAGATTCACCCCAAAATGTGACAGATTGATCCAGCAAAGCTCATACAGTCAATGCGTGAAATGAGGTGACAACAATAGTGTCTTGAAAGTTCAATTCTATAATGATTTACAACACAAAAAACCTGTAATGTTTTTGTCAATATGCTTGTGAATGTCAATTAAAGTGATTAGCAAACTGGCAAACAAGGATAAAGTATTTGCTAAGTTCCAAATTTCTTGCAGGGTTTATGATGGAACTAGCCAAGATGACCTGGCAACACTTGAATCTTGCACTGTTCTGGATGTCTTTCAGCAAGATCTCAAGAGCAAAGAAAACTACAAAGATGCTATCCTTTACCTTTTTAACTTGTATCCATCCTTAGAAGACTATGCTAAATGTCACATTCTCCCACTTCCAGCTGACTGGCCAGGATTCTACTATCCCAAAAAGCTAATTGCCCAAGGCAGAGAAACAAGAATAAGTAACATTGTTCCAGAACAAGGCCCTTTTCACGTTTATCTTAATGCCATTGAGGATGTTGTCTTAGTATTCAGGTTTTTCGTTGATGAAATGTACAATTTGTGTTTGGAGGAATTCTTCCACAAAAGCCAAAACCTTTCCGTTGCTCCTTGTGTGTCACAGCTGCCTTGCTAGGATGGATCCTTGTCAGAGACAAAGTACTCCAAAAATTTGGTTTATGCAAGAGCCACGAGTTCACCTCCATAGTTTATTTACTTGACCATGTTGTGCCACTAGTTTTCTTTCATTATCAGACTTTCAGAAGTGGTAACATGGATGAATACGAATGTTTGATGGCTCAGTTGGCTATTTTATTTATTTCCTGGCAAAGACGGCACTATAACAAGTCAACACTGTCTTTCCTAAGTGACCTTGCCTACCAAAAGACATTTCTACCAGAGTACTTCAGAGTAAAAATGCAATGGCTATCTATATTCACAGAAAAAAAAGTTGAGGTCTTTCACTCTCTTCTTCGCAAAGACACTCAAAGTTTTAACACAGGACATGAAATACAGAACACTGCAAGAACAATTGGTTCATCTGGTTTCCTTACAAAATTTAAAGAATGGTTTGTTCCCCTATATCAACGTGGAAACAGCGAAACAAATTACTGGGCTATTGCTGGAAAGACAGCAGAGTACCTGTTGAACCTCTTCAAGGAAATTGCAGCAAATTCTGATAAATCCAGAGAAGTATTGACATGTTGATTATGAATAGAAATTAGCAACAATTATTGTTGATTTCCATTTGTAAAAAATCTGGAACTTACAGTGTACTTTTTACATTTTTTTCTTAGACACCTCGAGAAACCTATGGCAACGGAAAACCAAAAGGAAAACAGTCATTTGAATTTCCAACTTTCAAGAAAAATGTTGATCTCCGCTGCTTTCCTCTGTCCTATCAAAATGTTAACCTTGGTCAGATCCAACCAGACAAAGATACTCTGTGTGACTTACCAACTTGTCGTTCGCCATCCAAAACTGACATCAAAAGACTAGCATGCTTTCACACTCTTCATCAGGACTGCATTTCACCCACTGGTACATGTCCTATCTGTCAACTACCTTTGGAAAAGAGAGTTGATGAACTTAGTCAAACATTTAACAAAGGGTTATTAGAAAACCAAACAGAAACCTCTGATGAAAGTTCTGATGAGGAGGAGGACAGTACTGATGTTGATAATCAATTCTCTAATGCTTCACTTCCTGACTCTGGCACATACTTTACCTCCCATGAATGGCAAACTAAACTCAGTGACATCACCAATGCGTATCATCCAGTTAAACAACCAGAACAACCCAACAGGATCCAACGTCTCCTTCAGCCAGCTCACAGACCTCCTCACAATACTCAAACAAGTCCTGCACCACCAGCTCCATACAATGTCAGTAGACCTACCATTCAAACATACCAATTTCCAGCTCTGAAGTTGCACATTCCACCAACAATCCACCACAACTTTACAACATGGCATTTTCCTCAACGACTCTCTCAATCTACCATTGAAGGGCGAACTGGAAGCAACGGCTGCACATTGATTGCGCTTACCATAGCAAAACTTTTCTACACTTTTCCTACAAATAATATTAATCCAAACTTGCCACTCAACCAAACTATAGCTTATCAAACTGTTTCTGGTATGTTGATAGGAAATCAAAATTATGACCGGGTCACAGTGGGTGTACCGCGGCTATTTGGTGTACGTGAAGCCGTTTCGCATCTTATTTCCTTGGAAATGTTTCTGTGGGTAGTGAACTCTCCGTAAGCATAGCCAATGAGTCAGTTCCTTCAGCCACTCTAGCTTATCACCTGGAACTTGCCTCCAAGAAATCCAAGACAGCATGCTTTTTTATTTTGAATGGTAACACAGTAGTGTTCATGCCACTAACCCCAGGTTATGTTTTATTGATAGACAGCCATCTTCATGGCCAGACTGGGGCATTTGTGGCCCTCTGCAAAATGAGGAACATACCCACCCTTTTAATGTGGTACAAGGCTTTCAACAATTTTCAGTACTCACTTGGCACTGTGACTCAAGTCACATTCCCTTAATGTCTATAATTTACAAGCTAATTGTTGAATGATGAGAAAACATTTAGGTTGGGCCTTTACCGAGCAGTTTAATATAATTTATTGTACTGGGACACAATGCAACTGCCCATTACCGCCCGTAAATTATTTAATTTTAAATCCTTTCATTATGAAGCGTCAGATTAATGTATCTTGGTCTTCTGTAACATCATTGAAGCTTAACTTATTAAGGTTTATTGAGATAATGTAACAAGTGTTATCTCACAGAAAATGAACATGTATCAGCACAGTTTTAAACTATAACATTTGCTGTTTAATTTGTGTTAATATCTTTCTAATAGCTTATTCAAAAACGCGTCACATTAATAACATTGATGTGTATTTTCCTCCTGTACAAATTACTTATATAGACAGCAAAACAAGAGAAACTTTGTAGCCCTGGACGGTTTCGGAGAATGTAAAGCTACCTCAAACAGGAAACTAAATTTAAGCTTAAGCCTGCTATCGGTCAGCTTGGGAAATCATTAAGCTTACTTAAGTCTTACTAGAGTGAAGTAAATAAAGGGAACGCGTTCGCACAATTCCTCAAATAACTTCAAGCACCACACAGAAAATTCACATTATAACTTAGAAATTATCAATATGAGTTTCATATTCTTGGAATGAAGAAGAAACTTCAAATTAAAGTCGTTCACAACCTACAACTAGAACACGTACGAAACTTACCTGTCACAAACAACCCATCATTGTGAAGTCAAATCTCCTTGAAAATTCTCGTTGAAACATCACCATACACGACAGTAAACCATCAGAAACATTGTCCATGCAACAAACAGTTAGTTTCATCGAAGAAATTACCAGTTCACATCTGTTCACCTCGAACCACAACTTGTCTTTGAAAAACAAATCCAAAGTCGACCACGAACAGAACACCACATCATTCGGATTCAAAACCCCGCGTTGACCCGCCAAAACTTTACGCATGCGCAGACGTTATTCAGCTCTGTCTCGATAATCTCGAATGGTGATTTGTGTTTCTCGCATAATGATTTCTCATTCTCAACAGGTGATGTCCATTTCGATCATCAATCTTTTTCTCGATTAATGGTTTTTCATGCTCAATGGGTAATTTATAATCTCGCATGACAGTTTTTCATTCTCGTATAGTGATTTTCAATTCTCATATGGTGATTTCTAATTCCGATATAGTAATTTCCTAATCTCACATATCGATCACTGAAACTCGATAGGTGATTTCAAACTCAACCTACGTTTGTCATGTTTGGCTTGCCATATTAGAGGTTTTGTAATACGAATGTCATTACCCCTGGCTTCAGAGGACCTTTCTCAAGATATGCAATAGGATGAAAAAAACTGCATCCATGTTTTAAAACATAGGACCGCAATGCGTGCAGAACCGACGAAGTGTTTGTTCGTCTCAAAAAGAAAGCAAGGGAGGCGTGCGTGACTGAAGATTTGCACTGCACGTGCTCGAAATATACCAGTAGGTGTCAGACAAAAATAGTAATGGTTTGTCTTCATTTGTGTTAAATGAATATTATTTTTAGGAAAGAGTAGAAGAGTGGATGCTTGTGCATGCAGCTAACTTCATGATCTTCTTTTGCAATACTTTTCCCCAATAAATAAACTTTAGTGAGTATCAACTTGTTGGTCAAGCTGAAAAGAAAAGATTGTTCATGTACGTTCAAAAACTTATTTCCTGCATGCTAGTCGGCGATGTCCAAGTGTAATCCTTCTAGTCGTTCCTCAGGAGTAAAGCCATTTGCAAGCTCTAACAATGCATTGACCCCACGCTCCACTGACAGCTGATCAGCAACTAAACCTTGAGATGTATAAACTCTGTCAACGGCATCACCATAGTAGGATACATATTCATGCATTGCTGTAAGTACTTGCGGAATGCCATGTGAATCATTTTCATTATGGTACAGGATTCCAAGGAAAGACTACAAAGAGAAAATACACACAATAATAATGACAGAATGTACTCAACTTAAACTTCAAAGAAGTATGTGGGAATGTACTCAGCTTAAACTTCAAAGAAGTATGTGGGAGCAGGCTACATGTATGCATTAAAAAAAAGACTGCCTTTATTGAAATTGATGTTGTAATCCATGTCTGTACTTGAGGTAAAAATATCCAAAGCAAATATATGAGTAATGTAAGAGTATACAGGTTATATAGACTTGTTATGTTGTAGATTCTATTTTTTGCAATGTGTAGTTCCAGTGAATATCCAACCCCCCCCCCCCCCCATGGAAATTCCGATTTAGCTACATATGTTGCTTTAAATTTGGGGGTCTTTGAGACCCCTCCCCCCTGGAATTTCGAATCCCTTCTGTGGGGGGGGGGGAGTATGGATATTTCCTGGAGTAACACAACAATAATTTTTTAGATAATGTAATATGTAATACCATTTCTGATTTCTCAGCCATCTCCTTGCTGTACTGGTTTGGTATGTGTTTACAGACCGCAGGCTTGAGAAATGAAAAACAGGGTATTTCCACCACTGCTCGCTCAGTAAGGGTAACGTAATTTTCCCTTTGAAGGTGGTGCTCATGGCAACTCGGCAAGCACAGAGCATTCTCCATCTGCATAACAGCATCTGCAGTAGGCTTCTCACTTGACAAATGGTTTCCTGAAACACAGTTTTCAACAGACAAGTGTGAAACCCAGTGGACATCTACATTTTAGTGCTCTTCAGTCATACAGTGAACACGCTGCTTGAAGTCAAAGTTGTTGAACACCATCTTTCTTTGTCAGCAGTTATTATGACAGGTGGTTCAGATGGGCCTTCATTTTGTCATGGTGTTGCAGCTGGTGCTTGGTGCTTTTTCTGCAGTCGCACCGTCTCATCCATGACCTTCTTGTGGACAGAGGCAGCACAGGCTTTTCCAAATTCATCCATCTTTTTGTAATTATAGGAATGCCCTCTAGTTACTCTGAGGGAACCCAGTCGGCAGAGAGAGCCCTGAAAGAAATGTACATGTACACGTAGCCTGTGATAAGACATCCTAAACTAGAAGGAAATTGGTAATGCCATTATTCAATACAGTCCACTGATATTATTTCCACTACCAGAGCACTCAACCTGTACACATTATATGTTACCTACAAATGATAATTATGTCTTCATTGAGACTGGAAGTAACAAAACATGACCTTTTCGTAACAGCAAGTTGGCCTGTGTAAAGGACTTGTCCAAAAATATGTAAATGAGGATAAATTCTATCCTTTTGAGGGCTTTCTTGGCTAGTTTTTACATTGATATGAACAGAAGTAGTAAATTAAATTCTGAGCATGAGCTATTTACTATACTCACTTGAGTTAAACAGAGGTGTGTAGGTTGCTCAGTGTTGCCTGGAAACACCCTGGACCAACGCATGGAGTTCGATTACGTACGTGATAAAGAGGGATAGCTGTTGAAGGAACAGGAAAAAATTGACAGTTGATTATTTGTTATTTGGTTAAATGTATTGCAGTGCTATTAGGAAAACAGATTTTATTAACCACAAAAACATGAAACGTTTCGGGCATCTCCTTTGTAGAAAAGAGCGGGATCACTCTAGAGTGTGGCGTTGCAGGATTTCTGCAATTTAAAACATTGGAACATAAAATTCATGCGTGTGGCAAATGCGGTCTGCCAAATTTCTCAAAGGATCCCTAGATATAGTTGTTACAGAGACCTCTAAGAAAAAATTTGACAACTAAACCCAATCACTGCTTCATACTTTGATATTATACTTGATGGTCTTTTATCTTGTTTGTTTTCTGCATATTTCTTGGGTGGCTTTTCTGTTGTCCCGGAGTAATCGAGGCACATCAACTGATATTGAATGCAATCTTACTAGACAAATGAACTTGGATTCCCGTTCTTGACAAAGGGCCCCAAGGATAACCAGCATTAAGTGATTAGGAGTATGACCACTCCCCCCCCCCCCCCACCTGGATGAGATGCTACTCCATCACAGCATAAGCAGCATTAAGTTGCTGGGAATAATAGTGCTCCCTCTGGATTCGAAGCTAGTCCATCACAGGATAACCAGCGTTGAGTGACTAGGAGTATTACTGCCCCCCCTCCCCCCCCCACTCCTGTTCCGTGTATGGGATGCTACTGCATCACAGGATAAGCAGCTTACAGTCATTAGGAGTATGACTGCTCCCCTCGATGGAATGTTAGTCCATCACAGGATACCCAAACATGAACTGAAGAGATGTATTTACTACTGCATCTCGATGCATGCATCACTACTCCACCTGGATGGGATGGTTTTACTCCAGCAGTTTGTAGCCAGTACCCATTGATAAGTTCGTTGTGTCAGAGGACTACAGAACATGACACAGAAATTCCACAAGCTGCTTCACACATAACAAGTACCTCTACGTCGTGTCAGGTGAACCGTCAAGGACCAGGACATAAATCAAGTGTGGATAGCGCTAAACAGGCTGTTACTCAAAGAACTGAAACAAAAGACTCTGAGTCTGCCTTTTCTCCAGATCTGTGTGTCATTTGTTTGCACATATTTCAAAAACATTTAGCCATTTTTTGTAGTTACGACCGAGTGGGCATGGGTCTGTTCCTATGTGACGTCACAAACTGCTTTGCATGCATGTTTACAAAGACTTACCGCAAACGGGTGCAAAGATTTATTTTAGCAAAAAAATATTTGGGGCTATGTGCACTTTAACTTGCCAACTTCCTAAAAATTCTTGCGTTTTAGTGTAAATGTACCATCACTGCAGTTATCTCCACTGAATCCATCAGCACATATGCAGCGGTAGCCTTTGGTAGTGAAGCCTGCTTAACACTGACTGTTCACAGGACAAGGCTTGCTGGAGCAAAAGTTCTACACCGGCGAAAATATAATTTAGAATATTACTATGATTGAGCATTTTACAAATTGTGTGTCGAAAGCAATTTGCGTTTGCTTAGGTTTTTCTTTACTGATCGCTCTGTGATTGGTCAAAAAAGTTCGCGCCACTTTCTCAACCAATCAGAAGCAAAACTAAAACCAAAGGTGTCTGTCACTCGTGTTTTCTAGCGCTTTGCTTCTGTTATATGTATTAGCTTCCAGTTGTGATTGGTTTATTGGGTAATGTGTGTTAGTTGTGAAAAGCTAGAGTATTAACTTTGGTTTTAGTTTTACGACAGTCAATTGAAAAGCGCTCGAATCACTTAAATGAGGTTCGGGATATCACTCGAATCTTTATCCCAGCATTCCACTTCACTTCTGACCGTTTATCAATGACTTTCCATCGGACAGGGATTGCGAGAACAAAGATTCTATTCCAAAAAAGTCAGTTAGGTTCCCTTAGTGTTAGTGTTAGTGTTAGTGTTAGTGTTAGTGTTAGTGTTAGTGTTAGTGTAGACCAGTAAAAGTTAACAATTACGGTATTCACCGAAGTGCAGATGAATAGTTGTTTATTTATATACCAAACCAGTCGTTTTTACTAATATAGTTTATTTCACACAAAACCACTCGGTGTGCTATAAACAAGACTGAGTATTGAGATTGGGCGCCTTTTTTTGACACTACCGTCCGTGTGATTACAAATATAATGAAACCATCCAATGGGCACTACTAAGGGACGGACCATTTTATTTTTGAAAGGTGGGGTGGGCAAAAACAAATCATTAGTGAGACCGACATTGGAATATGGCAGCACGGTATGGGATCCTTATAGATCATATCAAAAGAACTGGCTTAAACAGGTTCAACGAAGAGCAGTGCGCTTTGTAACAGAAACGTATACAAGAGAAGAGAGCTGCGTGGCTAATGCCCTGAAGCAGCTGAATTGGCCAACACTGGAGAAAAGGAGACAAGTAGCTAGACTTACACTTATATATAAGAGTCTTAATGACCAGGCCGCTATAATTATCCTAAGCTATGTACAACATCAGTCTTCTCTGAAAACTAGGTCATCCCATCCATTAAATTTATTCTGCTCCAGACATCCTATGACACTTACAAGTATAGCTTCTGGCCAAGAACTGCCACTGACTGGAATAGTCTACCATCTGAATTTTTATCGATAGACTCCGCCACAAAATTTAAGACCACCATTTCTGACTACATTTATTCGTGGTAATTTTGTTCTATTTGATTTATGCATTTCCTATTTATTTTTGCATTTAATTTCCACTTACTTTATTTTTACCCCTTGAAGCTTGCACTGATATCGTATGATATGGCAAGGTCATTAAATGTAAATCTAAATATACGAAAAAAAATCACGCACAGCCACGGGGAGTCCACAATAGTTGAGAAAAGCAAAAATAAATCAAATTAAAATTGTCAATTTGCGTACGTTGTTTTTTTCTGTGGTTTTCATCTGTGTGCAGCATCAAGCTGATTGATGGTAGCGACAGTACTGTAGTCGTGAGCTGAGCTGTTTTGTGCGCTAGAGGATTTCAGTTATGCTAGTTTTTCAAGTTTATATAAAAATACTGCAAGGGGAGCAGCTTTTTTACGAAGCAGTTTGAACACATTTTGCGAAATTCCCTTGAACTCGTTTCTTATTCGCCTCCTTGCCACTAAAATTGTCACAAACGAAAGCTGGATAATTCCTGAATACGCTTACCTGTCATAATCCTGAGAAGAAAAGATTTCTTGGCAGAATTTTAGCTTTCTTTCGGCTGTTTACAATGAGTTTTTCTTTTCGTCAGAGCTGTGTCCAGTTACCATGGCACAGACGCATCAGATTTTTGCGCCATCAAGTGCAAATCAGCAACCTTCCCTCCCCCCGCAAAGATCTCTTCGCACGACCGGAAATAAAATTAAAACCAACGACCACATGACTGTCTTCAGTGTAGGTAAAAGTTCCTGTTTGAAATAATCCCTTTTTAGGAATGTATGCAAAGTTTTATGAAAATAAAATTTTGTTCACACGTTCTCGTGAGATTTAATGCTCATTTTTTTCATTTCTTCTTCTTGAAATTGCGAAATTGCTTGCCGTAAGCGACTTCATTTAAGGACGTTCGCGCAACTTCTACACCACAGATTTTTTTCAAACTTTTGCGACAGTCAGATAATAAGTTACCTTTGTAAGAAATGCAAAAAATTGGGGGGTGACCGACTTCGTTTTCGAAGTAAAGCGCGTGGAAAACTGCCCCAATTTTGACAAATCGGTCCTGGTAACTCGACATGGCCTCAGTGGTTGTTAGTTGAAAAATATTTAAAATGATTCGATGTAGACCCACTTTCTTAATCAAATTTTATTTAAGCGGGTCTGTTAAGTAAATAATTTGAACCGGTGTCATCCTTTCAGTTAAACTCAAACTTTAAGATGGGCTCTTGCGAACAACGTGCAGCTAAAATAATGGCGGAATTCGATGATGCGAGGGCAGAAAATCAAACTTCCACAACACATGCAGATTTTCTTCAATTTTTCATAAAACGTAGCTAATCGACAAAGAAAGTGATCTATCGAAAGAAAATCTGGGGTCACCGAACATTTAAGAGAGTTAAACCCGTGTATCGATATGAAAATGCCCACAAGAGCTGTGTATCTCTACATTTCTCCAAGAGCGCGCGTGCTCAATGTATGACGTGGCACGACATCGCGACCAATCTCGTCCCCAGAGCCCGCGCGCATTTACGGTCAGCGGGATCGAAACGCCACGGACTCTGGGATAATCAAAAACCGGATGCCACTTTTTAGGCTTCCGGTTTTTTAAAGCGCATGCTCGGCAGTTTACGAACTGAGCATGCGTTACGGTCGTGTAAAGACAAAAATGGCGCGAAATATTAAGACGATTTCCGCTCAACGTTCGAGCAGTAAGTGCAAAAATTAAGTTACCAAAAAAATACTTGCAGCACTGTCACATTTTGAGAACAGATAAGAAGAAGTTATCGTTACTTTTGCTCCCAAGCCGACCCCGCGAGAGAAAATTGGATTTGAAGTTATCAATATTTCAATTAAAAAGACGCTTCATGTCAGTTGAAAACAAAATGGCGCCCGTTTTTGGCATACTTTTACGAGATTTGAAATTCATTTTCTTGAGAATGCTTGCGAATTTCATCGCGGGGTCACTTGGGCAAGTGAACTAGAGTGAGATGTTTCAAATAGCATTTAAAATGTTACCGTGCTATGAGTAGTTTTTTGGTAAATATTTTTTGCACTTATTGCTCGAACGTTGAGCGGAATCCGTCTTAAGACGTCCCCTTGTTTTTGGCGCCTTTGACATTCACGCGAGACTCACGTGAAAATGAAAATAATCCTCGCTAGCAGTCTCGCGAAGATGGCCGCACCGGTTTCTATAAATTTGTTTCACTTCGGGTTAGAAAATTCAGTTCAGAAAGAAGACCGGACCTCTAATGAAAAGAATGCCAATATGAGGCGCTGAAGACTGTTGTTGTTGATGGTAAAGCTACCATTTGTGTGCTGCCAGCTGAATATGGAAGATCTCTCAGTGACTGGCTGCCTCCATAGGTTTGTGACTGAACGTGTGAACAGTGGTGTAGAGAAAATTAAACTTTTTGATAGCAGAACAATATCAAGCATGAACGTTTTCAAGGGTACTGAAAACGTAGCCATTGTCGAGGAGTTTGAAGTGCCGCCGCAAATTTTATTTCACATCTTACGGCCGTTTACAAAATGAACAAATTTTCAGCGACATCTGTCAGTGAAAGAAAACGATAGTCATGGACGGGGTTCATTTAGCAGTGGAATAGTGTGTAGAACCTTTTTGTGTTTTGTAAGCTTGCTAATTTGAAAAGTCGAATTGAGCAAGAAATCAACCTTTAAAAAAACGTGACCTTGTTTTTAGAGCGCGGCATACACGCGTAAAAATTAGCTTAAATTTTTTTACAGAGTACCACTGCTTATTTAATAAGGAAGACACAGAGCAAATCAACTGTACTGATGCTATTAAACGGTCTTGGACAAAGTAGAGCGGTCATTTATTTGTGAAACGTACCTGAGCCGGCGTTGTGTCATGTTCGCCTTTCGACTGTGCTGGTCTTGTGTTTTCTCCGCCACTACGTCGGTAAATATTTTACAACGGTATAGGTTTTGTACGGAAAGCTTGAATGCCGAAACTACTAAAACATTATATAGAATAAACACAAAAAATGACTTAGGTACAATTTATTGGCGAGTATCACGGGTCTATAAATAATTCAACTCAATGAATCAAGGCAAACTGAACAGCCACTTTTTAGTACAGCTAGAAACATTAAAAATCTATCACAGTCAAGGCTGGACGATTTCTTACACAGACAATCAAAGTTGAGAGTGAAAACAATTTAATACTAAAGAAAGACCTTTTACCTACACTCTAAGAGGTTTATCAGTCCTGCCATCTACAAACTTTCAAAGCTTACTCTTTATGACAGATACGATGTCTTGCAAAAATAAACAGGATCGCTGTTCTCGTTGTTTTTGTCATTCTGTCCGGCCGCTGCACCAGTTTTTGCACCACGCAATTCAAGAATCCAATCCACCATTTACTTTTCAGCTACAGTGAGATTATCTGCTCCAGTTTAACAAAATAAGCTTAAATTCTGTCTTCTGTTCATCAAACTCGCACGTGGCTCCGCGGAGTGAACGGATTTTTAATACAAAGCCGCTTATTTTAACTTCTACGACTGCACTGGAAAGACTGCCAACTTTCATCCGCTTTACTGAGACAATGTTGAGAACAATTTTCAAGCTATCACTGTCCATGAACCATAATTTAGAGCTGGAAATTAGAGGAATTATTCCAAAGTTGTGCTCCTTCGACCGTCGTTTGTCCTGAAGAGGGTATTCATTCAGCTTTGTCAAGAACCGCTGCAACATATTACAGGGTTTTGGCGCCATTTTCGTTTCGTTTTAATCATGCGACCGACACTTGTTCCCTTTTTTACGTCTTGTCTAATAATAAGCGGCTTTGTATTTCGATTCTTTGTTAGTTTGCATCGCCCATTTTCTGATTTCTTTCCCACTGCCCGTCTCTGGCGTGATCGAAAACGTCCAGCAAAAACATGGCAAGACATTTTCGTTTCCTGTTTTTAAACTTCTTACTCGTAGACTTCCGGTAAATTTTAGTAGCCAATCAGATTTCGATTCGTCAGCATTTCGACATTGATTATCCCAGAGGTCTTGCATCCTTGGTGCTGACCAAAAGGAATGCAGCCTCTGGGAACGAGATTGCATCGCGACGTGAATTGCGTGCGCAGTAAGGATGCGCAGAAACAACTAGCGCGAACGTCCTTAAGGTGTCTGAACACAGTTTGCGCGCGCTCTACGATTTGTACTGCTGACACGAGTTAGCGCGCGCACGAAGCTTTGAGAAAAACAAACATGGCACATGGCGCCTGTACAGAGATCATTTTTTTTCCAATGAAGATTGTGCAAGTGTTATTTTCCGTCTTACAATCAAACAGTTTCTTATGTGTGAAAAACGTTTGTTTTTCAATGTATTAAAGTATTACTCTTGGAAAATACCCTGCCTTTCTGGGATTCTTTGAATGGATCAAGAACCCTATCAAATGCAACGCATGCGCAGTTAACCAGAAAATTGTGACTGCAAGGTTTAGAGGAAATGCACCGTCTTCTCCGGAACCGCTCGTTAGAATTTCATGAACGTTGGTACAATAGTAGTTCAGAAGACGCGTAACTCTCCTGCAAATAATTGAAATCTGACAAAGGACAGGTTCAGAAAACGTTAAAATACAAAACACCAAATTACAGAAGATCTCTCTGTCAAAATTTCACGAGACCAGTGTCAATAGTCAGTATTTTCCTGAGTTTTCTAGAGACAAATGATGGAAAAAATCTAATGACTAAATTTTCTAAAATCAAACCTATTGTTTAATGCTGGTTTATTACCAGCTATGTTCCCATGGTACTTAGCCCAATAAAACATAAAAAATATAATCTTTTTTAGTTGGACTTCCATCTTGCCAATTTTGGCCGCCCAACTGCCTGTGATTTGAAAATAACGATGAATAACGCATAGGTACAAGAAAACTGTGTTCGGTCACCTTAAAATAAAGAACAGCTTAATTTAGAGATGCAGCAACAACGAAATTCGCCTAGTATAAAGAAGATAGTAGTTTATATTTTATGCTTTTAAGCGGGCGATATACCTCCTCCCCAATGTTTAAGCCCTTTTTCTTAATCTCCGTGAGATTTCATTCAATCCAAAAATGCTATCACAGGATGATAGTGCGAGCTGCCATAAATCTGAGAGAATTTTTCACGATTTGTAAAGTAATTGTAAAGAAGGCGGAGGGTAATTGATAAGAATTAAAGGTGAGTTAAAACTCTTAACTCAACTCTTCCCTTTAAATTTTCATCGATTGAATAAATTAACCTTGTTTGAATGAGTTAAAAACCGACCAGGTTGCTTTTTATTTTTCTGCAAGTATTATAATTGCCTAAAATTAGTTTGTAGCTTAGTACAAATATGGTTTAAAAATAACATTTCACCTGTTAAATTCACAGCAAGGGAAACACAGTAGTAAAGAATGACAGGACAAAATGATAGTTGTGGAATGTAACAATGCTTGTTCTCGGCTCGTTTTTTCTACGTAAGAGTGTAATATTAAATCGCCATAGCCTGCTGGTCTGAGTATGCTATTGCATAATCATAAAGGATCCAGAATGTACTATAAAATAACACGAAATGGTTGAGACTACTTTTTCTTAATCTGGTATATTAGAGAATAAAACCTGCTAAATCCCGCCAAAAAACTGTTCCAGAATGACGCCTACATGATTATGCCCAGTCACTTTCCTAGGACATCAACGTTTCTCAAGGTCAAACAGCAATATACGTTGACGTTTATAATGACTATTTTATGAGCAGGAAGCGTTTTCTTTAAAAAAAAAACACAAAACATACAACCCAGGTTCTAGAAGCTACTTACGTAGGATTCAACATTCAAGCCCCTGTTTTTTGTCCAGAGAAATATAAAGAAACAGTTGTCTTGTAAAAATTGGGTTATGAAGTTTCAGTGTCTAATTTCTAGTGGCTGGTGACAGAATTTATACGTGGAGAAGTGAGGAAAGTCACCAATTCGTAATTAAGGGATAATTAAATATTGAAGCAACGCCGACGCCTTTCACAACTATATCATTCCCCGGGTGACCTTCGCGTGAAATCAGGCACGAAAACCGTGCAATCATGTGCAAAAACTGGGGAAATGTCGTCTAAGGCTTCTACTTTCATAAATAGATTCTGGTTAAATAGAGGCTGACATTGTGCAAGAACATTACACTTACCATGATTGTACATTTGACTAACAACAAGTTTTATCGATTGTTGCTCTCTGTGAAGTAGTTTTTGCAGATTTTATAATTTTTGAAAGCTTTTAGCAGGACTGAAATTTTAAAAAGCAGAGAAATTAAAGTCATTGCAGTACCTGTTAACAACTTTTAATTCAATGATAGGCATGACTTCATGAATCTCTTAACTCGATTGTCTCATCCATACACGGACAGTGTGTTCACTGAGGGGTATTGTACGAGCTAAGAAAAACTGAGAAAAATATACCCATGCCATTAAGGGACTTTTAAAGTATTTATTTTCAAAACCTAAATCATTACAGTGAAAGAAAAATATTGCAGGTAGATAACAAATGAAGACGTGTCATTCACATATTACACCTTTTGCCCTTCATTTACGGAAAATAGAAATTCATTTTATTTCACGGGAAATCAATAACATCTTAGGAATAACATTTTCACGACGAAATGTTCATTTTAGTCATCTGTTGGTTCATTTGCGCAATTACCATGCTAATGCACCTTCAATAACATCATTGGAATGTCATTTTCTTTATTGAAAAGTCTATTATGTCTTTGGAAAAACATTAACATTAATAACACTGCCGTTTACATTTTGAAAGTCATTTCTGGCACGTAATGAATAAATAAGTTACTTAAATAGCAAAGTTCGATTAAAGCCTTTATGTTTTCGAGGAATCCTGCGTTCTTTTTGCAGCCGTATTTGGTAACAGAATACGCAAATGCTGTTCTGCAACTGGTCTAACTGGAGTGGTCTGTTGCTGAACTTCCTCTCTGCTATCAGTTGTGTCTTACGGCATGTACTGAACATTCAAGGGCGTAAAATGTCGGCTTTTTTGTACTTGACATGTATAAATGTACTGCCTTGTTTAAGCACTTTACAGTGTTAAGTGCTTATTGCCTGTTCTACGATATTCAGGTACGGCCAATAGGAGCGCAGCGTTACATGTTCATGTAGTTTATCTCCATTGTGCCTCTTGGGTGATATGCAGTTTGCCAAAGACCCTCTCTGGAAAATGAAATTTGAACAGTATAGTAGAACAAAAGATCAAGCATGTATATATATACTGTGCATGTACACTGTAAACGCACACAAACTGTTTTGCCGTTTTAAGAGTAAATGCAGCATGCCCCCAAGACGAAATAGAATTCCAAACGAAGTCCGTAGAAGGATTGTCAGAACCTTTGAGGATCCCACAGAAGACTACCTATCAGTCGCTGACACATTGGGTGTGAATAGGAGCACGGCAGAAAGCATTGTAGCAACCTACCTTCGTGAAGGAAGAGTAAACGAAAGACCTCGTGGCGGACGAAATAACGTTAGAGTTGATAATGAGATGAGAGATTGCATAAATGAAATTTTAAACGAAAACTGCCTCCTTACATTGCAACAGATAAATGAAGAACTTCGAAGGCGACTACCTGCTAAACCTTTGGTGTGCGATAGAACGATTGGAAAGACTATGGATGGAATGCTGATACGCGTAAAGATGGCCAGAGCAGTACCAGCTGCTCGCAACAAACCCGACGTGATAGAGCGACGCTATGAATATGTCAACTGGTTTATGACGCAAGGGGTCATCAACGACTGCATCTTCATTGACGAATGTGGATACAACATCTGGACAGCGAGAAGTTATGGAAGGACGAGAGTTGGGGAACGTGCTTATCGTCAAGTTTCAGGTCAACGTGGCAGAAATGTGACAATTTGTTTGGATGTATCGCCGACAAATGGCCTTGTCTACCACACAGCTCGTATTGGTGGGATGAACAGGCAACTTTTTAACGATTTTTTGGGAGAAGTCGGAAGACGAGTTAATCCCGACAACCAAACCTTCTTGGTGTTTGACAACGCCCCTGCACATCGAAACGCAGATTGTCCCAGAGGAAGAATCGAGATAAAGATGCTGCCCCCCTATTCGCCGTTCCTGAATATTGTAGAGCAAGCCATAAGTGCTTTAAAGGCTGCAATAAAAGCCGAAATTTCAAGTAACAATAGATGACCGAGACGAAGCTCGACGCCAAGGCATTCCACTTGGAGAGTATCGACAAAGAATTCTCTTAGAAGCATCTCAAAGGAATATAAATACCATTCCGGCTGCAAAGTGCGCAGGGTGGTACAGATTCATGCAGACATATGTACCGCGTTGTCTTAACCGCGAACACATTGAAGGTTAAAAATGAACTTTGTTTATTATGGACGGTAATGCACTTGCCAGTAATGACTTTCAAAAAATGTAAAGGACTGTATTATTGATGACAATGTGTTTCCAAAGGCATAATAGACTTTACAATAAAAGAAAATGACATTCCAATGATGTTATTGAAGATGCGTTAGCATGGTAATTGGTAATCACCCACGTGATCCATGATTGCATCAAGCTTTGTTCCAGCGATTGCCAGAGAAATTGCACAGCCACTTCGCAAGCCGTGTAGGGTGGCGCTCCGATTAACAAAGCTGGTATCTGACTAGCGAACATCGAGAGTCGCGCTTGTGCCGCGCCCGACTCAAATGGGACCTGAATAACCTCTCCCGATGGGTTCAAGGGCCTAAACAAGAATCCTTGTCGAACAGGGATCACAAACTAATGTAGATCTCCACTGCAGTGACTGGGCATACAGATGAGTCTGCATGACGCTTAAGGGCAAAAGATTTGAATTCGAAGTTTTCCGTCTCGCAAGGACTTTGTGAGGGTATGGTTGAAAAGCAAACCCTTTCTTCCCGGGAAATAAAGTATCTCCTTCGTTTTCACCCGACCCAAATCTCCCGCCCCGTCACCAGCGAAGAACTGTACTTTGAAAAAGGCTTGATCTCTTGCCAGAATAAATGGCTGAGACGTGGAACGGTTTCAGTTTCCAAATAATCGAGTCAACCGAACCATACGCTAAACGTTTAGGGCACGAACAGGACAAAACGCTCTTCTCCCCAAACAAAGGGCACGTATCGAAATGTACCACCGTCTTACCAAAACTGTCCTTCCAAATCAAGAAGTCCACAATATCATCTGGTATTGTCGTGCACGTCAATAGTAATATCTGCGATCCCACCACACACGTGAAATCTTAGCCACCTTTTTTATTCCTGCTTAAAAGAAAATTGAACTGAGCAGTCTTTTCTGCTTAAGAAAAAATAAAATCCCACCTGAGATCCCATCGTAACTGTTCAAAATTCTTGCCCTTGTGGGATCAGCCCCAAGAGAGTTAACACAACATAACATTCCCCTGTATCTTAAATGGGATTCCTAACAATTATTTGGAGTTGATGCTATAACCCACCCACTGACAGTTTGAGAATCCAAAGACTTCAGGTGATATTGTTGGCAAGACTTATTGAGCAAACTGATAACTCTGTTCATGGCTGTCATTAAGTTTTGAGTCACCTCTTGTCAGAACTTGTCAGCACCCATGAAGAACATTATCAAAACTTGCAGGCAGGTCTTCAAGAAGTAAGGATAGCATTTGATAGAGAAGTAACGGACAAGAAAGAGGAAGTCCTTCGGAATCTTTCCAAGTCTGAATTCAAATGAGATATTGAGTATTACGTGAATCGATTTCAAGTAGGCACCCGTAAATGGGTTTTCAACAGAGTTGAGAACTGGCTGGACTTATGACAGAAGTTCTCAAAACCGCGTCATGGTGATCAGTGGAAATGCGGGGATGGGAAAATCAGTCATTGCTGCTGTAATTTGCAAGGGAATGCAAGAGGCTGGTAGATTTTCAGGGAGCCACTTTTGTCAGCTTAATAATGTACGTTGTCGCAATCCTGATGCTTCAGCCCTTGGCCTGTCACTTGTCCCATGCCCTGCCAGAGTACAAGCAAGCTCTTGTGGAGCAGCTGTCAAGAAATCTGGGTACCAACCTCAACAGCATGGGTGTAGAGGAACTGTTTGCACTGCTTTTCAAAGAGCCTCTAAGCAGTGTAGATGATCCCGGACGAAATATGCTGATGGTGATAGATGGCCTGGTGAATGCCAAGGACGTAATGAGCTGCTTGAGGTAATTGCTAATCAATTTTGCAAGCTTCCGTCCTGGATTGGTTTTGTTGTCACAAGGCGCCCAGCAACTAACATCACAGAGAAATTAAGACATTTACAACCATTTCAACTTGAGTCAAATGATGAACGGAATTTAGAAGATATCAGAGCAGTTCTACAAAAGAGGCTGCAACATGTCATCAATCCAGAAAATGAGAATTCTGTTGTGGAAAAACTCCTAATGAAGTCTGTAGGACTCATGAAGTATGCTTATTTTTATTTTTGTCCGATTTATTTTTGTGCTCAATAAACAAACTCTGCCCAGTTTTTCTCCTCTTAGGAGAGACATAACAATGTTGAACACTAGTGATCAAACGAGAAACAGTCAACTCACAGCTGTCACCACGGTCCGAAAGATGGTACTTTCTGTGAATGGTCAGACCGCCTATTTTGTTAATGACCCACTTGTAGTAACAGTTATGGCTTGGGATGTGTCAAGTGGTGAACTCAGAGAAAAAGACTGGGATTACAGTTAACGTTTCTTGTTCCTGTGAGAGAAGGTCTTCTGTTCACCACAAGCAGCAGTACTCTTGAGCTGTGGAATTTTCATCTGTCTGAGTACGTCCGACGTTTGAGCATCTTTCCCTTCTTAACAAATGTGATCCCCACATCAGAAGAGCGAGTGGCTTGTGTAACAGGAGTCGAAGTAGACGTCCTGGATACAACCAGCACAGAAATCGCTTCAACAATCACATGCTTACAGTGAAAAGTTATTGCATGCAACAGTAAATGTCAGATCCTCACTATTGTTGATTCTGGCTCACTTCGGTTGTTGGATAGCACAACTCTACTCTGGGAAAAGAATTTAGCAGCCTCGTATTCATTTCAAGCCAACTTGAAGAGCGAGTCTTTCCCTGATGAACAGCGTGTTATCATTTGGCAAGACTTTCCTCACCGGCGCGTGTTGGTCTTCGATCGATGCAGTTTCAGGAAACCTACTCTGCACTTGGAGCTGTAGTGAAGGCGTTTATGATTGTAAGTTTGTCAGTGACGAGGAGTTTGTTGTCAGTTGTAGCGGATCGCTCAGTCTGTTTCACATCAAGTCTGGTAACATGCTCAGTGTAATCGGTGTAGAGAACATAAGGCCCTGTTTAGCAGCCTGTTCCAGTAAGCGTCTTATCGCAGTTGGCCTCAAGTGCTCCAAACCCGGGTTTAAGGTTATCCGGGTGTGGTTTCCAGGAGATAAATACAGCAGGAAGATCAAAAGGTAAGCTGTTGGTGGACTAAGTGTGATGGTATATCTTGAAGTGGAAAATTTGACGCCTTATAAAGGTCAAAATTTTTCTTTTAACAATCAAGCCGAAGTTTTTTCGTTTGTGTGTCCGTGTTATTGCGTCACTTAAGGGTTCGCCTTTTTTACGTCATGAAAATCGTGGAATGAGATTGCAGATCAAAGTTTTGAAGAAATGTTGAAAGCTAAATGACGACTTTTTTCCCTAATACAAGAAGAATTGCTCCGTCCTATAAGCCCCGGCTAAACGATCAAACATTTTCGTCCAACGTCGTGTTGGATGAACATGATTTACTGTTAACTTTAACATTTAAATGGTTTTGCATTGTCCGATGTTTGGTCAAACATTTTGCCTGTTTGGCCACCGAACGTTTTGTGTGAAAAACACGATGTTGGAGGAAGATTTCGTTTAGCCGGGGCTTACCTCTCACTGAAGCAATAAAACTTACACTAAAACAAGTTATTCGATTTGCGCATGCGCAATGTCATCGTCATGTGATAGCTTATGTATACACGGGACCGGATCGGAACCGTTCCTAACCGAGCCGGACCGGATCGGTTTCTGTTTACATGGAACTGTTTGGAACCGGTCTAGGTGTTTACACTGGGCCCTTCTGAAACCGGTCCGGAATGGATACAAAACTGGACCTGCTGTTTTGCGGTCCAGTATTGGATTCGTTCCGGACCGGTTTCAGAACGGTCCCGTGTAAACAGAAAGGCTACCGCTCTACCGGACCCATGTAAACATAGCCGGAGTGACAGCCTCCGAATGTGTTTCGTATTTCGTAAACTTTGCCCCGTTTTCTAGGGATGGCAATCTAGCGAGCTAGACTCAATCAATAGACTTGAATGAAAATAACTGTTTAATTCTTCTCTTGTATTCACTCAGTTACAGCAGGTGTGCAAAGAGCTACTCTGATAACTTGTAACGAAATCCTAATTCTTATACTACATTCTCTATTGTGATTGGTCGTTTGCTAAGCACTGATATAAAACGTTATTCAAGGTTGCGTCGGTCATAAAAAAAACAATCAATGTCTCCAAATCACAAAAGGCGGTGATTCTAGATCTTGATAACAAATGACAGTCTCTTTAACTAAATGTCCATTGTCTCTCTAGATATGATGTTTTCAATTATCTGATAAGTGACACGCACGAAACACGAAGTCTCCGACACGTAAGCTGTAACTGATTATAGCGAGGTGCAGTTTTGCCAGGAGAAGTAGGGAACACTATCAAAAAATTCCGAAAGTAACTTTTGCAGTGTTGCTCGACATGAATTCATGAATGGAAGGAGGTTTTTAGGATGTGTACAGTACAGTACCTCTCGACCGTTCTTATCACGCTCGCTCTATTGTTACACTCTACCCCCACTGTCTCCAATGGAAAACGGGAGATTCTTTGAGATCGCTGGGATTTGAGATGGTGAGAGTGGTGTCAAACTATGTACTTCAGCACAACTGAACTACCGTTAGACTAGGAAAGTAATGAATTCCGTTTCTTTAGACAAGGGGAGGGGGTCGCTACATTGGAGGGGAGGGGAGGGGAGGGAAGAGGGTCGCTACTTTGGAGGGGAGGGGAGGGGGGTCGCTACTTCCGGTACATTGAGGTGGCCAAAGGTGCCGATCCACCCAGGTACCATAGGTGCCGATCCACCCAAGTAAAGTGGAGACAAATATGAAAAATACGTACAGTTTATATTTATAAGGTATCTATTTTTCAAATAAATCAATGTATGCCCTTTGCAGTCTTTCGTTTTAACCACAAAACAAGCGATTGTTTATGATGTAGACAATAACTGTGGGATGTATGCAATACCTTTCTCTGATCATGTTATATTATGTTATTTGGTACAGGGTATGTTAAAATATTTCCTAGTCGACAGAAAGTCAGGATAAATGTGAATTCGTGATTTTCCAGGGTGACCGGTTTCTTTCAGGGGGTGGCTACATTTAGGATTTCCTAGCTGATAACCATCAAATTTTACTCTCTTCTTTCGGGGAGTCGTTGCCTTCGAAACTACGGTATGATATACAAATAGCCGACTTGTCAGTTATCGCAGACTCAAGGCGTGCTATACGTGTGTTAGTTTGGGCCACGGCAATTCGCTCTGTTCAAGAAAGTGGGACGGAATTGGAATTGTGCGAGAAGCTTATAGTAAATGGCAGAATAATAGAAAGACACCCTATTGTGTAATGTGTGTATGTTTTACATGTGTTTTTCTTTTTCAGGTGTGTGCTTCTGTAGTGATGACTGAATAATCAAGCATTACCCCACCCGGGTGAGCCTTCAGGACACGCGGTTTGCAGTTTGACAAAGTAACAAAATTCATCCAGTGAAACTTGGCTTGATTTGCTCGTACTTTAAAATTTACCGTTGAACCATTTTAACGTTGGATATTTTGAATTACGCTAGTTCACTATAGAGCTTGTGTTGTTAAATATTGTTGTATTTTGTGATCCAGGTGTAAAATATCCTTGGAATATTTTTTCGGCTTTAAGAGCTTTGCGCGGCACTCGATCAGAACAAAGTGCACATGTTTTGCGATTGATCATTTACGTAGAAACTTTGTATAACAATTATATTGAAAGACATTAAACCTAGGTGGATAAGTGTACATGTTTTGAGATTTGATCATTTACGTAGAAACGTATGTAACAGTTATATTGAAAGAAACTAAACCTATAGATGGATGAGGGTACATGTTTTGAGGTTTGATGATTTACGTAGAAATTCGTATAACAGTTATATTGAAAGACACTAAACCTAGATGGATAAGTTGCCCATTTTTGGAGTAATATCAGTGAACCATTTCATAAAGAAAGATTTTTTTCTTAATCCAGGTTTAATGTTAATTAAGGTTATTAATTGTATCTAGGATCATTTTATATATTTGAAACACGGCAAGGATTTCATTTTAAGCCAGCATTTGTTTCGAAATATGGTAAGTTTATCATACCTCTTCATAATGAAGCAATTTTATTTCTTGGTCAGGTTTAGTATTAAGCTAAGCTAAATTTGTATTTTGGTCTGTGATTTAACTTCCTCGTTTTTGTGAAGAATATCTACATGAAATTAAAGGGGCACTGTCACCATTTTTAGGATTACTATGAAAAGCTAAAAGAGATTGCAATCCGAGGAAACCGAAAACTACTGGTTAAGTTTCTTATAAAACTACTCTACCAATTATCTGAGACTATAATTAAGTGCCTTTAGTAGCGGATCGCTGGATAGAAATGGATTGCTACTTGAAAACATTAGGGCAACGTTTTCAAGTTTCTCCTCTGTTTCTTGAAAAAAAAAACAGAAACTGATTATGGTTTGTTTTCCCTTTGAGGAAATCATTCGATTCAGTTTCTCTTAATGTTCTAGGACCATTTCGTGCGCGAGAAAAGGTATTTAATGTAAATTTCAGGACATTCTTCACACCAAAACGTAAAAATTCCCGTGACAGAGTCCTTTTAACTTTCGTTAGGTAGACCTGTCAGTGTAGCTTTCATTTACTTTTTTTTTTGCGTTCACTTGACTGTCCTGTAGTCTTATGCCGCCTGTTTATCTTCTCCTAGTTTTGACCTTCGTTTTATGTTGTTCATCTTCGCAAAAGGTCTTCACCAAAGGATGTCAGTGATTTTTGTTGTATTCAAACTGAAATAGGTGAACCCTTTTAGAAAGTTTCTTCCTATATGTTCAATTTTGTTGCAGTAGACTTCACATTTTTCAGTAATTTTCCCTTCCGATATAAAACCTCGTACCTTAGATTTTAGGACGTCCTTGTAGCCATAACCAGGCAAGGGAAGGGTGGGTCGGGGGAGGGGATAGACAGGTACGTGGTCACGTACCGTCCCCTTACCGGGGTAGACAGTTAAAAAGAAAGCAAGTTATTACAAAAGGTAACTGTAGTACTTGTGTCGTGATTTGCTAATTGTGTAGGTTGAAAATGAAAGACGATCAAGGAAGGTTGAGCTTGGCATACTACCAAAAGATTAATTATTTGTATTGTCTAATATTGTAAATCACGTATAGTTGCTGTATGTGGATGTCTTCAAAACGCATGAAATTATTCCTGTCCGATGCAAGCATTCCACACATTGTGCAGGGTCTGGAAGGGGGGTCCTGATCCCGCATTCCCGCTCCTTTTTGAGGAGAATCCCGCATCCCACCCTTTTTCATCGCTATCCCGAACACCGTTTTTTCTTTCCCAAAAATACGTTAAAAAAGACTAATTTCTGCAAAAGCTAATAAATTTAAGATGTAGATTGGCCCTTTTGACTGATATTTTTCGCTCGCCTGGTTGATTCGCTTTTGCCGCTAGAACGTTTACTTGGGTCGTGACGCTTTCCCGAATTCCCGACAGAAAAGCCAAAAAATCCCGCATCCCGTGCCCAAATTTTGGCGAATCCCGCTTCCCTGGTAGCAGTCAAATCCCGAATCCCGTCAAGATATTTTGCGTTTTTCCGAATCCCGCACCGTATTTTGGTCAAATCCCGGATCCTGAGAATACCCTTCCAGACCCTGATTGTGAACATTGGAGTGTTAGTTGTCGATAACTAAGTCAGAGCAGCGAGAGTGCGAACTCAGTAACGTTCACTAGGCGTGCGCAGTAACGATAGTTGCCGACAACTAAACCAAACATTCCCACACACGGATAAAACAGTCAAAAACGTAGTTGTCGTCAATGAAGAAGTTTCCCTTTTGAAAAGGGAAACTGCCTAGATGTCGACAACTCGTCTCACACAACGTTTTTCAGTTCTCGATAACATTTATGTACCAGTCAAATTGAAGCTTCAACATCCCCCCGGGGAGGGGAATTTGAACGTTGCCTTGGAAGGGCGGGGAATTTGGGGTAAAGCGGCCGTGAGTTTTTTCGGTTTTTGCAGGGTTTGACGGATTTACAAGATAGAATTTTTCCTTTGTTAGTCAGTCACTCTTTCAAAGGGTCTTTGAAAGAGGTTTGAAGGTGTCATTACGGGATATCTCTCTCTGAAAAGCGTTAACAGTGTTAAATTGAAGACGAAATTTGTCTTTGAGAAGAATTATTTCACTACTAATTGGTGGGGCATTTGACAGCTTTTTTACCCCGAGGGGAGGGAATTTGAACAAGCCAATCTTCAAACGTTCAAATGCCCGGGGGGATGTTGCAGCTTCGATTTGACTGATACATTAGTTGTCTAAAACAAATTGTTGTCAACAACTAAATGTCTAGTCTGAGGAGGCCCTTAAATAGGTAATGCCATATAAAATGTATGGAAATACCCGAATAAAATTGCTGTTGTTGTAAATACTCGCACACTATTCATAAGCTCTTGTATATATTTGACGTTTTGTTGACGCTAACACGGACATTTAATCAATCGCGAGATTAGGGAAGATGAAAGATCTAAAGGGTAAAATAAACCGGGTGGTGGCGGGGGTGAGGTATAAAAATGATTTTGTCCAATTTTGGGTCCACCACTAAATCCCCTTCCCACTCCCTTCCCAAACCCCAATAATAAATGAACCACCCCAATGGCGTTAAGGTTTTCCGAGGAATAACAATTTGTCTTCCAAAAATAAATGAGTCCTCTTAGGGCTTTAAAGAGTAAGTCATATAGTTGGAGGACCCTATAATTATCCTCCAAGTTTATTCTTTAACTTTGAAGTGTTAATTAGCAAAATAAGGGATAATGAGATCGTTAAATCGTCCGTTGGGTCGGTGGATGGTGTGTGCATTAACAACAGAAACTGAGAATTCATTTCGAAATGCGTTCATTTACCAAATGCGTAGTAGGCCGATCTTTGTTTTTGTCCGCAGTTCTTGATGTCCGCATTATCACAAATTATCGAAAATTAAAAAAAAAAAGCCTGGAAAACGAAAACACGAAAAAATGAAAGAGACTGGCACAAATAAGTAAGTAAGTACGAGAGGAAAATGTTGAAAATTGAAGGAGATATTTCGTTTTGAAAAAGGTCAAACTTACAGACGTTCGTATGGCTGGGTAGCAAGTGTTGACACCCCTGTGTCCTCCGCAGAGGCTCAAAGGGTTTTTCTTTCGGAGAGAATGCGCCGAAAAAGTGAGTGCAGGCGTAAAAGTAGGTGGTAAAAAGTAGATGGATCTTTCGGTTTCCGGGCCTGCACTCACTTCGCACAACGGAAATCTAACAACACCTCACCGAACCTCTGCGGAGCAGAGAGTTGACACCCAGCCATACAAACGTCTGTAAATGTTGTAAATATCGAAAGCATCCTTTAAAACCAGTTTCCATCGTTTTTCTCTCAAACTTCGCATGTTAACTAAATGTTATACCGTATTTTCTCTATTAAACGCCGGGGCATTTATTTAAACCTCGGTCTCGTAGACCCGGCGTTTCTACGGACCCGGCGTCATTTATTAAATACATTTTTCAGCCATCCATTTTTCTTTATCAGTACCGGACGTTTACTGAATAAAGAACCAAATTTCAACAAAATCGTTCAAAAATGTGAAACAACGTCACCAACTTTGTCTCATCGCAGTGAGGCTGGTTAAGTAATTTATCAAAAACATCGCTGACAGGAACAGTGATTAAACTCTTCTCTTTGTTACATTTCTCCGTGAAACACTAAGGAAGTGTATCGGCAACTGCTCGACAGCAAAAGTACTGTGCAAGCAATTTAGAACAAGGTGGTGTTGAGGTTCCTGCTCCATCAGTTCTGAGAAAAGCACAAATATGGAATGATTCAAGAAACTGCTGGAGAAACGCTGGAGAGATCCTCGAGGTGATCCTCGCTTGATGGACAAGCCTGCAGAAATAGTTACCATGATTTAAGAGATTGAAACGATACCTGATGCGTCGCTTGTTTTATCTGTTTTAGTTTGAAGTACAATTGTAAAAGTTTGGTTTGAATATCAGGGTATAAATTCATATAGAATGGTAAAAAGAGAACTAATGCGCAGTTTTGACAAAAACAAGAAATTCTGAAGAATTTACATGCGGCCGATAGTCTCCCCCCCCCCCTCCCCTTTTCCTAAGGAAAACAAAAACTTTGGTAGTTCTTGGTTTCCGGTGACCTATTATGGACAATTTGCACTTCCGGTATATAAGGAATTAAGTAATCACTAGCCTGTGTAAACGCTGACCCTTTCCAAACCAAATGTCCTCAAAAACAGCGACATAAACATTTAAACGCTTACCTTTAACTTCCATACGCAGCAATACTCAAGACAATGGAATTAGACTCCTCTCTAGCATATTTTTTTTGTAACCACCACTACTTGAGAAACAGAAGTAAAACAGACTTTTAACATTGGCCTTCGGTGGCCTGCTTGGCGCAATTAGCCCTTCGTTTACTGTCATGATCTGTCACCTTAGTCCCTTTAAAAACATGATTTAACACGTCTGCAGCAATTGTAATGTAGTTCGTCAGTAAATTCCCTTAAATTTTCTGCGATCGTAGATGGAAAATTCTCGTTCAGTAAGCCTTGTGCAGTTGTCTCTGTTGGCCGCGCGACACCAAGAGGACTAAGTCCAAGTGACCGACGATGACCACGACGAACGACGAAACGAATGCAACTTCCATTTTATGAGTCGGCGACGTGCGCTAGCGCACGACGGCCGCCTAAAAATCCTGATTCAATATACCCTTCTCGATAAACACCGGGACCTCGAATAAACGCCGGGGGGCGTTTATTTTAAACTCAGCCCTGTTGACCCGGCGTTTATTTGAACCCAGCCTTTATTCGGGATCCGGCGTTTAATCGAGGAAGTATGGTATGCTCTTTCCAGTTGCAATATTTTTTTGTTTATGACATGAATTTCAATTTTCAAGATGTAAACAATGACGTCAGCAAAGATCCGCCTAAAGTTTAATGGAATCGATCAAAAATTGTTCTACGCGAAGAAGTAACGCAGATCAGATAGGAAATCCTCGTTTCGATGTAATCACAACTTCCACTAATGATTCAGCAATTCAGAAGTCCTGCCTTTCCTGATTTTGTTTGCAGAGGATTCTGGATAGTTCCCAGAACTTCATCCTGCTGACATTTGCACATTCCAGGGCTCGATCGAGGTGTGGTGTTTTTCTGTGCATATCTGTTTTCCTGATCAGGGAATTTCGGCCACAAGGTTTGTTCATGATCATATATCCTAATTTGTATTCTTTCTATCTGTAGGCATAAATTCTTTGTCGTTTGACGGCTTACATGTCTGCTTAACCGCGATAAGTACGTAAGAGATTGTCATGACATGCAGATTTCAACTTCCGCTTTCGAGTGATGGAGCAAAGTTTCAGAAACTTTCGTACATAAACGGAACACAAAATCAAAGCATCTTGTGAGCGTTTCTGTCACTCTAACCTATTGAATTGAATACGTCCCCTATACTTCTTTAGAATGTCGGTCTATTTATTAATTTTTAGTCCACTTAACACATTAAGCTAAACGACTTATTTGTTTCACCAATGCCTCCACCGTCCTCCAAACATTTTAATGAGTTCATCAATTGTGTTTCTTCACTGAATGTTCAATCTGTTGATCAGATCATGTGCCTCATAAGCTAGGTGCTTTCCTCCTGTAGTACATGTAATATGTACCCACATCCATCAGACTTCAATAAGACAATCAATCAGTACAAAATACAGACTACAGACTGCAGACTCCAGACTGGGTACAAAATGCAGACTTTTAAAACTAAGGGGCCGATTACATGAGCCGGGCTGGCTCGGTAGAAGGGCTGGCTCTGTCTGCCGAGATGACTACTCAGCCCGGTATTACAGGAGGCGAGCCAGCCCGCCTGCGGCTAAATTTAGAAGCTGTCGTGTGAAAAGATGGCTACATCGAAGAGCATGAATCGAGTGTTTTTATTCTCGTTAATCCATTATTTTGGCCTATCGTTTTCAGTTTTACGTAGTTTTATGGTCTGATAAACCTTTATGTGTTATATAGAAAGAGAAATATCGATCTTCTGGTGAGCCATTTTGCTCTGAAGCGAAATTTAGTGACGAGAAAGTGTTGGCCCGGCAATCGCGACTACATGGCGAGCCGGGCTGAAATTTTTCCATGTAATCGCAACGTTGATTTTCAGTGTGTTTCAGAGACATGCCGAGATCCTGGCAAACCGAGCCAGCCCGGCTAAGCGGGCCAGCCCGCCTCATGTAACCGGTCCCTAAAATGGTTCTTTGGTCTAATGAGAGATATATTGTGTGGCCAATCAGAAGTGAGATGAAATCATGAAGAAAGCAAACAAATGGTCAGTCATGAAAACATGGCTTGCTTTTCCTCAGAAAAAAATTTTTCCATCCTCCCTTGTTTTGTTTTTGCTGCACAAGTTATTTTATTATTTTGATAGTTTTCCTTCATTTTATTCTTCGAAAATGCAGTGGAAAAGGCTTAAGGGCTTCATACTTTCACTCAACATCATCATGAGACGGTTGTTTCCTAAGACAAATCTTTCATCTGCAACAGAATTTTGAACTTTGTCTGGCTTGTGGAAACATTTTTGGTTTTCCAGGGAAACTACCGTAACCCTTTCAGTTTGAAAGTTTCTTGTTTATTTTTCTCTTTTCCCTTTATAGCCAACATTAGTCAGTCTAGTTATTGTTATGTATCCCAGTTTGATGGGTAGAAGTAACTCCGGCCACGTGTGCAGTTTTGAACAATTAGCAATTCATTTCTTTCAGGGTACGATCTAGGAAAAAATGATGAAAAATTTAAAAAGTTTTCTTTTCCCAAATTAAAGTAAAGTATTTAAGATAACATTAAAACAAAAGGTTTCAAAATCTTCCAATGTGGGCCAATTGTGGAGGAAAATGAATTTTTTTTATCAAAAGTTTATTAATCACAAAGGTGCTTTAAATATCTCCAAAAGGAACTTATACCCTGGCGATTTTTGCAGCATATGACTCCAGTTACATTAGAGTTCTTCTTGTCCCCATTTAAATTTCCAAGAAGCGGGAAAAAAGTCCTTGGGTGAAACTATTTCTTCAGACAGGAAACAAACTCTTGCAGAAAGCGATCTAAATGCTGCTGGGTTGAGTAGCCCAGTGACTTCTCACTCTAATGAGAAGCAAGAGTGGCTATCAACTTGGAAAGATTTAGAGCAGGCCAAGTTAAGGTTAAGAAAATAAATTTCTTATCCCCAACTTATTCCAACACTCAAACAAAATACCATAGAGCTCTGTCTTATTAATTTTAGAAATTAGTGTTTACTGGCCCGTTGACAAAATCTGGATCAGACCGGATCGGATTGGATCGGATCGGACTGACAAAACCTGGACCGGATCGGACCGGACTCACAAAACCTGGATCGGGTTGAATTCTATTAAAGAAACCCATATCTACTCTTTGAAAGTAGGCACATTTCAAATTCCCACTAAAAATGGTCAAGTGGTATCTCTGGATCAAGATGACGGAGAGAGATCAAGAAAGTGATTGCCATTGCACTGTTTTTGCTTTTTCTTCTCCATTCTGCCGTGAAGACTTTTTGCTTATTGATATGGGTTTACACTCTGTAAACTACTTCATGAAAAGAATATATTTTTCTAGAGGGAGAGATCTTTGCGAAATTATGAAGTGGGAAGGTACTGATAGCGTGTGCCAAAACATGTACAGTTAAGTCAGTACCGAATTGAGCATAAAGTAACAACGATATCAAGATAACTCGCGTCTTTCTCATTCTTCATTCTTTTTCATTACAAGGTTTTTAGAAAGTAACCATAGCTACCTCACAAAGGGTAATAAAACAGGACATAAATCTTTTAGAATAGCCGTAGAACAAGGATACCTGCTTCCGTTTTTTTGTCAAGATTCTAGAATGGTGGAATATGAGATCTGCGCCAACAATTACGATAGCCTGATTCACATGATGGTATAGTGTTCGCGGTAAGCCAGCATGACCAAAATTGTGTTAAGTTTGAGTAAAAGGTTTGATTTCACCTTATCAAAACTGAAAAAAAATGTGATCGACTGAGGTAATTAATAAGTATAGAATAGTAGTTACTTTAGACCTATTTAACAATGCAAGCTATCACTGTAGTAGAAGAAAATAATCCGTTTGCTTTCCAACATTGTGTAGGTTTAAATATCGATTTTGTTTCAAGTTTTCTAAAAAATCTCTTACAAATAATGACAGTATACTCGAAGTTTCTTTTCAAGCGACAGCCGTGTTCATTCAGGAGCATTATAGTTTCATTTCGACATTCACAATTAAAGTGTCTGATCAAATTATATTAGCTTTGCAAGCTTTTGCATGCAAAATGTTTCAAAGACGTAACAGTGAACACAAATATCCATCCACATTTTATAAAAGAATAATTTAGCCTTTTTCTGGTTCATTTCAACAACGTGATTTAGCATACATGTAAACCAAAGAAAACACGCAGCTCATATGCATAATTTCATAAGTTGTTAAATGACAAAACAAGGTCTCAAACGGAAACATTTTTTGTTCTTACTAATCATATTTCAATCACTGATTTTTGGAAGGGGTAAATCGTTCAGCCATGTGACCAGTTTCTGCAGATGTTATTGTGTATAAATCCAACATCATCGAGTATTTTCATGTTTACGGGTGGATTCATTAATAACTGAAATTTCACTTAAAGGGCGCAAAGACAAGATTATCTTGATATCATTGTTACTGTAAGGCTCTATTCCTCTTTGTCTGTCCGCTTAGATCTCTCCCTCTAGAAAGAAGTAATCTTTTATAAGCCACGAAGGTCAAGGGTGCAGTTAGACTCTACTGTAATGATGACCCGGCCATGAAAACGGTGCGGCAGTTTGAAGAGCGAGCGGAGGAGATGGGACGGAGGTCCATGGTTAAAGAGGCGTTTAGGTTCGCGGAGGAGCTTGGTCTCGAGCTTGATCTCGAACACCCGCGTTCGGTCAAGACGGAAGTGCGGAAGTGTCAAGACGAGAAGGTAGAGGAAGAAGTGAGGAACCAGCGATGGCAAGGAAGTCTAGTTACATCCAGGTTACAGGATGAGAAGTTGAGTGCTGAGGGATGCTTCTGGTGGCTGACAGAGTGGAAGACCTGTCCAACATACACAATCGCCGGCATTTTTGAATTGTACGAGGAACTCTTACCTACCCGGGTATATGCGAGCCAGAAGACCCATACAGGTCCGGAGGGCGAGGCGATGTGCAGGTTGTGCGGCAAGGCTCTAGAGAGCGTTGTACACATCTTGTCCGGGTGCAGTGCCCTGGCACGAAACAAGTACCTCTCCCGACACTACTCAGCGTTGAAGGTACTGTGTTACGAGATGGTGCATGACCTGGGACTCATAGATGAGATACCACCTTGGTAATCGCTGGTCAAGCCCAAGCCCCTATACGAGTCGGATGACGTACAGGCAGAAGATCAAGAGTTGAGATCCAACAGAGTGGACCTCCGTATCGTCAATCACAAGAGGAAGCAAGTCACCGCACTAGAGATGAGCTGTCCATGGGTCAACAACAGAGAGAAGAAGAGCGAGGAGAAGACCCTCAAGTATGGCCCCCTGGGCTGGGAATTGAAACAGCAGTTCCCAGGTTACGAGGTGCAACAGCACAACATCATCATAGATGCCCTTGGGGGTTGGTCACGGGAGATGGACACTACGATGCACGAGATCGTAGGGAGCAGGAGTAGAGAGGTGCTGAGGAAGATGCAGAAGGCGGTACTGTCAGGCACACTCAATATTGCCCGAACTTTCAAAGTTGCAACTTGAGGGATGGACAAATCTAGAGAACTCTGTAATCTTATGTAGTTTACGGATGGTTGAGATTTTAGATTCTAGATTTCAGTATTTCTTAATTTCATAAGTACCTCTTAGTTACAAACATTATTATTATTATTAATTTTTTTTAACTCCAAGGCTCACAGGTTACGCTATGCACCCTGTGTAGCTAGTTTAGTTTTTAGCATACAGACGTGAATTCTGCTATAATAATAATAATAATAATAATAATAATAATAATAATGATAATAATAATATTTAATTTTTTTATAGCGCAAATTAACAAATACTATGATCAAATGCGCTTTACAATCATGAAAACTAGCTTAATATATAAAACTAAGACAGTCATAGTAAAATGTTTAACCTACATTAAAAGCTAACCGAAATAAATATGTCTTTAACTAGATTTAAAAATAGCTAAAGTGCCCACATTTCTGATATTCAAAGGCAACTTATTCCAAAGTCCAGGGGCAGTGGATGTAAAAGATCTCTCCCCTAAAGTTTTCTTCACTCTGGCACTCGGTTGTTCAAGAAGTATGCCAGCGTTCGATCGCAGACTGTAACTACACATCTCCCTTATATAACACTTATCAAATGACTTAAATACTCAGGTGCAGCGCCCTGAATTGCCTTAAATGTGATGAGTACTTTAAAACTGATGCAATGTTTAACAGGCAACCAGTGTAGAGAGCAGAATACAGTCCTGAGTTATGTGGTCATGTCTGGAGATGCTGCAAATTATACGAGCAGCTGAATTATGAACACGTTGTAGTTTTCCTAAATGCACTGCAGGTAGACCGAAAAGGAGGCTAAATTACAATAATCAACTCGTCCCATAACAAGTGCATGAACTAATGTTTGGGCGGAATCATTATAACATTCGAACATTTTCTTTTTCTGGAAATGTTTTATCAAGCCCCCCAAATTTCATCTGAAAGAATAAAGGAGTAAAGGTGATTTTATTTGTACTATACAAGCTAAAATATCGTGCAATTTGGGCTGGAAACCATTGCTGTTGCGGCCGGAACGCATACAACACCAGTAAACAAGATAATAAATCAAGATTTTATTTATAAACGCTCTACGAAAGAGTTATTAAAGACTCTAAACCGAACAGCTAGACGAAGAAGAAAACTGTCCCCCATCACTAACAACATTGCCAAGAAAAATCGAATCGACATGCGCAGTTGAAACGTGACACTTAGGGGCTATTTACATGGAGGGAGGAAGATCCTAGCGCTAGGAAGATCCTAGAAGGCGGATCATCCTAGCGCCATATGTTTTGTGCATTCAGTTTACATGCAAAATGTTGTACTTAGCCCTAGTGCTAGGATCTTTCTAGCACTAGGATCTTCCTAGCTGAGAGATAGGAAGATCTTAGCACCATGTAAACTGCCTTCGCTCGGAAAATCCTAGTGCTAGGGACAGAAAAATTAATATGACGGCGGCCGGGCGTTCAGCTGCTACAGACCGACAGTTTTATTGATTTCCAGCAACCACCCCGACCGAAATTTTTGCATGTAAACCAAACGAAAATTTGTTTCGCCTTCTAGGATCCTCCTAGTGCTAGGATCATCCTCCCTCCATTTAAACAGCCCCTTAGAATATTTCAGGCTTAGTTTTGATCCTCTCGTTACAGAAAATATATGGGAAAGAGTCTTTAATTTTCTCGGGAAATAAAACATTTTAGAATTCATAAGTTACTTTGTATCTAGCGATGTTCAGACCTTTCCGAAGATTGTTTGGATGCTTCGTCTGGCATGGAACATTTAAATTTCGATTCAGTTTTGCGTATTTTGAAAAGTCACATTTTACGACGCCATATTGGAAGCCTCTGAGTCAAACGTCTCAGCCGACCCGAGTTCTGTTTTCTTCTTGGGCCGGTATATGAGAGCTACTTACCTTAGGTTGTATCCATTCGATAAGTTCCAGTATCAAGCCATTTCTGTGCAAAATATAGTGTATATTCATCAAGAACTGGGCACGGTTTTGCAAATCCATTTCATGTGCTTGCCGACGTTCAGATAAAAGCGACATAAAAGCCATTACTCGATGATTGATACGAGAAAAACCAAATTCTTTCCGTTAAAATATGCTCGCCATCTTGCGGGAAAATGTCCCAGGCGTTCCAAACAGAGCTCTTTTAAACTGGGGGAAACTAGTAACAAGATTTCCCATCTGTCCAGCGATATTTAGGCGGTTTTTTTCGAAAAAAAAGGCACAAGTTTAGGTGGCTCCCTAGAGTTTCTACAAAAGTGATTATACCAACTGGCAAGACTTGCAAAAGATGCCCTAGTTCTGTTGTCTTGATATCTTTGATCCTGAATTTTACCAGTAAGGTTACCAACATAATTACCCTTTTTTTTCCAGGTTTGCTTTTTAGGTATAGGCCGTTGTCATGGCAACAAAGCATCTAAAGAATGATAGATATTTCCATTAATTCGTCTTTTTTCTTAAATATTTTGATTTTCTCTCGGTAAAATTTTTTTAAACTTTCCTATTTTGTGAAAGGATTTTGACTAACATTTTGCAGGGGAGAAAATATGGGGTTGTTCAGACGGATTCACCGATATCACGTGATTTCTTATTTTTAACCATTAAACTGAATTGCTCAGACAGAATTTTTCCAAAAAATAATATGTGAAAGGTAGCTTTAATACCTCAAAATGTGCAAAATTTAAAACAAATTCACCGAACGAAACGCGAGAAAATTAGCTGTTAACTTTGCTTTTTTGAGTTATTTTGTCTACAAAATAGCCTCATAGTCGGCATGCAGCCGAAAGTTTCTGGGAAGGTTGGTTCTTTGGTTGGTTTTTGGGTGGACCATGTTCGGCATTCCCGATGACTGTCGAATTTTACCGAAAGGCTAGTTGTCGGGGTCGGAACAAAAATGCAAAGGAGAACGCACAGAAAATTCCACTACTAAAGCGACACGACGAAAGTGTCCAGATTATCATTGCTTGACGTTGGATATTTATATATCAAATAGAAATAGCTGGCTTCCTTGTGGTAGACTTCCTTAGAAAACGAATAGTCAGCACAAACCTGGTTTACACGTGAGCGGAAGCGAGTTCTAGTAAATAATTCGTGGGTTATCTGATATTTATGATGTTCGGTCTAGGACATATTTGTCAGCTTTGTTTGTTTTGGTAGATGAGAATTGGAACAAATCCTTTGTCCGCAAGCGCATAACTTACGTTTGGAGTTATATGGTTCAACTTTAGAGTGTGAGAAATAACGTGACTTCTGTGCAGGGATTTCCCGTAGTAAATGATGGTAAATAGATGGCAAATAGTTTGAAGGTATAAAAAGGGCAGAATCGTGCATTTCGAACTTAAACGACTTATTGTTCGCACCTTTTGGTAGGTTTTAAAATTAATGGCCATGCCACTCGATCACTAGGTCCGTCAAAGGCACAAGGTCGACAAGGAAAAAGATTGTATGGGTGGCAACGAAAGCTCGTACGTGCGACTAGCTAAGCGCAAAGTTAGAGGCGGCTTACCAGAGAAAGGCCAAATGGAAAAGCTAGACTGGACTCTGGACTGATCTCTGGACTGGATTTTGGACTGACTTTTATTGACTTGAAATGGACTAAATATTTTACTAATTAGTTAATAATTAAAATAAAGTGAAATTTTGAATCACTTAAAATCATACTAAACACATTATACTTTTCGGGGGGGGGATTTTTTTCTGCATGAATATTTTTGTGGGATTAAAAGCTAAATATAAATTTGATTTCACTAATTTGCAATTTTTTTTAATTTTTGCTTTGTGCCGCTATGCACGATTTTTATTTCTTCTATAAAACTTGTGCAGGAATTTTTTTTCGTATTTGCCCCGACCCCCCTCTTCCAAAAAATAAAATAAAATAAAATGGTCCATCCCTTAAATAAAAACAACTCAATTTAATTATGAACCAATTTTTTAGACAGAAAACCCAGGCTCCTTCACGATAGCGCGCAGCTCGCGCGATATAACTTTCGATCTGCGTGGAGCCTGTTGATGAGTAAAAGCCCTACTGTTTTCTTTTCTGGCTTGAAAAGTGTTGACAGATTGAAACCAGGGAGTGGAATAATCGATTACTGCGCGGGTTACGGTACATGGTATGCCAACAAAATAAAGAAAAAAATGGGGAAAACATTGTAGTACTGTAGTATAGTGACTGTAGTACGTGTTTTATTTTCAAATTCGTTCGTAGATCAGCCATGTCCGATGTAAGAAAACTTCTGGTATCTGGCATGAGAACTGTCAGTAAAATAGACACTTTGTTTTTTTGAAATTCAATTCTGGGAATATCTGGAATATATAGGTAACTGACAGGCTCGTCAACAAGCATCAAAAAACAATCGCGTACTGATCACACACGTACTATCCGGACTATCTGTTATGGTATTCCCACGTTCAACTCTGTGTTTACGAAAAATATGGATTGTGGAAGTAGTGGAAGTAGCTGCAATTTTCTCCATCACGAATTTGTTATCGGAGCCGACGAATCCTCTCCACGGACAACGCTAGTGTATGTACGCGTGGACTTCTCATCTCAATCGTGAAAACCACTACTTCCACAATCCTTTTTTTTTGTAAACACAGAGTTGAACGTGGGAATACCGTAATAGATAGTCCAGATAGTACGTGTGTGATAACGTGTTTAGTATGATTTTAAGTGATGCAAATTTCACTTTATTTTTTAATTATTAACTAATTAGTAAAATATTTAGTCCATTTCAAGTTAAGAAAGGTCAGTCCAAAGTCCAGTCCAAAGTCCAGTTCAGAGTCCAGTCCAGAGTCCAGTCCAGCTTTTCTATTTGGCCCAGCACGACAATCAAATCAAATCAAAACAATTATCACCTCCAATACGAAGACAAAAGGGCAGTAGCTCCACGCAAGATTCGTTTCACAGTTTTATAGACACAAAAATCGGTTATCATTTTTCAGATTACAAAAAACGCAAAGATTTACTCATTCCCTGCTTCCTTTTAAGTTTCTCCCTTTGTTACACAATTATAGCTGCCACGAAAGCCAATAAAAAGTGCCGAAAACGAACTTGTGACAGTCTTATGAAAGTCTCGTGACTCGCCATTGAACTTTGTGTCATCACATGTTTGTACGTGACAAAACACCACTTGTTTACACAAAACAGTAACTGATCTCACGCTCAATCAACCTAACACGTTCTTTACACGTGAAACGACCGACACTAAGCATTATCACATGACTGCTTTGCCGTGCGATAAAATCCCCCCCCGCCACCCCCCAGAGCTATTAAAGCAAAATTTGGCCTTGACTTGATCACATGTACTCCACGTGATTAAATTCACGTTGTTAACTGTATCGGTGTGTACCAATATTCCACAAAATAGGCTATCAGTTTCAAACTTTATTCCATTTAGTAGTAGGTAGTCTGTAGTCTGTAGTGTAGTTCGAAATCTGTAAAGCAAGACATAACTGTCTATTTATAGTCTTCACATCACAAAAGGAAATACAAAGAATATTTACCCGATGGCCTTCAGTTGTTGTCTTATCACAGTTGTGTCTGTGTCAATTGATCAGTAATACAATAATTAGGAAATTATCGTTTGTCACGCGTTATGTGCGTGTAATTAAGTGAAATTATAATCAATGACGATACACTCCCCCCGCCAAATGCGAGTTAAAACAGTATTTATATTTACAGTAACAGAGTGTTTCTCAATAGTTAATCAGGAAGTTTCTCTTCATCATTGGGTAACAGAACGACCAATTTGTTAACTGGTCTCTCGATTGTGACGTAACCTCTTCCGTTATATTTCAATACCGGTTCTCCAGGTTTTGGGCTTTTATACTGTACTTGAACTTTGCGCACTTTGCCGTCTTGTCCTTCGAATGTCTTTGATACCTTTCCCAGTTTCCATTGGCTTCTGATAAGATTAGAATCCTGGATAAGAACGACGTCTCCTACTTTTAAGTTTCTATGTGCAGTATGCCATTTCTGTTGTATTAACAGGCTTGGAAAGTAATCTCTTGTCCATTTCTTCCAAAAGTTGTCTGTAATCATTTGAATGAATTCAAATCGGCGTCGTGGATCGGTTGAATGTGTAAACGGTCCATTAGGTATTCTGGATGTGGATCGTCCTAGGAGAAGATCGTTAGGGCACAAGTACTTATCATCTGGGGAAGTTGGATGTCGTCCAATCGGTCTCTCATTAAGTAAGTTTGCGGCCTCATAACACACAGTTTGTAATTCAGAAAATGTTAGAATGCTTTCACTGATGGCTGCCGTTATGGCTCTTTTCGTTGATTTTATCAGCGCTTCCGAGACACCGTTTTGCCAAGGTGCGTCTGCTGAAGAGAACACCCATTGAAATCCTTCTACGCATCCATAACCCTGTAAACTTTTTTGGTCTAAATTTTTGACCATCTTCTTTAATTCCTCACTTGCGGCTACCAATTGGGAGCCATTGTCTGAGTAGATCTTGGATGGATAGCCTCTTATAGATACAAATCTTCGAAGTACCATTAAGAATTTTTCGGTACTATAGTCCGGTGAAATATCTATGTGGACAGCTCTTGTACCGAGGCAGTTAAAAATGATTCCATATGCCTTTCCAGTTGTTCGTTTTTTAACTTCATCTTTTATCTTAAGCGGTCCGAATAGATCTAGTGCTGTGTAGGTCCATGCCGGGGCTGGTTTTAATCTTTCAATCGGGAGTTTTCCCATGATTTGTTCGTTTAATTTCTTATCCAATTTCCTGCATATTACACAGTTTGTTCTGATGGATTTCACCAGTTTCAGTAATTTGATGATCCAAAATTTTGCTCGTATTTTGCTTGCAGTTGATAGCACTCCTAGATGACCTCGATTATGTATGTGCTCGGCATATAGACGTGAAAATGTATGTCCATATGGTAGTAAGATGATCTCGCTTTTGTTATAACTCATTTCCACCCATCCTCTAGCACGTCCCCCAACAACGTAAATTCCGTCGTCTCGTTTGCGAGGGCAAAGTCGCTTGTATTTACCCGATTGGATATCCTTTTGCATCAAAGTTTGTGATTCTAGAATCCAGAAACGTTCGGCATTGTCGATGTCATCTGCTGTTAGCGTTCGTGTTGCATTTTTCAATGTTGGCTTTAGTTCTTTCTTATACATAGCCAAAATTCTTGCTGTAACTCGTAGCAATTTTTTGTAATTGGAATATTTTTCGATGTTTATTCTTGACGCAAGTGTATCTTCTGTGTTAGTTTTGATGGTTGGTGAAGATAATTCTAGTTTAATCGTATTGATGGGCATTTTTTGTTCCGAGTATGTTTTCGTTATTGGCCATTCAGATTCGTGAAGTTTAAGGAAGTCTGGTTCCTTTTGCCATTTACTGTTTATGTCGATATTGTTTGGTTTACTTCCCCTTGTTAACAAATCAGCCACGTTAAATTCACTTGCGGTCCAGTACCAGTCTTTCGTGTTGGTTCCTTCTTGGATCTCTCCCACCCGCACTGCTGCGAAGGTATTGAATCCATAGGATTCCTTTTGGATCATGGAGTGAACGATTTGAGAGTCAGTGATGTGATAACATTTCTCGAAACGGTACCTGCATTGTTCGGTAATTGTGGTTTTTAGTCTTTTGACTGATTCGCGCCTATGCGTGAAGGCGTTACTTCTGTAGAAGATTAGCCAGGGATTTGAAGGTTTTGAAGATTTTATTTTGCACTAGACTTTACGGCTTTGTTCCTTCATCGATCAGTTCGGGAAACGTCCGTAGTTACAATCGTAGTCAACTGAAATCAGTTAGAAAACAAGTTACTATTTACATCATTCGCTATTGAAACGGCAAACAGTTCTCAACTTACAATTTGTTTTCCATAAATCCTTGAAATCCCACATCGGCGACTGAACAACGAAATGTGTCCGTTAAAGAAGTGAAACTTGTTCTTTTAAATTCTTGTCACCTCATGTCACATGACCTTATTTTTCCCGCGACAGTATGGAAATTTTAGGGCGTTGTTTGCACGAAATGCAAATCAAATGCTGCTGCACAGAGCTCTATCCGGTCGACTGAAAGTTTCTTGGAAGGTGTGAGGCGGTTTTTGGACAAGATGAGATTGGTTTCGTGGTCTCCATTAGAAAGTCTCCATCTAGCATAAGCACATGCGCCATATGCATCATTAGATCCGTCGCAGAATATTACGAGGATTGGATTTCCCGTTGCTTCTTTAGGTTTAGTGCATCGATTGACTTGAATCTTTTCCATCTCCCTTAGATCTTGGAAGAAGTTATCCCAGTTTTGGTGATCTTCTTCGGGTATAGGGTCATCCCAATCCAATTTTGGGTTGTGAATCCATAATCGTCTCATAAGAATCTTTGCCCTGACAATCAGAGGACTCGCTAATCCGAGTGGATCATAAACACTGTTGACTTGTGATAGAATTATCCTCTTCGTTAGAGTCTTGGGATTTTTAGTAGTCGTTCCTTGATTTGGGTTAGGGTGTCGTTTCTTGCTTTGGGGTGTGACATTTAGCTTGACTTTGAAGCAGAAATTATCCGTAATTGGATTCCATACAACACCTAGTACTTTCTCGTGTGCTGTTTTTATGTCCGTTGGTATAAGGTCCTGGTCTGGAGCAATATTGTCATGTGAATATATCCATTCCTTTATTTTGAAGTTTCCGTTACTCAAGATGGTTTCCATTTCTTTCGTAAGTTTTTTGGCAGTTTCAACATTGTCAACGCTATTAATGATGTCATCCATGTATGTATTGTTTATGAGTAGATTTGATGCTTGTGGGTATTTTTCTTTAGCCATCTCTGCTGTCTTTCGCAGTGCAACAGTTGCTATAGTGCCAGAAGGTTTATCTCCAAAGGAAACTCTTTGAATAACGTACGTGTCCGGTTCTCTAGTTACATCCATATCCCTCCAGAGGAAGCGGTGTGTGTGTTGTTCTATCATTCCTGTTCTGACTGTGTGATACATTTTCTTGATGTCGCCAATGAATGCTGTTTCATTCTCTCTAAATCTGATGAGGATTCCTAGTAGACTGTTTAAAAGGTCGGGTCCTTTAGCCCAGTATTCGTTTAGCACATGACCCATGTAGTTGGCACTGCTGTTAAAGACAATTCTCACTGGCGTAGATTTGGAGTCTGGCTTTAACACTTCGTGATGTGAGATGTAGTGCGCAGGTCCTTTGTATTTTTGCAATTCTTCTTGTGTAAGTTTGCGAGCTACATCTCTATTTATCATGTCCTGTATCTGTTGTTGATAGATTTCAGCGTGTTTCTTGTTTTTAGAAAGTCGTTTTTCGGTTGATATAAGCATGCCGAATGCTGCTCTTCTGTTATCTGGGAGATCAAAAGGGTCTCTGATCCAAGGGTATTCTGCCGTCCAGAATTTTTCTCTTGTGTTATAGCTCAAATTTTTCTCAATTAATGTTAATTCCTTTTCTTCTTTGATTGTGTATGCGTTGCTTCCGAGTGAGCATTTACCGCACTTACATCCACCGCAACGAGGCATACATTGTATCCCGAGATTCTCCATGTTGTAGAAATCTTCGATTCTTGCCATCTTGACATGATGGGCGTGTATGGTTCCGATGAGGGACTTCTCGTTGATTCCTTTCAGAACTGGGTGTGTTCCACTTACGCATCGTCCGAACTGATTTCTCAATAAAAGTAGATGTCCAGAACTTTGTTCCTTTAAGGGGTGGAAGTCTGCGTATTCATAGCCTATTAAGGCGTCAACTTCTCCGGTGGGCCTTGTCAGTTCTTCTTCGGATACGTCTTTGAATAGTTTAGAGATCCCCTTTATATTGACTGCTGGAATGGGGGAGGTTATCTTGTCGATTCCGTAAACGTCGAATACGACTGTTTTGCCCTGCTTGTCAATAAGTGGAAGCTTGTACTTGAAAGTGTCCACATTTTCACTTTCTCCGCCTACTTTGATAATTGACAGCTTAGTTTTGATACCCTTAAGGTTTTCCGCTCTTGCTTTTGCGTTTGTGATAAAACATAATGACGCTCCCGTGTCCCACAAGACGTTTGCAAATCCATTCTTTGCAGGTATCCTTTGTATTTGGAGTAAGCACGTTTCAATTTCGTTGTTATTGCATACACTTGCAGAACCGCTTGCGGAAGCGATGTCGGTTGGCGATCCTTTGTCCTGTTCTTCTTCGTGTAGTGTTTTGTGGTGAAACCTTTTGCAATCGTTAACGCCACAGGGTTTCTTGCTTGTACAGTCTTGAATTCTGTGACCCCGTCTTAAGCAGGACCAGCATGCTCCTCTTTCCTTTAATGTGTTAAGCCTTTCCTGTACTGGCTTTGAGAGATAAAGTCTGCATTCATTAGTCCAGTGATTGGCACCTTCATGGTATAGGCATTTGGTTCTCTTATAGCGTGACGAACCTTGTCCTTCTGGGATGGCGACTTTGTCATTCTTTTTCTCTAGGTAATGAAGAGAGCCCCTTAGTGGAAGGCTGCCGCTTGAGCGTAACTCTGCGTTTTCGTATTCTATTGCTTGTTTTTGTTCAAGGAGAAATCTTAACAGACTTGGAAACTTGTCTCTTTTATCGACGGGACTGTGTTCGGAGCTTACCAGTTTCGCCCACTCTCTTTTCGCATCATTTGGCAGCTTTCTTTCTATTATGCTCACCGAACTGGTTGTAGTTATTTCTTTCTCTAAACCTAACCTTTTCAAGTCTCTGTAACCGTCGTCGATGACGTTGATGAGTTCGACGAATTTTTTACTTTCGCCTTCTCTGATAGGCCTCATGTTCTGAATTGCACACATTATGACGTCAGCGACTTTTGCAGGATCGCCGTATTTTTCGTCCAGTCTCTTCCACATTGCATCAATATCGTCGTCGCCGCTTTTTACCGTGTCGGCGGGCTCTTTTCCCAGACATGATCTGAGAACATATGGGGCGTTATCGGAGTTAATTGACGGCATGACTTGTTTTTCAAAGTCTGTTTTAAATTGTGGGTAATTTCTTACATTTCCGTTAAATGACGGCATTTTGATTTTTTCGAGTTGTAGCGGATTGCCTTTGTCTTTCGCGTTGTTATCGTCTCTTTTAGCTGAAATAAATGCTTCGATACGGCCACTGATCTCTTGATGGCGCGCGTGCATGTTTCGAATCCATTCGATTTCCCTCTCGACGTTTTCGTAGTCAAGTAGCTCGAGCATTGTGTTATGTACTGCTTTACAGTCTGCGAGCGCGATATCTAAATCTCTTTCGGTTTTGCGCAAAGCTTCTGGAGTATTTACGTCCTTATTTTGTGATTCCATTGCGTCGTGTGCGTGTTCAACTAAGGTGTCAAATATAGTCCTCATGGACTTCTTTTTTATACTGAATTGTTCCAATAGTCGCTTTAGTTTTTCTTGTTCATGTCTCATTGATTCTTGTTTGTGGAATTCTTCCACTCGTTTCTGCTCGTGCAAGGTTTGGTCGTTGACGTACTGCGCGTGAGCAGTCGCTGCTTCTTCGTACAGTTCTTGTAATTCATTTATCCATGCTTCATTCTGCTCTATTTCGTCTTCGGTTAAGTGTATCATGTAAATGTCATGCTTACCTTCGACAATATTCCAAGCTTCGTGTAAGTCCGCAAAGGTTCTTTTGACCGCATCCATACCTTTGTTATCCTGGATGGACTTCAAGAATTCATTGCGTTTCCTTGTGAATCGTGACTTGGCTGAAGTCGTAATTCTCTTTGCTTCTTCTTTTTTCGCTTCTGCTGCCATTCTTGGAGGATTCTCACGGATTTCGAATGTATCGGTGTGTACCAATATTACACAAAATAGGCTATCGGTTTCAAACTTTATTCCATTTAGTAGTAGGTAGTCTGTAGTCTGTAGTGTAGTTCGAAATCTGTAAAGCAAGACATAACTGTCTATTTATAGTCTTCACATCACAAAAGGAAATACAAAGAATATTTACCCGATGGCCTTCAGTTGTTGTCTTATCACAGTTGTGTCTGTGTCAATTGATCAGTAATACAATAATTAGGAAATTATCGTTTGTCACGCGTTATGTGCGTGTAATTAAGTGAAATTATAATCAATGACGATACACACACAGAGACACACAGAGACACACAGAGACACACAGGCGAACCACTCCATTGTTATTCTCGAATTCGCTGATTTAAAATTCCAACGATTCCTTCGCCATTACCACCTCTCCGATAACAAAACATTCCTTAATATTATTTTCACCCAATTTTGCATCTTACTTTCACATCAAAACAAAATTTATTCACTGAACACAACCACTGATTTTTATGTGGCTTCAGTGAAGCTGATACCACTAGAGTGTGGCACCAATATTTTTTCGGGAGTTTAATTTTGCGAATGGCGATTTTTTTGTGTGTTTTGCGGGACTAATTTTTGCGATTGGGGAAACTGTTTATTCTTCCTCGGAATTAATTTTTGCGATTTTCCCGAAGCCGCCTTCTATTTGGAATTAGAACATGGTCACACCCACTCATCCAATCAGTGTCCAGCATTTCGATGCTCTATATTCCATAAACTGTCTTAAATTACGTAAAGTGGCGGGGGCTTTGAAGCACAGGGAAATTGCGGGGGTAAAATTACAGAGAATTTCTGCATTCATTAGTGGTTCTATATAGAGCATACTAATGAGGCATTGTTTTCCTTTGTTTGGAAGCCTCATTAGTATGCTCTATATAGAGCATACTAATGACTAAGTAGAAACTACTAATGAATGCACAAATTCTCTGTGAATATTTACAACTAAATCGATAAAATCAACAGCTTCAACGGCTAGAAACACTCATTATTTTTTGCGTTTTAACAAAAAAATGTAATCTTACGGTATAATAGCATAGCAAAAAGCAAATCGAAAGAAAAACCATTACTTTACATGGAATACGAACTGTTCAGACCTTAATTGAAACAGAAGGACAGACTTGTTTCTCCGTGTTTACCAGACTACGAGTATTGTACTTGAACTTGACTTAATCTGGCCTCTTGGAGTTTCCTGCGGGTTCCCCACTTGCTGGTGTCGGTGGTTGTAGCGCCTCGAAGACTGCTTTCACCAGTGTAAATCTAGAAAATCTTTAGCGGCGATCACAACCTCGAGTTCCAAATTTCCGTGTATTGGCTCATGGCTGTTTACACACCAACTACGATAAACCGCGCGGTGAAGCACTCTAAAACATTGCACCTCAAAGGCATGCGTACAATAGCGAAAATATCGTAAACAAAATAGCAACGTGATTTCAAGGTGAGAACTAAAAAATTAAAATGCAAAAATACAATCTGCACGCAAAAACGAAATTCTTCGTGGGTGTGACCATGTTCTAAGACGGTTAGACAATGAACGCGCGTGTCCTATGGGATATAGCGTCCCTCGCAAGATAGAATGCATTCTATCTTTGCTCGGGACACTATATCCCATAGAACACTCGCGTTCATTGTCTAACCCTTACTTAGAACATTCTCGTTTTTTGAGTATAAACAATCGAATGCAGGTGAACAACATGCAGAGGTATAACACGTTAAATCAGTTAATCAATGGAGTACCTTCAGACGATCCTTTTCTTTAAAGCCTTTAACAGCTTAATACTTGTAATGTACCGACTGCAATTTCATCGTTTTATTTCTGAATGTTTTGCTTCTAACTTCATTTTATTTTTGAATGAAAGAGACGGTTTAAGTAAATGGGCACCAACATAATATTACAGCACATGTAAAAGGCGATGTTTGTATATAAATTTCGGCAATGGAGTAAATTTTTGCGAGAATTATTTTTCGCGGGAACTTTTTTTGCGCATCGTGAAAAAACCGCGAAAATCCCAAAAATTTGAATCAGGAAAAAATTGGTGCCACATGCGATGTTTCTGGCTTTTTTGACAGTTAGCTACGTGACTAGTCACGCAAGACTTACACAAATCACACAATGGCATGATCTTTTCTAACAAGGCACGCTTATTACTCGATTTTAGCCGTGTGTTCCAAAAGTCCGTGTGAAATAATCTGGAAAATAAAACAGAGCTTATTTATGTATTTGTCTCGATACGGGAGTTGCCACGTTGGTCAAGCATGATGTCACGCAAGAAGAAGACGTACGTGACTTTCAAGATCGGCTATTCTCTTCTGGTTCAAACATTACAGAATTAATTTTTGTGACAAGTTACGCTTCCTACTAGATCCAAAATATTTGTCCATGGAAAAATAATCTTTATAATAGAAAGCTACAAAATTAAATTTCAATCCATTGACCTTCCGAGAAACATCTGAGAACGAGCTTCAGAAAGGGCTGTTTTGTATTATTTTGTTTGTCCCATATTCACACTGTTGTCAGATATTCTACAGATTTTATCTCACTTTCTTCTTGGTTTGTCGTAATTTGAAGCCACACTTGTACGCATTAGTGTACCATTATTGATCAATGACGTGAGGAGCATATGACGTATACGAATTCAAAACCACTAACATAAACTCAAACATTGATCTTTGATTACCCTCAAATCTGTAAAAAGCCCCGGGAACGAGGTTGCACAATATCGGACACAGCTCCACTTGTAAGGTTAACTCTGTCTAAAAACCAATACTTTTCGAATGCTGAACGCTACTCAAATAAACAACATCACAATAGTGTACCTTGGTACACGCACGTTCATTCAATAACCATTTTCGTACCTCTCTTTGACAGCTACAAAATAGCTCACGCACGCTATGCGTGCCTATGTGTTTGGCTATGCTGACGTCATAAAATATCAGGAAAAACCTACGGTTTTATGTGAGCGCGCGCAGATTACTACAGCTCGCATCATCAGCGCGCGCACGGTCATAAAACTATAGGGAGCCATCTTAAGCTGATTTTTGTGCCAAAATTATACTGTTTGCTAAAGATAAATAAGTCTGCCGACATGTCCTTCTTTATATGCAATGAGAACGGGAAATAATTTCTCTGGTTGTCATACGTATTCCAACAACATGAAAACGGCAATGAAGTGGTGGTATCTTAGGTTAAAAAAATAAATGAACAAATAATTAAAAAATAAAAATAAAAAACTGAAAAAGGCTTAATCAGGGTCCGAAATTAACTTTTGACGTAGGTTGCCCATTGGACAACCGTCTTTTCAGATCTAGGCGTCCGAGATGAAATCTAGTCGTCAAACAATAAACCATAACTTAATAAAATCAAAGTGAAGTATTTAGTATTGCACAGCTGAAAAAAATGAATGACAAACAATGATTGTTTGTGTTTCGTCCATCAATGTAAATTTAAATAGTTCATTCCTGAGTGTCATCATCATCATCATCATCATCATCATCGTCATCAACATGTACAATGGCATTCGTTTCTCTTTGACGGGGGCCATAAGGTTCAATTCTGGGGCATCTTGCCCTTGTCCCAGCATTCCACCACAAAAGAACTCCTGGCATTGGATTGAAATCTTCAATCTTCTCTACTCCAGGTCCACATAGTTTGACGCTAGTTTAGCCACGGTCGACCAGTTTTCCATTGTGACTGAAATTTTCGAAGCCGTGAGTTTTGCTGACGTTCCGAGGCTTCCGTTCGCTTTTTCTTGTTTTCTGATTCTGCTCCAGTTTCTCCTTCTGAATCTTTTAGTTTTCTTTCACCAACCTTTGTTTTCTCAGATGCGTTACATGCAAAATACCGTGACAAAGTGTTATGCTTCTCTGAATTCTCCATTTTAGGAAAAGTACATGGCATGTACATCCGGGAATTTTTAAGAGTTTGGGTGTTACTGCGCCGCGGCAGAACACAAAACAAGATGGCGGAGAAAACAAATGTTCGTGTGCGAATCATAACGAATGGATTGGCTATTATACTGTTCGTTTCTCATGCAGAAACCTCGACCCAAGATTATAATTTTTAAGGTCTTTAGCCTAAACTGTTTATATCTTCAAGAGGCTGGGAGCTTGAATTATGGTCGTCCAGTGGGCAACCATGTTCTGCAATTTGGTCGTCAGTGTTAAATTCTGGTCGTCTCTGGCGACTGGACGACCGTAAATTTCGGACCCTGGGCTTATTTTAATGGCTGGAGAGGAGCTCTCAGGAGCTTCCTGGCAGCTTAACAGCTGATGTTCTTTATATTGCAATCGACCTGGTCAGTTTGAGTATACCTGGGAGTGCATTTTGATGAAGCTTGAATTCCCACAGTAAAAGATTAGAAAGGTAGCTGTCCAATAGTTACATTGTGGCTGGCGCAAGAAGAAGGGAAATTAAAAAAGAGAGAAGTCCCAGACAGAGACAGGAATTCTTGGATTCATACAAGAAGCTTGCAATACTAAGAAATGGTATTATCAGCCCAGACATCAGCAGCCTAGAGCATGAAGTGAATATTGCAGAAGCCCAATATATTAAATTTGGAGACAAAAATATCTTGACCTTGAAAAAGTGGAAAATAAAAGCTGAGCGGGGGTGACGCTTGAATGAGCAGAGTGAGCAACTTCATACTGCTGAGCCTTTAATTCTTCAGAGTAAAGATAATTTGTCTTCATCAAAAAGTACATTATAAAAATAACAAAATTGTGGTAACCATGTATACAGGAATTTGTAAACATACATTTGAACAGTAAAACGATAAGACAATATATTAACTTTTATTTCATACCGGTCAATTATATTAATTACAATTTACATCACTTTTCAAATAAATTTTATTATTTCATATTAAAATAAGGTACTCACACCATTGACAAATGTCGATATAACCAATGATGGAAACAGAATGGACCCAGAACTATTTCTTGGGGACAATTATAAGGTACTATTTCTATTTTCAAGGCGATTATTTCTAATTGTTCAAATAATTAAGACAGGTCACTCAGGTATTTATTACATGAAAATTGTACATGAGAAACTGTGTTCCTAATAAATGACACAGGATACAGTATTCTGTCATTAGCTGACTGCTGGTATAATAAAAGACAAGTTTAGAGCTTCACAGATGTCTGGACTGCAAATTTTTGTAATGTCCCCACTCATATAACCAGGCCTTTAATTATAAGCCCAGAAAGTATGCGAAGAAAAATGCACAATAATGGGAAAACTCCCATTAAAAAACAAAGCAGAAGATGCACTGAAGATGTACCAATAACAACTGAGCCCCCACCCAAACAAAATTAAAAGAGGAAAAAGAAAACAATCTCAAGCAGTAGTGAACCTAAAGATATCAAAATGAGCCAAAAAATAATTTCAGCCTGTAATGTGCATTGTGTACCTCACAGTACCAAAAATGTGATATTTTAAAATACATATCAACATTGAAACATGCAACAAGCATTCACAGAGGTATAATCATTCTCATGCAATACAAAGTACCATTCTGTTGATTCTGTATTTAAAAAAAGAAAATCTATTGTTTTCTAATACTTAATAAATGAAATATTGTAAAGCTAGATTAACAGAGATGAAGAAAGCCACATGTTTCAACCCCTTCAGAATTTTAATTTTTTTTTATATTTGATACACTTATTAAACATCTCTTCACTATGAAAAGAAAGTGTCAACTAAGATAGTATATAGATTTAGCCATGCCTAAAAGCGGAGCCTCCAAGGAATAAACTGGTGCTCGTTTCTCAAAAATAGTCCTGAAACTTTTCGCTCTGAAATATATTTCGGGGCTTTCTTTGGCTCGTTCCCTTTTGAAAAGTGTTTCTCAAAAATCCCGAAAGTGTTCCGAATTGTCCTCCAAGATTTGAGGATCTGTTCTGTAAAACCAAGCTCGAAAGGTCATTCTAGAGGCTGAGCACAGCTTAATTTTTTTTTCGGACATCAAACTGAACACATATTTTACTCAGGAGCAGTCTTGCTTGGTTTTTTAAACGTTTCCATATCCTGTCATTAACTGTCAAGGCTTGTCAAATCTCCTTGGATTATTGGCTGTTGGCTTGAATGAACTTGAAACGGCGCTGATGTACAACAACAAAATAAAACTTATTCTGAAGTAAATGGGTTATCTTCATCGCGTTCGGATGTTCAGTTAACAAATAACATGAACTGCCCCTATTAGTCTGGTCAAAATTTATACCATCAAGATTGAAAAAGAGCAAACACCAAACACGCTTTAAATTATGGCATAAATTTTGCGGATGCGAAGTAAGCCCATTTAAAGTTAGGCGCTTTGAAGAACGCAAAAAAACTTGTTTTTCGGAAGCTTTTCGGATAAAATAGTCTTAAACCGACAACTGCTTCGCTTACTATTGAAAAGTTCTGGGACAAGAAAATCGACAATTGCACAAACCGATCCGACAGTTAAAATTGAAAGCAATTATTCGCCGTAAGTGATGCTTGTGCAGTTGCCTTGCGACTGTGCTTTGACCTACTGTTATGAATAAACAAACACAAAATAATAAACAGAGAAATCATTTTTGAAAAAGTTTATTCGAAAACCCGTAAGTTTATACTTAAGACTTAAATGCAATTCGCATTACACTTCCAGCATGGCAAAATATTCTAAGACTACATCTGTCACAAATCTGAGCTCGTTTTCTAATAGTTTTTTGACGTCAAAAGTAAATGACACATTTCTAATGACATAAATTCAATTTCGGACGGAGTATGCGCGAGCTTGACGTGCGGATGTGCGTTTGCTGAAGGAAAGCTTTCACGTCCTCAATTTCATATAAATCGCCGATAATTAATAATCCTTGGTTATGAAAGAAAACTGCCTAGGTCGACTCTTAGACAGCTAATGCCTGGGGGTAAAAAACATAAGAGAGGGGCTCGTGGTTCAACTGAAGAAGATACCAACATTTCTAAACGCGCCAATATGGCGGCCACGGAAGACATGCAGGATCAGCAGCTAACAACTGAAGAACCAGCAATTACGGCCACCGAAACAAGCCTTGAGGAGCTCAAGGAAATGTTGGTCGACATCCAAATCAACATTTCAAATATTTTTTTAGAAAACAAAAGCATAAAGAATGACTTGGCCGAGCTCACAACAATTGTTCGGGAACAGAAGCTCGAAATCGTTCAACTCAAAACCTCGCTAACAAAGATTACCAAACAATGTGTTGATGCCGAATACGAACTAGCAGCAGCGAAGAAACGTGTCAACGAACAACAAGACGAAATATATGAACTGTACGAGCTACAAGACAGATTGGAGCAATACACGAGGAAAAATTCTCTCGAGATACATGGTGTGCCAGAGAGCGCCTACAGCACGACAGAGGAGGTAGTATTGAAATTAGCAGAAGCGCTCGCAGTTCCTATTACTCCTCAGGATGTCGAAATTTCCCACAAGTTGAAACGAAAAGGAAACAAACCAATAATTGTTAAATTTGCCAACCACAAAATCAAGAGCAACATCTACAAATCAAGAGCCAAACTAAAAAACATCCAAGTATCTAATCTATTTCCTAGTGCTACTGCCGCAACTCGTGTTGCGGGAGACCGTATCTTCTTGTACGAAAACCTCACGTCTTACAGGAAGAAGATAGTAAATCGTGCGAACGAAATGAGAAGAGATGGCCTTTTGCTAAGTGTCTGGACCCTAGATGGCAAAATTTATGTGAAGACTTCACCAGAAGGTAGGCCGATTAAAATAAACGACCTGGAGGATCTGGAACATCTTTAAAGGTATTACAGAATTCCTAGGAATGATAAACTGTACGTAAAATGGGGACGGAAACTGAACAGGAGCATGAGGATGGAACACTCTCAAAACTTTTTTGGTCTGTTTGTTGTGTGTAGGTATGTGTGTGTAGATGTTATTGTTATCAATTCCGCTATTGCTGTCTTTATCCGGCAAACTTCCCTTCGATTTTACTTGGTTTTTCACCGATCTCCATACACGTCCATTAACTATTTCGCTTTATTGAAATGGCTAAGTATACAGCATAGGCTGTTACTTTTATCACTGCATGTAATAAAACTAGTCTTATTTACTATCTGTTCTTTAGCAAAAGTTTACATTGACAAAACTCGTCTAATTTTTCTATGTCGCGTAAATTAAAACGGCTTTCTCTAAATGTGCGAGGTTTACGCAATGTTAACAAAAGAAGAGCAATTTTCTCTTATTTGAAGGCTCAAAAAGCTACGATCTTTTGTCTTCAAGAGACATATTCATCAATCGAGGACGAAAAAGTGTGGCCTGCAGAATGGGGGGGGGGGGGGGGGCAAAATTTTTTTCGCATGGCTCTTCGCACTCCGTGACCAGGACTGTTTCATCCGTCTCTTAAGCGAACAACTCATTTCGAATACAGACACCTCAAAAGTCGTCATTTCAGGAGATTGGAATACAACTCTCAATCCAATCGATAAGCGAGGTGGCCAGCCTTGGAAAACTACAAACTATAGAAATTCTCTCATAAATCTCATGGAAGAACTCAATCTTATAGACATTTATCGACAAATCAATCCCACCAAAAAATATTTTACTTATGAGTCAAAACCTTTAAACTTAAAATCAAGGATCGACTTTTTCCTTATTTCTCGTCCTCTCTCTTGCTGCGTCAAGAACACAGAAATTCGAACGTCAATAGCACCCGACCATAAATCAATATTCCTAAACATCGAAATTAAAAATGAATTCGCAAGAGGCCCGGGATTATGGAAATTTAACAACACATTACTGGAGGATGAGAATTATAAAGAACTCATCGAGTTCTATTACCCGCAAATTTTAGTTAAATACCGCGAAATTACCGACAAACAACTTCTATGGGAATTGATAGAAATGGAGTTACGCGCGAAAACGATTAAGTACTCGAAAGAGAAAAGATCTAAGTTTAGAAACGAAGAAAAAGCTCTTCAAGAAGAACTACAAGAACTGGATGGAAATAAGTTCAAAAAATGGTTTACTGTCCTATACAACGGCGTACAGAGCTCCGTCGTAAACGGCGGATTTATGACAAACTATTTCGAAATAACAAGAGGAGTTCGCCAAGGCTGTCCACTCAGCCCCTCCTTATTTATTCTTGCGGTCGAGTTGTTAGCCCTTAAGATACGCCAAAACAAGAACTGCGAGGGCATATATTTGCCAAACAACCAAGAAGTAAAAATTTCACAATTTGCAGACGACACAACTATAATAACTAACAACACGGACTCTCTTAAATCGCATCTCCAAACAATTGAATGGTTCGGCACCGTCTCAGGCTTAAAGTTAAATAAGAAAAAGACTAAAGCAATGTGGCTGGGTACAATGAAACACAGTAACTCGAATATAATAGAATTTAAAAGCACAAAGAACCCTATTAAAGTTCTGGGCACGTTTCTATCGTACAATCAAAATAAAAACATCGAAGAGAACTTTCTTAGCAGGATTCGAAAGATGAAAATTAAATTAAATCTGTGGCTTTCCAGGGATTTGACGCTATACGGAAGATCACTATTAGCTAAAACGTTAGGAGTATCTCAGTTAGTCTATGCAGCGTCCATGCTGACTGTTCCATCTTTAGTAATAAAAAATGTTCAAACAGAGCTTTTTTCATTCTTGTGGAAAAACAAAAAAGACAAGATAAAAAGAACGGTCATGTACCAACCTCTTTCGGAAGGAGGTCTCAATTTTGTAAACTTTTCTGCAGTAGTAAAATCTTTGCGCCTAGCGTGGATAAGTCGGTTATTAAGCAGCACTACCGACTCTTGGAAAGCAATTCCAAATTATTATTTTAATACTTATGGGGGATTAAAATTCCTTCTTAAATGCAACTATAATGCGGCCTCCATAAATAATGGTTTACCTACTTTCTATCGGGAGCTTTTGCAATATTTCCAAGAGTTTAAAGATAAGACTAAAGTATTTTCGTATGGCAAATTCCTGCTATGGAATAACGAGGAAATAACTATTGATAAAAATACGCTTTTCTGGAAATCTTGGTTCAAGAAGAACATCCTCTCTATACAAGATATCCTAAATGCTGATGGAAACTTTCTAACATTCCAACAATTTCAAAATAAGTTCAACATAAAAACAAATTATCTCCACTACTTCCAACTCATAGCAGCTATTCCAACCGACTTGAAGAAGAAAGCCAGGGAATGTGAAGCTCCCTCGCACAAGCTACTCAATACTACTACGATATCTTTGTTTCCTGGAAGCAATCTCGTAGATTTGGCAGACATGCGCTGCAAACACTACTATAAGATACTTAATAAAAACCCCACAGTAGAACCAACTGGCATCAAAACCTGGAAAGTCAATTTTGCCGATACTCATAAAGAATGGAAAAACAAATTTTCTTTTGTATATCAATCAACAAGAGACAACAAGTTAAGACAGTTCTCCTTTAGATTATTGCATAGAATTATAGTAACCAAAAAAGAACTGCATAAATTTCGATTAACCGATGATGCAACCCGTACCTTTTGCCCTAACTCAGATTCAATAGAGCATACTTTTCTGGATTGCTCCGAGACAAAATCTTTTTATTATGAAGCGTTAATGTGGTTTAACCGCGTAAACGAGACCGAAATTGAACTTTCTAACGAGCAAATTACCTTTAATGAAATACCCGACTTTCATCAATTATCAGAATACCCAAGACGCAGACTACACTTATTTGTTATTCTTTTGAAACAATATGTCTACAGTTGTAAGTGTCTTGAGAAAAAACCGATCCAGAAAGAATTCCAAAATAAAATGTTGATGCAATGGCAAATAGAGAAATGTGCTCTTCACTAATTCTGTTTCTCCCCTTCGAAAAATTAATACTTTAAAAAGGAGGGAAGACTCGAAGCGATATATCTATAGCTATACGTAAGCACTACTGTGATGAATGTAGATTGTAAGTAACTCGTAGGTGCCTTTCGATTGATATCTTGTAATTTTTTTTTCTGTTCTTTATTTTTTTTTACATGTGCAAATAACTTAAACGAAAAAACATACAAAAAAAAAAAACGACAAGAAAGTGGCGGTAAAAAAATAAAAAAATAAAAAAAACCTAAAAAAATTCAATTTCAAAATGTAATTTCTTTGACCGTAATAAATACTCAAAATCATGCACCTTAAACCCTTTAAAAACTTCACTTACTCGGTTGTGTTTCAGAACAAGGCAAGCTCTGCGCCGTGAAGAAAACAAAGCGATGAGGTCCTTTGAAGGCAGCTTTCGTAACTTGAAGTTTCCGCCTACTACCAGTATTCTTTTGAACTTTTTCTTTCCATTTATAGGTATTAAATGTTTTTTTCTCAAGTTTAAAACTACAGTACCGTCGAACAATCGTTTTGCTAAATAAACTTAAGCTTTTTAAAGAAACCTCTTTTGTAAAAGCGACGATGGTCATGCGATTTCCCGCCAAGAAAAGATGGCATTCTCCACTCCCGGTCGGGTTGCCTTGGGACTTCCCTCCCCCTCCCCCAGAGTCTGTACGGACGGTCGGATGGACGGACGTACGCTGACGTCACAACCAACATTTTTCGCATCGATACATTACCAAATTTCCTTAGCAATGGAGCTCCGCTGGCGGGCTTTGCCCGCAGGCTCCGCTATAAAGTATCTTCAAAGTAGCTATTGTAAAAACTGAGAGGGCAACCATTGCTTTTTTTCTTCTTCTCCTTCCCTTCTCCTCGCTGTCTCTATTTTTCCTTCATTTTCCTTCAGTGGTGATATGTTTGGCCTGGTCGGACCCGTAAAAATCGCGTTTTGGCCTTATGTTGGTCAAATAGCTACAATTTTTAATTGTTTGAGATATTTACCTGGGTTTTTGAAAACCGGGTTGACACTGTAGGCAATTTCCCAAAGCATAATTCCATAACAAGCCCACATGCTATTACGTCCAAATGAAACCATTGCCCCTTAAGGGTCAATCACCTTTAGCCCTGGACCATGGCCTCAAAATAACTTCCTGGAGTTCACACAAACTAGTGTAAATTCTTAGAAATAATGACATGGCGGGACTTTCAGGAGAAAAATCTAATAAAAATGTCGATTTTTGAAAGAAAAACTCCCAGAAAAGGAGACGGAAAGCTGCGCAAATACTTAAAACTCCTTGTCAGCAAAGCAAATAATGAAATACTTAAAAGAGGCTATCTGAAATTAAGGCTGCTTATTCAAAGTCGATAGGTAACGTCTGAGTAGTAGAGCCTACAACCAGCCAGATTTTGATCATGGTAAAGTACAATTGATTCATCATTTGTCAAAGAGAATTCTCATCACTGATTCAAAGCCTTAAGATCCTTAACAGACCTTTGTTTGCAGATTACGCCAGAATACGTTTTCTTGCTTCACCAAACTAAACTACTTTCGAGGGATCTTTTTTACTTTTGCTACTTTGAATATTTGCAGAGTAAAATCTGGTAATAAAGAGCATTTGTCGATAGAACCCCTGTCCAGCGCAAATGATGGACACATAAGATTAATAGGCTTAAAATGATTTGTATGAGCAATATTATGTTTAGTTCCTATTACCACGGTGTTTTTAAAGGTATAATGAACTTTACCTTTTTAGCCCTACCCGTTAAATGTTTAGCTCCTTATTTACTTGTGGTCGCAGTTCGAATGTTAAAGCTAAGCTTATTGCTGATAAAAACTTAGCTCAGGACTAACATTATGGTTTTGGAGTTTGAAAGACTTTGTCCGCTTGGCTAAACCATCTTCAATCTGAATTTTTCGTTATGTTACCGAAGAACAGACTAAATTGAAATGTATCTTTTACAATCGAACGTTTCAACCCATGCTTATTTCAAATCGTGTGCGTTGTTAGTTTCATGGTATTGCATTCTGGACTGTTACATCAGAGGTTACGAACATCGAGAAATGACTGACGCAAGGTAAGGAGACGGCCACATGCGAAGTGCTTCTAAATAATTGTCTTACAATGTTTGAAACCTTTCAAGCATAAATATGCATGAGAAGCAGTGCGTCCTTAGGCGTGACATCTTTCTCTAAAGAATGTTGAGCTGAATTTCAGAGAAACAAAGTAAACAAATCTATCCTTATTTCCAACTTTTCTTAACCCAGCGTTATAAACTAGGGCAGGCATTTTTTCAACATTTCGATAGCCTTTCTTTTTTGGCATATTTGTATACTAAACGTTCTCCAAATTGAAACAAAAAATATGTCGAAAATAAGGTATTGCCATACACAGCTGATCGCCAGTTAATTCCATACGTTTGCCCATGAATATGAAAGTTGCAGATGAATGGCACGCACTCGTTTCCAGACCCACTTTAAAATCTACTAGAGAGTTCGAACATTTAGCCAATTGGGTGTCATGTGGTAATTAAAAAAAAAGTGCGTACAATGACGTAGCTAGATATTGGTTTCCGTTTAGAAATAAAAATTAACAGTGATTGTATTTTCATAAACTCTTAGATGAAGAAAATATAGATTACTTCATAGAAAGCGCGACGTACGGATTTTTATTCAGGAGTTGCAAAACTTTGGAAAACGAACGAGTGAGTGCAGCGAACGAGTGAGTTTTCAAAATGCATATATATTATATATATAACGAGAATTAAACATAGCCTTCAAATCAGTTTTATTTTTCTCTCTCTACACCATAACGGCTTATATATGCAAACAGCTCAAGACTGATCGAAATGACCGTGAGTAATAAAAACCCGCTTTAAATCCGGAATAAAGTTGAGATATTAAGCTCCTTTTATAAAAATAAAAATACGCGTGATTTCGCAAACACAAAAAGTAGTATCTTTTCGCTTGTCCCTAATCACTGTCTGATCCAATCATGTAATGGCGGCGCTTTGCGCTGTGCAAAGACACATTTGGACTCTGTTGACTTACACTGTTTATCGAAATGTTAAATGTTCCTCCTTGTATGTTGGCCCCTTGGAAAAGAGATAATGCTTTCTGAGGCGTTTGCTGGTTTCCTGTCGACAAACTAACTTCCTCGGTTTCTTGAATGGCCAGCAATCCTGAAGCTGAAGTGCTAGAACTCATGATGTTGGATACATCCCACTGCTGTTTTTCCGAAAGTGAGCTGTAATTATTGAGGCTCTGAACGTTTTTATGCCCATAGATTTGCGTAATATGAGTCGGAGGTACCTCGTGGTCGTTCAGCTTCTGGATCATTCGCTTCCGGGCACTGATGCGGTTCGCCAGGTTTTCTGCATTCAAACCAGCTTTTTCAGCCAAGGTTTTCATGAGTGAATTTAATTTGTTGGAGCCCATCGGCGCTGCCTTGAACCAGGGTTTTGAGGAATTGGCCACGGCCACTCTGGTGTAGTTTATGGCCAAGTAATTATAAAACGGGCTGTCGTCTGACTTCATTTGCTCTGATCTTTTGGAAGCATACAGGTGATAGGCTTGTACAGGATCTCTGTCACTGCCTGGGACAGAAAACATTTTTGGTTTAACTGCGCGAATATCTTTGGGTTCGAATACTCGTAAACAAAGACATTCTTTCACTTACCTCGGGGAGGAGGCATTAAAATATCTCATTTTATTTCTCTCATGGCGGGATACTTTTACTCTGCACATACACATGTATTTGTCCTCCTAAATAAAGCTGTAGAAGAACTGAGTTGTTGTTTTTTTTCCTCTTTTGTTGTCCTTATCCATCGAATGCTGCATTTTCAAAAATTCAGATAAGTCACTTGCGAAAATGAGACATGGAAAGAACTGGCTTTCTGTAGTGCACCTTTGATAATTAAGTCTGAGGTACGCTTCTTAATTAATTTAAAGTGGCTATGTGGCAACTGAAGTCCGAAGAAGTGGACTATGAAAGAACGAACTGCGCTTCAAGATGAGTTTGCCAGTTATTTATAGCGCTTAAAACTTCATTAAATAATATATAAATTATTCACACATTGGTATTTGAAGACCTAACTGACTTTTCAGTAAACGATTTACAGTCTGCTAACATCGATTTTCGGAAGTGCTTCATCGAAACTCCCTCAAAACTGACTCAGTTTCTTCTTTGATTATGATTAATGTAAATTCATTTTAAATCTCATATATATAGTATTTTTGCCAATTCATATCGAATATCATTTTTAAGAGATTTCTATAGTTATATATTGTAACTAATTCTAATTTTATTTTTATTTTTATTGTAGTTGTATATTGTATATTGTAGTTGTATATTGTAACTAACTTATTTTTACTTTTTCTCAGTTCCTGTATATTACACCACCCCACAAGCACTTTGCTTTAAAATTTTATCGTGTTAAAAAAAGGATATGATGATGATGACCACAGCCAATGAAAATAAAGAATTTGTTTCCCCAGATTTCCGGCGTAGTCAACTTCCGTTAAGAGGAAAAAGCAATCAAAAAATCGAATTAATTGCTGTCCCTAGAGTCACTCTTAGCGACTATCCGCTGACCAAAGAGCTCGAGGACTAAGGGTACGAGATTGGAGCAGTGTGTTCTCGCCGTGTCCGCGATACCCAAATACTGACACCGCCATTTTGAAATTTCAACTTGAAAAAGAACCTAGGGACGCGGTTGGTATAAGAAAGAATCCAGTCGCCATAGAAGATCTAGCCAACTTTTGGATTCCTTGTCTTGAAACAGCTGGGTAGACATGGACGGTAAGAACCCAAAATTCTCGTAGTCGGGTTTGGCGCGTTGTCCTTTTAATATAACGGTGATGAATGTAATTTCGAAACGAAGGTCGATAGTACGTTCCGACTTTAAAAGCCCGTGAACTTCAACTTCAAAATATTATGCGTTATTAGGTAAAGTGAGCTTTGATGATCATTTAAATTGGCATCATATGCGCGTATTATGAGATGCTCAGCTCTGTGTTCTTTGACATGCAGGAGAGTACAAGGTGACTTTATTGATATACAGTGGTCTTCCTGATCCCGTTTGGGCGGTTCATTCTCACAATGAGAAGTTTAGGGAAATAAAAGAGCTTCTCGCCAACGCCAGAGCCAAAGGCAATTGCTACCGTCAGGAACATATTCCTGTTGTTCTTGGGTACCGAGGTTTCCTAGTTCATCACCAGGGAGTTGGGGATGCAGAATTGGTTCTAGGCAAAGAGACAGAGGCTCTACAAAAGCTATTGCTCGACACCATGCCAGACGGATTGATAACAGATAAATTGCGCCAGAAGATATTGCAGGCCATCGATTCAGGAGCTGTTTCAGTCACGGATGCGACCTAATCGCTTCTCTTCACGAAGAAATAACTGTTCGAAATAGCAACTGTATAAAATACTGAAACAGGAAGGAAAATTCAGCTGCTTGTCCTTGTATAAATGTGTAGGGAGAGATCTCAGCTTAGAATAGTTCATTCAAATGAAAGTAAAAGCAAAGGTTGAGAAATCAGCTTCATTAAGAGCGATTGCTCTTCGAAGTACCGATCTAAATTCCGTGTAATGTGAGCTTTGAAATGTTTGGTAATCTTACCAAACAAATTTGCTATTTTTTTGCTTCGCGAAATAGTTCGTGACAACGAGAAATTCTCACGTCCTTTGTCGTTCATTTGTCGAGTAGTTTATTATGGAAAGGGTTCAAACGTCGCACTTCACATGTGCCGAATCAATTGCAAATGAGCGAGAACAATAATTTCGGCACATGTGAAATGCGACGTTTGAACTGGGCCTTACAATCATGTCCCCTCGTAACTAGCCGTTAACATTTCGCTATGTGTTTAACCCTTTGACACAGGAGATTTTTGCTACAATTTTCCTCCAGTTTTGATAAATGTTGTGGTTTAATTTTCTCCTTGGTTTAAATTTTATTTTTGTTTGTTTCAATCTCATTACCATTCATTACCATACCCAAAAACAAAAGAAAATAGAATTGAAACCAAGGATAGAATTAAACCACGACATATACATATACAAAATAGTCTCCAACATTTGCAAGCTATGTCTCTGAATTGTTCCAGAATCTTCGTCTGAACAATCGGACCAATTTTCACATGAATCATCACTGTTGTGTAGTGCTTCAAATAGGAATCGATGAATTCGGCCATTGTTAAAGGAAATCGTAAACACAGAGAGGAAATATTACGAAAGAGTTAGTCGAAAACGGCATAAACCCGGTCAAAAGCGAATTATGCAATAAACAACGAAAAATCCTTTTTGGGGACAAAATTTACATCAATTTGGTGCGCCTGGTTGTCTTTTGGTAGATCTGAACCCGTAAGTAACTAATATTTAGCGCGGTCGGTCATCCGACGAATGACATAAATTTCACGTGTTAGCCAGCAAAAGCATCAATGGTAGCGAATATACCGTGTAAGAAAGCGTCCCACCGAGCGATTATGCAAGAGAGGATACTGATAATTAAGCTTCAGTAAGTTGCTTTGTCGCTCGGGTTGTAAAAATTCCACTGCAGGGAATGAGTTATAAATCCTTGAAATCTTAGGCCATCTGAAATAAAGAGTTCTCTTCATGTCTGAATTATAGTTCACTATACGCAGGAGATACTGATAAAATACTGATAAAATTAGTCTCTTCAGATTAGAACCACTTCAACCCAGGGAGGAAAGTTACAAATTCACGAAATCTTTAGTTATATGAAAGTACTAAATAAAGAACTCGCTTATTATTGAGTTGTATTTCACTATACGCACATGTTATGGATCATTTTACGTGCAGCTTTAACTCTGGGTTTATAGCACCCAATTTGTCATGCTCTGCAGTTTGTCTAGTCACGATCAATCCTAAACTGCAAAAATTAATAAGGGCATTTTCTACTGAAATTTACAATTATAACTTTAATTTATTACTTTAAAAATATCTTTGTTGAATGAGAAGCATGAATGTGAGCATTATAAGCTACATCACAAAATTTACTTCAAAAATATTGATGTTAGAAATATCTCAGTAAAAAATTTATATATTCAAAAGGCTGGGACAGACAGAGTGAGAAATATTTCTACTCATAATCATTTAAATGTGATGATCAATTTTAAGTCTGGTGAATATATGATCACATAATCATGTAGTTCCTCTTTCGGTTAATTTGTTTTCAGATGCGACTTTCCCAAGTAACCTAGGGCAACTACTTACTTAATCAAGACGTTTTTTAGTTTTGTCGCTTTGGCATGTGTAAGGCCTTACAAATGGATCGCTTTGGTAAATGAAAGATTGTTGCAACTGTGTCTCTATTCTAACTGCACAAAATTACACGGAGAACAGGAAATAGAATAACGACAAGAGCTCGAGGAGAATCAAACAAAGATTAAACAAAGAGACGTAGAAGAAACGCTTACATAATGGAGTTTCAGCTTCTTCATGGTGAAGGCCAGCATATACCATTCAACTGGTTATTTCAAGTTCTCATTTAATTATGGTGACCTGGCCCGAATGCGCGATAATTACTGTTTAATTAAAATTTGACTGCAAATGAATAAACGTTAAGGCCCAGTCTGGGAGAGTTTTGAACAACAATGAATGTTTTAAGGCTACACTCTAGTTATTAAGATGATCTCATATTTTTTTAAATGCAGGAGAAAAATCCATTAAAAATGTCGATTTTTGAAAGAAAAATTCCCAGAAAAGGAGACGAATAGCTGCGCAAATAATTAAAATTCTGTGTCAGCAAAGCAAATAAATACTTAAAAGAGGCTATCTAGAATGAAAGCCTGTTGATGATTCAGACCCTTAAGGTCCTGATTCAAAATATGTTTTCATAATATCACGAAGGCTCTTTGTTTAACATGCTGTTTAAATTCTAAGGAATAGATGAATGCCGATCACGTACACGCCAAAAAGTTTTTCTTCCTTCACCAAAATAAACTACTTTCAACGATTGTTTTTTTTGGCATTCACAATTTGAATATTCGCTAAGTAAAACAATTTGGTAAACAGCAATTGTCGATAGAACTTCCTTTTGAACTAGTTACGATTCTATATTACTGACACAAACACAGAAAAGCGAGAGAACCTTAAAATCATTCTAGACTCACTCTAGGGCTCCGGAAATTCATCATCATCTTGTGGTTTACTTCATTGAAAGAACGCTATTTTTAAACATTTTTTTGGCATATTTTTATACTAAAGGTTCTCCAAATTGAAATAAAAAATATGTCGAAAATAAGGTATTATCATACATAGCTGATCGCAAGTAAACTCCATACGTTTGCCTAACGCGTTGTTCTTAGTGATTCTGTTTCGTACACTTTTCCTTTTCCGCAAAGTTTAACCGCAAGGTTCCTGTTTAGGGCCTTTTTTTGTTCACCATTTATGCCAGCAAGCTCTTCCAAGTTATCAAAAATCACCTGCCGGATGTTTATGCTTTGCGGACGATGCTCAGCTATACCTCTCTTTCAAGCCCGACAACGTAGTGAGCCAAGCTGCTGCATTAGACACAATGGAGCGCTTTATTTGAGATATACGATCGTGGATGATTATAGACAAACTCAAAATTAATGACGGTAAAACTGAATTTATGATAGTCGGTACTAGACGGCAGTTGGAGAAAGTCAATATTAACCACCTTACGGTCGGTGATCCAAGTGTAAGCCCTGTCAAGCGTACAAAACATCTCGGAACTTGGTTTGACTGTAATCTAAATCTGAAGGAACATATCAATAAGACCTGTAAAACAGCGTATTTCCATCTCCATAACATTCGAGCGAAGTAGGAAAAATCTATCTAATGATTCCGTATTTACTTCGTTAGCTTTTAACGTAGGTTAAACATTTTACTATCACTATATTTTATTATTATAAAGGATAAATATTTTTACTTAGTTTTATAGATTGAACTAGTTTTCATGATTATAAAGCGCATTTGATCATATGTATATGTTAATTTGCGCTATACAAATATTAAATATTATTATTATTATTATTATTATTATTATTACAAGTGAGACCGGAAAACAATATTATAATTATTAGTTAATCATTAGTAATACACCTCTCATCAAATTAGAACCAGTGTTTCATAAATTTTAAATAAGCCTCTGTTGTAGGTAATATAAACTTAAATATCTAAGCAAAATTGTAAATGCTTTATTCAATAAGTGATTTGAAACCGGGATACTATAGTGCAATACGTTTTCTACAGTGTAAGATGCTCTCATACTCATATTTGTCTCCTTATATGGTAAAATGACGCTGTAGTTCAATGATGATGATGATGATGATGATGATGATGTACCTTATTTACTTGTATTAATTCCCCGGGAAGTTTAATTAATAGTAGGAAGTAGTGAACCCTAAAACAACCCAGAGCATTGCTTTCTTTCTTGACTGTCCAATAGTGTAGTTACTCAGAAGGAGTAGCTTACTGGAGTTAATATGAAATATAATTTAAATTACAGTGTACTGTAAAAGGTCTAATAGTCCTGCTCTCTAATACGCCTTCTTACCTACTACTTGCTAATTACAAATAAATTATTTGCTTACAATTATGTCATGACATTGGGGCTTGAAAATTATTTTATGTTTCGACTGATGCCAGGTATTATTTTACTGCCAGAGGAAGATGCGAAGAAGTGCAGCATTATGCATGTAATTACTTACATGTAATTCAGGTGAATCAATTCATTCATCTATTTTAAGTACCAATCAGTCAATCAATCAACCACTCAACCAACTGGCTGATAAATCAGTCAATCAGCCAATTAAAAAATCAATCAATCAATCAATCAATCAATCAATCAATCAATCAATCAATCAATCAGTCAATCAATAAATCAATAAATCAATCAATCTGTGACTTCAGTGTTGCCAATGCGAATAACAAATGGTCCAGTAATGACTAGTGACTTTATTTGATGCACAGATTATGACTCACTCTCTTACTACCCTGACCGTGATGGCAGTAGATCTCGAGACTTTAGTTCTTTTTGGTTTGATAACTTGTCACCAATAAGCATTGTTACTGATTGCCATAATCTGGTACCAAAGAAAAACAAAAGGAATAGCCTCTTCCTAAATCATTTCAGAATAGTCTGAAACCTAATAGGCAATGAACTGACAAAAAGGGATCAGACTGGTGAATCAGTCAATCGATATAGTTTTCCCCATAAAGAGAATTCAATCAAATAGGTCTGACTCTTCATTCCTGGGATAGTAGTTGGGGGGATACTCCCCCCAAAAAAGATATGGGGCAGGGTGTGCTCATCAGATATTTTGAAGTAGAGCCCTAAAAGGTACTCCAGGATTCATTCCATTTTCATACATCATCCACTTAGTAGTACTGAGGGGTCAGTCAAACTAATCAATGACATCAAAATGTTAAGCAGAAAAAGACAAAAAATACATAACCTTATTTCAAAACTGCTCTTCAAATTTTTTATTTGAATTGATAAAGTGTGTCTGGGAATATAGCTAAAAGTACAAATTTCTTAACCAAACCCTTACAATAAACTGCCATATTTTCCTGACATCAGGTTGATGGAATAAAAACCTGTAAGAAAAGCAAAGCAGATTTTAATTATCACAATTACCAATAGTAGAACAGTCAGTGTGCACGTGCCAGAGAAAAATGAGAGACTGCTCGTAGTCTATGAGAATGGTACCAACTTGGGCTGGTACGACTTCAGATCGACTCCAAATGCTTACCTCTGTTTATCAATAATTATCATCTTAGGCTGTGTTTACACGAGTGATTTCATCCCGAGATGACTTTCATATCGGTGTCTGGTCATTTACCTGTAAGTTTTTACATGGTTTGGAGCTGAAATGGTGTTTACCCCAGGATGATTTCATCCCCGTGCTGAAGACCGGGATGAAATCGTCCCAGGGTGAACACATTTCAGCTCCAAATCATGTAAACATTTACAGGTAAATGACCAGACACCGCAATGAAAGTCACCCTGGGAGGAGATAAAAGTCATCCCGGGATAAAGTCACTCATGTAAACAGGGCCTTAGGCTGGTTTAACTCATCACTGCTGCTGAACCAATATGAATGACTCAGAACGGTTTGAAATCAGACTGGGGAGCCACTTAAGCATGAACAGGGTTCCAATTGGTCTGAGATGTTTGTTTTGGGTATGCACGTTTAATAAGTGGCGTTGGAGCATTCCAAGCTGTTGGATAATAGATAAAGTGGATTTTTAAGGATGGGATGGTTGCAGACCATATTAACACAAACAGAGTTTAGATTGGTCTCAGGTAAACACTTAATGCCAGTCTGACTTTTAGACCGGTCTCATGTAAACAAAATCGTACCAGTCTGAGTTTGTACCGGTCTCATGAAATCAGGGCGTTACTGCCCCTGGGTCTCTGAGGATGTTGTTAAACATTCTTGAGAGCTGCTCGACTTTAGGCTAAGGGGGTGTTTTCATAATACCAGCATGATTTTCATTCTGGTACAAGTTCCTCCCGATTTCCTCTTGTTTCTCTGTATTTGTTTAATGATTACAGCACAACATCTCACAACTGTACAAGTCATACCTGTGTGAGCTTGCCCCAGTAGTGGTACTGGGTCACAATAATCACTGTGGTATGGAAACCCATACATGGTATAACTGTTTGATTCATTCTGCATTAAGTTTTAACCCTTTAACCATCAAGAATAAATCTTACATCACCGTGAAAAATGGATTTTGTAACTTAAGTGGGTATAAGGTTTTCATCACCTACCCCAATGGAAGTCTTGATGGAACACTCATGTAAATGTTGTGATTTAATTTTTTCCTTGGTTCAACTTTTATTTGCCTTTGTGAGTATTAGGATTGCCAAATTTTCTTTTTCCGAAAAGGCTGTTTTAGCCACCCAGTCTTCTATGTGTTTACACGACAATATAAAACAGATCATGTTCAAATTCCACACTAAAGAAATTTGTGCTTGTTCTCACACACTTAAAGGCAGATGGTTTAAATCTCTGGTATATTTGAATGATTTTAAACTGTTTAACTGTGCTTAATTATGTTTGACTGGGTTCAGAAATTGGAATCAAACACTGCTGTATGCATATTATTGGTTTAATTGTGTTCAACTACCGAACCCAAATTAAACCGATCATTGCATTTGACCTAGTTCATTTTACTGAACAGTAAGATAGTACGTAAGCTGGGATAATTATGTGATTGATATCTTCCATGTGCATACCTTCACTGTAACAAAAGCTGCATCACTGATCACTGCTGACATATACCATGCCTAGTATAGATAAAAAAGGATCAGTGAAAACAACAACTTCAGGGCTAAAAATTGACAGTCTCCTGGTTGCCAGTAGCAATTTAAAACTGACCAGGGCCACTAAAAGTTGAGGTTTGTTTTTACTTAGAGTTCTACAGTATGTGGTACTTTTTCCACATGATTATTGGCAAAATCCCTGGATAAAAGACTTACTTCTCACCCAGGTTGGGAGGTGTCTATTCAAGTAAATATGGTTTTAAATTTTTTGATTTAGACTAGAGGATTTTGAAAGCCACTTTATCTAAATGGCCTGGTCCACTATACTAAGCGAGCAAGTGAAAAGACCCTGGGGACGAGGTTGGAATTCAAGGATACTGGCCCGAGTTGCAATTCAATGATTCAAGCACTGAAGTTAATTTTTTACCCTGCAAATTATGGAATAACTTAATCAGTAAAAGTAGAGAACGAGATGTACAAAACAATTACATTCACCTGCTTTGAACTCGATTATCTTAAGCATATTTTCCCAAAAGTGATCAACACATAACTTTTAATAAAAGTCTTACATGTACCTAATTCGAAATTTAAATTTGTTGTTTGTCATCAAATCATGCCAACTATAGCTTTGAACCTTACTTGATCTAAGAAACATTCGTGAGTCATTAGATGTGTATAAATAATTTGCAAGCAGTGAAGAAAAGCCCAGCTAATAAACAAATGGAGATGGAGATAAAATAAAGTATGTTATGTGTTATGTTATGTTGTTATGAGATGTTTACAACACGTAAGCTTAAATGATGCTACACATTTAAGCTTATCTGCCAGTATCAACATTAAGAGAATAGCCTGACCTTCTTGCTTTAAGCAATAGCTGTTTGAAACATTAATTTTAACAGCAACGCTGTAATTAAAGTTACTGAAAACATAAAGGATGCGATGCTACACTTTTACTGGGCCAACAAATAACATACATGTACGATTCACAGACGAGTGTACAAAAACTACATCACTCCATATAACGTTTATTTAAAGACTTACGAAACTTAATAAACTTTAGCTACCAACCTACGTGTCTATCTTTCGGCTTTTTGCTACCGGAACGAAAATGGCAAATTATTTAAGCACTGGACTAACGATAAATATGAAACATTAAACAAAAATGATCGATCGGTAAAGCCCTGCTAATATATTAAGCTGTTTACCGAAGACAATAAAAAGCTATAATTACACGTACCTGACATGAGCAATGCAGCGAGAAATGAAGTGCTGTCCTCTTTCGGAGAAACCATTAACAATTCTTTAGCAGAAATGGACCGACAGAAAGCTAGCAAAACACCTTTTCACCCCATTTTTCAGTTTTTGTCGCTAGCTATGCCGCCGCGCCTAAAAAGTGCACCAGTCTTCCTGAGCAATCCGTGACATTGGTGCCCAGTACTCCGCGTGCCTGCAAATTCACATCCCTAAGCTCTAGGAAAACGAATTTTTTTTAAAAAACTGTTAACATAGTTAGAAAGAGCATAGTTTGAAACCAAATATGCTGATTCGTTTTTACACTTATATTAAAACCTCACAAAACAGGGGATTATCAAAAGTTTAAGGTTCATTTTTCATTGTGCTTTTTTCAAAAGGAAAAATAATAATGGACGTTTTTGAATAACTTGCAATTTTTTCTGCGATATTACTGTGAGAAATTACGAATTTATTGAGCTTAAAGCAGTTTTAAAGTGATTTGAATTTTCTGTGCGCTCTGGTCACGTGACCAATGACGTCACAACAGTGAGCATATCATGGTCGTTACTTTCATGCGAAGTACTATTAACCAGCCAAGCTTTGTTTCTCTCCACCTTAAACTACCATAGTTACTGACTCCTTACCAGTCCCCTGGGAAATGCTCCTGTACAGAGCCACCTTAACTTTCAAATGCCAGATGTCAAGTGGCAATTTCCATATTGCCCATTCCAATGTCTATCAGGGCACGTTATCTGCTTTTGAATTGATGGAGGCCTGTTCTTGCAGTGAGCTAAAACATATTTTTGCCATAGTCACGTGAATAATGACGTCATCACCCTAACGTTAATATGAGGGATAACTTTCACGAAGTTGTAAATAACACATGGTACAGCATTCTCTTCGACCACAAATTAACTAAGTTATTTTGCATTGAAATTTTTCTGGTGCAAAGCATTCTGGGAAGGTTCTTATTATAATTATAATATTGTTTTTAATTATTATTAACTGCAATCATGCATTGCCTGTTACTTTGGCTGTATTATTATGTCATGGCCTTCAGTCTTATCATCCACTTCCTATGCTTAGCAGGATTTGTCTTGCCAACTCTTTTCAATTTGGTGCAATTAAAATGTTTAAAAATAGTGTTCATTCTACGAAGTAAACCACAGGAGGATAATGAATTTCCGGTCCCCTAGAGAGAGTTGGTTCAGAAGGGAGTTCTACCGACAATTACTGTTTACCAGTCTGTTTTATATTTCGAACATTTAAAATTAGGAAAGTGAAAAAAAAAAAGAAAAGAAAAAAAAATCCGCCGAAAGTAGTTTAGTTTGATGAAGCAAGAAGAACTTGTTGGGATGTAATCCGCAAATAATTTAGGACTGTTTCTTCATTGATTATGCTGTGAACTGCAGTCATGCTGTTCACAGGATGATGTACTCTGCTCAGTTTGGCTGTGTTATTATGTTATGGCCTTCAGTCTTAATCATTCACTTCCTACGCTTAGCAGCATGTGTTTTGCCATCTCTTTGTAATGGTTCGCGTAAGAAGGATTCACTGGCGAAAAATGTAGTACGCATGCGCTGCGCAAAATATCACGTGTCAGGTTTCCAGCGATGTAATTGGTTCAGAAGCAAAAATGCCCGCGAGAAAAGAATTAGAAGAAGGAGTGATGGCTGCCGTGTTATGGCGATTGCCAGATGGCTTTTTTTCACGTCTGCGAGAAATCGAAACTAGATTTGTCCTCGTTATTAAGTGGATCATATTCTGTAGGCAATTTAGCATCCTGGGACAGTTCAACAAATGCTGCCAGTCGGTTTATTTTTCTGCAGTCGACATCGGAAGATGCTGCCTCGCGAGGAAAAATGGCACAGAAAAGGTCAGTGATTTTAACGTTTTTGCTTAGTGTAAGTTTCATGCCACCCGGTCCAAAAAGAAATTATAAAAGGGTAAAAAGTCGATTTCTGGGCTTTCTGTAGATATATGACTTGGCTTGGACCGGGTGGCAGGGAAGTGATAATTTCCTGATACGTGTAGACTGTTTTTGGTGAATAATTCGTACCATGTCGAATATCATGGATGTTGTTCAGATGGTATCTTATTCCGGTATTTTAATACAAGTTATGACTACAAGATTAAAGCTCACTTTCTTTACTCGTTTATGTAGATTAAGCCTATGCATGACTTTCTGTAAGCATGGTTTGCAGAGTTACAATATTTTATTTTCCTTTTGTAATTTCCACAATCCCTTTTTGTATCATTTCATGCTGTTAAAAAATGTGTAGGTTGACAATAAATTTTCAACGTGTGGATTATTTTAATGTGTCTTAAGGTTTTTCACTCTCTGTTATAAAGATGTTTGTTGTTTATATGACGAGCAAGAACGAGATGGAAACATTTAAACATTTAAGTGTAAATTTTTGAAAATTACACATTTTTAGCAAGTAGATTTTTCACTCTTTGTTATAAACATTGCTTGATGAGCAAGAACCTTTTGGGGTATTTCTAGTTTTGCATTGAAATTTTTTTTGGTTTTGTTTTTAGTTGTCAGTCAATTCTTTATCTGTTGCTGTAGTGTATCCCAAGGGAATATATTTATTTTCATTCCGAAACTTTTTTGTATCCCATCCCTTTTTTGCTTGGGGCACCTCCCCTGTAAGTTCATCTGGATATGCAATTGCTAACTCTGATCTGTTTTTAGTACATAAAAATATACTGTTCTTAAAGTTATTATAGTCATGGACAAAAATTACAATATTAATGATCCAAAAATGGCAGTCACGAGAGTCACTAATACTTGGAAAATGATGCTTGTCATAGACACAGGCACATTGGGAATCAAACTTGATTTAAATTTTCCTAAAAATAATTTTCATAACCCCTGCTTTACCTTTAGGTGTTGTCTTTGCCCCAGAAATGCTGGGTGCAAGGTAGTTTCTGTTAAATGTGCACTTTTTAGCCCAGGATCATCAACTTTTTTTTTTTTAGTACGGGGGGTGACAACTCTAAGAAGGGCTGTTTGAGCAATAGCACGTGTAAATGAAAGTCCTCCCGAAATTTTGTAGTATCCTCCCGATATTTCCAGAGACGGTCCCGCAAAAATTTCAAACTTCACGAGGTTTAACCTTGTTCAAGAAAGTATTTAGAGTTTTTGTGCTTTTTACTCGAGTATCCGTTCCTATTCATGTGTTACTCGCATGCTTATCAAAAACTTTCGTAACCAAGAATATCAGGTAACAATTTATTTGACAGTGTCGTACATGGCAATATACGTAACATATAACGTACCATCTTAAAACTGATCGAACTAATATACACCATAAATTTTCGCTTCTTTGTAAAATTAACATATTGAATACACCGACTATTGGCAACGTAACAAATTTGCTACAAATATTAGTTAAATTTGACCCGCAGAAAAAGGTATTGTCTCAATGATAAAAGCAAGCAAAAGCATCATTGTCAGCAGTATATCGATTTCTTTCATCAGATCTGTTGATGCTACACTAACACCATGTTTGCTTGCAGTCTTTTTTCAAAACGCAGAAACTAATCTTTAGAAATCCTACAACTTACGCCAAATAATGACAATTTTCTAAAGAAAATTTCTCACGTGATGCCTTCGATCAGATAGTTTTCTACAAGCGTGTCCCTTGAAAGTAGGAAGTGCGTTTGGGTCCTGGGGGTACTCCCTTATATAAGCTATATAGGTATGTGCGGCGCCAAAGGGTATGGTTTTTGAGCCTTTTTGGTCTGAAATATAGGGTATAGATTTTGTCCATTTTGGTCCGAAATAGGGTGAGGTTTGTGCACTCTGATATGGGATCTGGTATGGTTCTTACAAGAAGCTATCTTTTTATTAATTTTCCTCTCCAAAGAACTGAGGTCTGATTAATGTTGGGAATTTGAAGCCCTTATTAAATGTTGACGCAAACGAAATAGGGTTATCGACTGGTCTGAAATAGGGTATCAAATTTTGGGTCAGGCCTGAAATAGGGTAACAAAAATCACATATTTTGGTCTGAAAGAGGGTAAGGATTTCCAGTAGCGTGCCGCACACCCCCACCCAAATCTTCGGGAAGTACCCCCCGGAATTTGGGTTGACCTTTCGCAGCGAGAAGCCCTCCGTCGTCTCATGTAAGCTTTCACAAGAGAGGAGTCCACGTTTTCTCGTGGTGTCCATATTCCTGAAACATCAGGGTGTCGTGCACCCTTCACCAAGTATTCCAAGCCGTCTTGGGTCACCCGATGGCCTACAACCACCACACTGCTTTCCAGACTGACTAGTGATGACCTTGCAGGTGGCATTCTCGAACTTGTTGCTTGCTCTTTAGCCCTCTCGACTCTCTTGTGTGCACTATCTTCTGTAACTGGATTCAACCATGGTAACAAAGGGGCACTTTCTTTGTCTTGTAGCGGAACTGTGGTTTTTGGCTTTCGACGGTACAATGGCAGTGAACCAGGCCTCGTTTTGTGAATCTGTCGTACCCCAACGGAATTTGGCAGTCGTCTTTGTGTTCATAGCGTGTTTCTCTCTTGCTCTTAAAACCAAGCCCCATTGCAGATTTCACTGCACATTCCAGTGCACTTCGCGAGGAGAGATACTTGAGTTCAAGAGCAGAAGGATCCACCTGGTCTCGGTTGTAGACTTCAAACATGCTTTCGGTACGCAGATTTGTCACAGACGTGAACTGAAACTTAATCAGTATGGTCTTGGGAGCAGGCGTTCCGAACTTTCCCATGCTTGCAGTCTTATTTCTCGGTAGCCTATCGGCGACTTCATTTTGCCAATTTCCAAAATAGCCCTTTCTTTGTTCCAGAGCTCCAATCCTTGCATCGTAATGCATTGCTCTGACTGCAGATTGGTACTTGTCACCAAGTCTCTTTTCAGCCAGAACATGAGTTTGGTGGCCCTTTCGCAGACTCTCCATCCAATGTTAGAATTCTGTAGTTGGCGTGTACAACCGCAGGTTACTGCCATCAGCGACAAAACAAGCCCATCCAACACCGCATAGGCCACTAATGCTTGATAGCTTAGTTGAAGCGGCTGGCAGTTTTCAAACCGTGATTTGAGATTAATTTACCTAACAAAATAAAAATTATGTTCCATGTCCCCGTTTTTTCCTGCAATGTCCCGGAATAATTTCGTCTCTCCCAGAAAATTTCTCGAGTCTCCCGATTCCCGGCAAAATCTCCAGGTTCCCGAAAGAATTTTGCTTTTCTCCCGAAACAGCCCTTCTTAGAGTTGTGACCCCCCGTTTTTAGTGTTAACATAATCCTTGTCCAACATGATAGTGGTACTAAATGCTTTCAAAATGTAACATGTTTCAGATCTTACCACCTTACACCCTCCTTTGATAATGTAGAATTAAAAAATGCTTACTTGCCTTTGTTTTCAAGCATTGTCAGTTGTATAAAGGTTGGATCTAAGAGGTGCTTGTTGATTAATTTCAAAACTGATTTAATGTCAACATTTGTATCACATGCTTGTTCTTTTTTTTTTTTCAGACCAAGATGAAAAAGTTTTCATGGAAGACTGAGCAAAAAAAAATGGAAACACACATTGGCAACAGGACATTATTCATGTTGCATGGTGATGAATGTACATATGTAAAAGGACATTATATTGTGGAGAGAATGCAAATAAACATGGTCTTTGCAGCAGCACTTCATATCTTGTATCTTCTCACCTTTTTGTTGTTGTAATTATTGGGGGAGGGGGTTTCTCCTTTAGTGCAAGATTGTCAAGACCACTGTAAGTTAATTATAATGGGGTCTTGATGCTGGCAAGCTGTTGTTGGGGTGTTCATCTACATACCAACAAGTGTATTTAATAAAAAGTTTGCAAACTTTAGTTCTATTGTGAAGACATTTATAATGGAATCAAATCATGATTGGAACTCATTTACTTCTTTTAGGATTTTGCTCAATTAAATGTTTTTCAATGCACCCAAGATTGTTTATTGAAATATATGTAATGTCAGCTGTTTCAGTGTGATTGTTCAGTTTTAAACTTACTAGGTGAAATAATAGACCAGCTTACTCTACAGCTGAATTATTTGTAGTGTACCTGCTATTATATGGCTAGTAATACAGTTCAGAATTTATACCACACTCTGCAAGCGAGACCTTTCTGTTAAACAGTCTTAACCATTGCATGAGCCTTTAGGTCAGTGTAATTACTGTAGGCCAGCAACAAAACAGTTGGACATTTATCACATCCCTGGAAACCAGTTTATATGCAATAATTTTGAAAGAACTTTCAAAGTAGCACAAAAGGTGTACTGGACTGGCAAGTCGACTACAGCTGTAGGAGCAACAAAACAGTTGGACATTTCTCACATCCCTTCAAAAATCTAAATAATTGAATAATTCAAATCTTTTCATTATGCTCAAAGCTCTTTGGGACTCTGTGCTATCTACTACTGAAGACAACTCCAAATTGATGTTCACAATTCTTGGTAAGGCCTTGGTGGCCTGTAGTTTTTAGTGATCTATATCTAATTTTCAATCAAGAAGTTGCACTTACTAGTAAGTGCAAAATACTGAGTATTTAATTTGCCTTCTAACAACCAATAAGAATCGAAGTAGAATGGTGTAGTTTCTTTAGGCATATAAGATTTTTGACCATCCCGAAAAGGGTTGCCCTTGAGTAGAACAAGATCACAATGAGAACAAACAACTTTTGTTGGAGTGTGAGAATCTAAAACATTTAATTAGTTCTTTGTGTAATTTTGTTTGTGCCTTTATAAGCTTAATATTTTTTCTGGCGGTACACAATGCAGGTACTAACTGCACACCAAAGTAATGCACTTATTTGATTAAGGATACTCTATAATGTGAAAACTGGTACAACGCTTAAAAAATTTTGTAACGGTCGACGTCAGGCACGATATTATTCTGCAATACAAAACACTTCCTAACAACATGCTATTTTTTAACTTACGTTCACACCGATTAAAAATGGTATTACATTTTCCTAGACCTGTTTCCCCGACTGCTGCAGGCTTTCTAAGAAATCTCTTATTATGGACAGTAAAATGTTCCAGTTTCTTGCAATTACAACCATGTCTCATGTGCGAAAATCTATCAAACGAGCGATGATCAAATGATGTTGCCAGGTGCCGAAACGATTCTCAAAACGTAAGTTACAGGTGGTGAGCACGGAAACAAATCGCCCTATCCATCCACAACCGACCTTGTCTAAGACTTATAACCCTTACGCTGTTCTCGTTCCTTTTACTTCTGTGTTTCTTCTCGAGCTCACAGTCAACAGTTGCCGAAAGAAAGAAAGACCTCCAACAACTTTGCTCGCCATCTTGAATTTAAGAGCTCGATCACGTGGTCACGCGTCGACCAATCAGACATTTTTCGCCAGTGAATAAGAAGGAAAGGGGCGTAACGCAGGGCTTGCGCACTGGCAACTCCTCTTAATTGAATTAATTAATTAATTTCCAAGGCTCTGATTGGTCGAAAAGTTTATTTTTCCGATTTTTCCTCGATAAAACCCGATTTTTACCGAAGTATATGCCTTTTATGGCTGAATACCCATTGTTCTACATGTCGGCAAAGTTTCGGAAAATTCGTATGTGCGGAAGTCAGTTTCCGAACATAGTAGCGTTTGGCCGCCATTTTGACAAACGCGTGTTGTTGTTTTCAACCTCAAAATTTTCTCGTTTCTGGAACGCTTCGACTTTGTAAATAGTGTAAATAGTGTATATACAAGATGTAGCTTTCAAATTTTTTTTCTTGTTTATGTTTCGCTCTTGTTTTGCGACGAAATGGTGTTCAGTGCGAACTGTGTATGCTCGTATCACGGCACATGGCATCACGGAGAAGTTTCGCCGGATTGTTTACGCATTGCCACTTCAGAGGAACTTGAATTTTGCAAAGTTGACTGTTCGAAAAGCAAGAACAGGAAGAGAAAGATTTGTCTTCCATGCCGTGGAAGAATCGCTCTAGAACTAAAGTGTCAGAGGTGTGAGGTAAGCCTTTGTGAGTCTGATTGATACAATTCTCCTTTTCTGACTAATGTCTGATTTTTACATCGTATTGTGCTTCTGTTTATTCTCGATTTCTGTCATTACTGCAGTAGCTTTACTGGTAAGCTAAGTGGATCTATCGATTTTCTTTTTCCCTAGGAAAGAAACGCCAACCAGTGGACACCAACCTACAATGAACCAACACTTGCCGATCACGAAGAAAATTTCACACCTTCGACTGAAACCTTGGGCTTTGATCCAAGTGAAATCAATAGCGGCGAAAGCAGTCCAGTTGCCTCCAGTACACTCGTATCATCTTCATCCAGGAGTGTACAAGTGCCTGAACTTTCGCTTCGACCATACAAGGAATGTGAAGTAAGGACCCAGCAGATCATGAGGGCCAAGGCCATTGACAGTCTTGCAGCTCTGGCAAACAAGTATGTCCATTTCAATAGTAGCGATGTTCCTTCGTTTATAAACGATTTGGTGAACTCTGGAAAGTGGCAGTCTACCTTTGGAAGTGAAAGTGTGTCTCGAAACCTTGTTGTTGCAAATGATGAGAACTCATTTCTTTCAAGACTAGCAGCAGAGTACAAAAGGTGCAAGGACAAGGACATCAACAAGGAAATAAGGAAGAATGCTGCTAAGCAAAATCAAAGAGTGTTGATAGGAGACACCTTGAAAAAAAGCAGAATTTCATTTAGTGGCAAAACGTCAGAAATGTTCAGCTCTCGCATAGATGCAGCAAAGCAACTAGGCCGGCTGAGGAGCTATGCTGATGAAAAGCGAAGGCTCTTGTCAATTGTTGCTATGGACTATTCATACTCTGTTCTTCAACGGTATTTTCAGTGCTCTTCTAAAACTGTCACAGCTGCAAGGGTGCATTGCATTTTGTTCGGGCGTGGAGGTGTGCCTGCAGAGAAGTTTAAGTTTACACGGCAATGCGTGAGTGCCGAGGTCCTAGAGGAGCTAACTGAATTCCTGTACAGGGATAATGTCTCCAGAGCATCATCATGCAGGAGCGTCCTAGTGCAAGGTGAGGAGACGGCGGTCAGGTACTGGCAAGACACAGTCAAAGGTCTTGTGAACCAGTAACTGCTTGAGTTTCCAAATGGAGTCAAGAGGACATACATTTACACACACTTGCCCACTAATTTCCGGATGAACACAATGCTTGCGGGATTATGCAACATCTGCGATGATTTTGGATATTCCAATTTTGATGAATTGTGTACATTTATTGAGGAGATCTGCACCCACTGCCCTGGCCTTAATGGATCTACCCTCATCAAGGATGTGAGGCGCTACGAAACATTTCTGAAAACAAAGTTTTCAAAACTCACCCAGAAGCATTCTTCATGTCTGGAACTATGCCAAACACATGCATTTGCATCTTGTTCAGAAGAGCATCAAGCAGTATGTGCAGACATTTCAGCAATTCACAAAGTCCACAGCTCTGTTTCGCAATCAGTCGAGTCACTATCAGATGAATCCATAAAATCTGACCTTAAGGCACGATTGCAAGAGCTGTTCAAAGTGCACTATGACTACCTTGCACATTTATTACGCACAAAACATCAAGGAGACTATTATAAGTATGTTCTCAAGAATTTGAAGCCAGGGGAATGCGTAATGATCATAGACTACAAGATGAAACTGGAACTTGGCAAACGGGTGAGGGAAATCCAGAGAGACTGGTATGGCAAGCGAGGAATTTCCCTGCATGGATGCTATATTGTTGCTCAAATAGCTGAGAATGAAAGGAACAGTGAAGTTCTTGACTTGTGGTCAGAAGACACAAAGCAGGATGCATTTTTTACACAGAGTGCTTTGGACGTCTGCTTTGCTTGGCTGGAGAGGGTACTTCCAGGATTCTCTGTGTACCTCTTTTCTGGTAAGTGAATGTCAATATCTATAAATGTTTTATCTTACCATTCTTGTTCATTCAGAGTGGAAGATGAGTCCTCCCATTTTTGTCATAAGGTTGAAATACAGTAACAAATATTTACAACTGAGAGTTTTGAAATTTAATCTTGCTGTTCAAAGGATAAATTGGAGTATTTTCAGATCAGGCTAGGTTCTGTATTTTTTCATTTTTTGACAAAACATTTGAAGCCCTAGTATAAACAAACAAATTTTCCTTACTGGTTTCAGTACATTTCTTATAGAACTAGTTGGGAGAATGTGTTGAAATATCAAGATAATTTGAAATTATAATTGTGATCATTCCCATTTTCTCATTACCTGAATGCTTTACTATATGAATTGATATAGTTAGGAGAAAATTGATGCTGATCATTATTAGGGCTTTTTAGAGAGGGTTAAGAGGGAATTTTGGAACTGATATGTTATTTTAATTTTCTAATGTGGGGCCATGAATTATTTGCAAAAAATGGTAACATGTGTGACTGCTTCCCTTCCCCTTTATGTTGAAACAACAAGTAGAGTTTACTTAGCAATCAAGTTTTCACTTGTAATTATTGCTTCTGTAATTTAGAAAAAAGGGGGAAAATCAATACTTATGCTATGAGACGTAAACCTGAAGAGTTCATTTAGGGAAATCAATTTTCATCATGAAGAAGCCTAAAAGGCCCACAGCACTTACAAGACAAAAACATGTTTTGATCAGACTCAGTCATCTCTATAGAACTTCAGCTCATGTCTAGTTTATGTGACAGTGAACTTTCTTTTTTTATGTTGGTGAATTTTATAATAATATTGACTTGTGAATAATTCTGGAAACATTCTTGTTCACAGACAATGGTCCCCATTACCACAATACAGCTGTGCTGACTTACTTAAGTGAAGTGAATGCAGTTTTCAATGTCAAGTTGCTGGAATACAACAACTTCGAAGCAGGAGAAGGCAAAACAGCCCTTGACACTCATTTTGCTCACATTAGTCACAAGATTGTGCGTTATGTTCGACTAGGAAATGACCTTGAGACAGGAGAAGAACTTGGAGAACTTGTGCAGGTAATTATTGATTGTTGAGAGTTAAGATATAGGCTCTAAGTACAATTTTTTTTCCGACAGGTTCTGACCACACATCCTCAATTTTTTTTATTTTAGTGGGAGTGTTAATTGGATTTCCCTTTATGTATATATGTGTATATATGTGTATATATGTGTATATATATATATATATATATATATATATATATATATATATATATATATATAAAGGGAAGTCCAAACAAGTTTACTATTTGATTATTTGATTTCAAGGAGTTGCCTACTCTTGAACTTGTGACATAGGCCGTATGCATTATAACACCATGGTGCATGTGCATGATGTACACAAGTTATATTCCTTAAATTCTGGGGTAATGTGTAAGTAATGTACATCAGAGTTGTCAAAAGTAGTTGGCTGTAAGCAAAAATCACCACCTACTTCACGATCCTACTTCAATATCAAATTGGAAATCCATTGTCCATTTATTTTCAAGATGGATCAAATTATAAAGCTTTATTATTTATTTTATTACCTCCGGCCAGCTCCTCTGGTCTATTGTTGAGATGAATCTTTAGTTTTTTACAGCCACCTACTCCAAGAAATAAAGCCACATACTTCAAAACCTTGTGACAACCCTGATGTGTATGTGGGAATTCATTATTTAATCTTTTCATTCCACTGATTTTCTTCCCGTAATCACTCATCAGTACAATGTATTATTGTATCTCACATTAGATACAGTTATTCTGTATTTAAGATGGTTTTGGTGGGATTTTAAAGTCCTCTTTTTGAATTTCATTTTAGAGCATGAAAAATGTTTCCTGCTTCAAACTGAACATAGACAGAAGCAAGGCTCCCAAGAAAATGGGCACTTTAAAAGACATTTCACTTTTTGGAAATTTCATATTTCCAACTGATGGAGAGTATGCCGGTGGACTAATCGCTCAGTCACTGGCTGGTCTTGGTCGGGAGCTTAAAAAAACCAAGGCACAAGTGCAGAAGATTGCGTCAAGAGAATCTTACTTGGCTGGTGCAACTGGATCATCCATTTCGTCTGAACTGCCGCAAGCTGTGGAAAGACAGTCACAGGGCTCCGCTCCGCCACAAGACCTTTACAGCATCCGATTCATCAATAATAATAATAATAATAATAATAATAATAATAATAACGAATTTTTAAACAGGATGGCCCTTCAGTACATGCGTACTGTTATCAAAGGGGTCCTGAACCAGTGCAGCTTCCCATCTTGGAGGAATACCCCAGACCATCTTCTTTTCTTTCACCACCCAGTGGGTACGCTCTGAAAAAGAACTCTGGTAAAAGGGTGGTATTTACTCTAGCCCAGAAGGAGATCATGATTTCGTTTTACAACAGGCAAGCTTCTACTAACTTGAGAGCTGACCCAAAAGATGTCATTGCCTGCATGAGAGAGCGGGGGGTAGATGTGCTTAAAGAGCAACAAATCCGAAGCTGGTGGAGCACATATCATCAGAAACGAAAAAGGTCACTGAATACTGCAGTTGATGAAGCACGCACTCGCCAGTCTTCTACTCACATCCCATCTCAGCAGCCTGTGTCCATACCCACATCCACCTCAACAGCACAGACGTCTACTGTTGCTTCTAGTTTTCACACAACTGCTATACATGTACCATCAACCACTGTTGCTGTTGTGCCAACCACTCAACCTCCTTTTGTCAGTGCACCATCAAGCAGCATCCGCAGTACATCATCAGCTGGAGTCCCTGTTGCCCCGACTTCTCAACCTCCTATTGTTAGTGCACCAACAAGCAGCATCCCCAGTACATCGTCAGCTGGTGTCCCTGTTGTCCCCACCACTCAACCTCCACTGGTTAGTGCATCATCAAGCAGCATCCCCAGTACGTGCTCAGCTGGTGTGCCTGTTGTCCAGACCACTCAACCTGCTCTTGTCGGTGCATCATCAAGCAGCGTCCCCAGTGCAAACTCAACTAGTGTCTCAAACACTGCACTAATTGGTCAGCTTACTGGAACAAGTTACCCTGGCCTTCCAGACATAGTGCAGTGGATTTTTCCTGTAAACTTTAGCCAATCAACACTAGGTGGAAGAAGTGGCAGCAATGCATGCACTTTTATAGCATTGTGCTTTGGACGCCTTTACAGCCACCACAAATTTCCAGCACCCCAGGGCTACATGTTATCTGAACAGTGGATGTTGGCATTACATGAGGCCATGACAAAAGGTAATGAAATTCATGATGAATTGTTTGAGAATGAGGCAATAGACGTTGCAGTGGAAGATGCTGTGGATATGGCTGGCACAGAATGCGGGGTGCAGTCTTTAGGACAGAACTATGATTTGTTTGGCTTTGATTGCCAGAATCAGCTCGAGGACGTTTTTGAATCACTGACCTCACCACCAGTTTTGCACCCTAAATGCAGTGTTGTGGTCACTGGTAGGAAAAGTGTGTTGTTTATTGTCAATGCAGATGGCTCTAGTATGATTGTGGACTCACACAGACATGGCAATGCAGGAGCTTTCATTGCCTATTGTGCTCCAGGAAAATCAGGGACTTTGGCGAAATGGCTGGTTGCAATACTTCGGATTTATTGGCAGCTAGACCTAAGATTCTGTTCTGTTGTTCCTGTGTACTATACTTCTTTTTGAAAACTACTGTATGTCAAGAGATCACAAGGTGATTAGTTGTATATTTTAGGCTGTGTTTCAAGTATAAGCTTCCAATTCAGGGGAGTCTGAAAGAGACAATTCAGGGTTTTCCACTCTTCCAGAAATTGAAAGTTATAGTATGTGATAATATTCCTGTATGACTAAATGATCGATCCAGTTTTGTCATATTTGGCTATTTGTTCTTTCCCTTGTAATTTGGTCATTTCTTGTATACATCATGAGATTTAGGAAGTCCTAAGCAACAAAACCTTTAAGAGGTTATGTTGAGTGAATGTGGGGTTTATTTTTCTCAGAACACATCTCCCAGGGTTTTGGGTAGGGATAGTGAACTCCTAGAGCCCTAATGGTGATCAACACCAAATTTCTCCTCACAATCTAGGCATCGTAATTCATACAGCTCATGAGAATTAGGGATATGATGAAAAATGTGAATGTACTGACATTTCAACACCTCCAAACTAGCACTATAAGAAATGTATGAAGATTGTTAAGGAGAATTTGTATGTTGACATTGAGCCTCAAGGGTTAACACCAACAAGTAGATCACAGTTATTATACCACAGCATCACCAGCTTTTTTTTCACATACCCTTGTGAACCAGCAATACTCTGTTTTGTTCATGATGGCATGAGGAAAATCTCTTGTGTGCCCAAGAAATGGATTGAAGACACAACCATTATAGCTGAATATGATTTTGGTTTTGCTAAAGAGTACATTGATAAGCTGTACAACAGCAATATTTTTACATGTGTAAATTTATTTTTACTCTTGAAGAAACATACATTTTTGCAGTTTTCATATATCGTATACAGCTCTTATTTGGCTACAAATTGTGTATGATTGAAAAACATATGACTGCTATTTTATTGACAAAAACAATTGACTAATTCTAAGAATGCTATGTTGAGATTAAAAAAAACCAATGGTAACAATGTTATTTCTATTTTACATTTACAAAATATTCTGGTTTCTGTGTGGTTATTTGTGGCTATGTCAATTCAATAAAAACCGGAAGTCATCATTTGACATTGCTTATTCCCTGGCATAGCAGACAAGGCATATCTGCAAGTTGGATTTGAGACTTCAAGACAAAATCTGTTTGAGCAAAGAAATTGTACCTTCAGGAAATAAAACTGTTTATTGGTGTAGTGATGAGTGTTATTTGTAGTTTATTTGTCTACTGAAATGAGAGTGATTACTCCATTTAGTACATTTGAATGAAAAAAAAATCAATATCTGAAGGAGGGGTGGGAGATGAAAAAAAAACAAAAATAAAGAGATCGTGCACAATGAACAAGCGAGGAAATACCTTTCATTTTGACAAAAAGATATCATATCCCTTTTTACCTGGGCGTGTTTTACCCATTCCAGGTCACGGGATGTTACTCCTGAGAGTTGGTTCTTACAAATTTATGCAAATTTTCTAGAGAAATAAAGGAAAAATTCAATATAGAACATAATTTCGGTTAACAAACATGCCCAGGTAAAAAGGGCTACTTGGTTGTACCAAGAAAAAAAAACCACCTCCCCTCCCCTCCGCCCATAATACTTGAACACCAGTGTGTTTGCATGACACAACAGTACAAACTATAACTCGAGGTCCCTGATCATACATGCCAGGACAAAACGAATTTGGTTATAAGAAAAAGACTCGCCCAATTCATCTCTTATCGTTCTCAATTTAGAGTCTGTGTTCGCCGTAATGATTGTCATGACTCTTTCAAATATGTCTCGTGTTACTCCAAGCAGATTTGCCATCCTGCCATGGTCGAGGGGAGCTCCAGCGGCTAAGGCATCAATAGTGTAAACTTCGGCCGTGGATTGTTGAACACGCAGACTTGATGCGATCTCCTTGTAGTCACGGCCATTTTTCAGGAGTTCAAATGCTTGCATCTTTCCATTAGATGGCTGGTTTTTGCCGTACATACGCATTAGACGACGCGTTTCCTACGATATGAAAACACGAGGGAAAATTTTGAGTCAGTATTGTAATGTGACAGTAAGATTTAGGCTTCAAATGAACTTACAAGTATTTGTGGTGGTTACTGCAATCATACACTGCTTGTTGGAAAAACTAAGCCGCGTACACACATCACACGATTCATGGAGACACGATAAATGTTAGTATAAACATACCGCGTTTAGAGTGTTCAACCTCTTTGCGCTTCGCTCCTCGTGAGACGACTGCTCGAGTGGACGCTTTCTAACGTAGGGAAAGCAAAACATATTTCAAAAATTTTACCCTCCTTTTTCCATTCTAACAGAAGTGGCAGTTATATGCTTACCGATCAGCCATGTCTTCCGTCTCGCAAAAACTATGGATCGTGAACGCTGAAACGTCGGGAGTGAAAGTCAAACGCACGTGTTTCCAAGCCAGAACTTCCACGTGTGGCATCCCGCGGTTCGAGGATCGTCTTTCAATTAGGTGGGAAAACCTGGCTAAAAAAGGTATCGTTTTACCAGATCAATTGAAGAAGCGACCTTTCGAAGGTATTTTGAGATGGTTCCGCACATTCAATTTCCACAGAAATCCGTTTGACAGCAAAGGATACATAACACTGTAACATACCACAGTTTTGAACAGCAACTCTCTGTAATTACCCAGCATTTTACGAATATAATTTGAATTTCGCGCTAAATTACCTTTCAACCAATGAACAAATCATCACTAATTGGATCAGCCTGGATACTCAAACGGTTCCCGCTGCACCCGGCCTATTGTTCTCGCGGTAGTTCTTACGCGAACCATTACTCTGAAATTCGGTGTAATTAATTGTTTAAAAATAGCTTTCATTCTACGAAGTAAACCACAAGATGACAATGAATTTCTGGTGCCCTAGAGTGAATCTAAAATTAACTGGCTAATTGCAGGCGCCACCACTCAGAAGTTACCTAGCTAATTAAGGGAACCACAGTAAACAAGAAGCTTCAAGATGAGTTGGCCAGTTATTCAGAGTGCTTAAAACTTGATTAAATAAGATACAAATTATTCACACATTGGCATTTGAAGACCTAACTGGCTTTAGAGAAAGATGCCATGCCTAAGGACGCACTGCTTCTCATGCACATTTATGCATGGAAGGTTTCAAACATTGTAAGACAATTACTTAGAAGCACTTCGCATGTGGCCGTCTCCTTAGCTTGCGTCAGTCATATCTCGATGTTCGTAACCTCTGATGGAACAGTCCAGAATGCAATACCATGAAACTAACAACGCACACGATTTGAAATAAGCATGGGTTGAAACGTTCGATTGTAGTATACAAAATACATTGCAATTGAGTCTATTGCTCGCCAACGTAATTAAAAATTCAGATTGAAGATATTTTGCCCAAGTGGACAAAGTCTTTCAAAGTCCAAAACCATAGTCTTAGGACAGAGCTAAATTTTTAACAGCAATAAGCTTAGCTTTAACATTCGAACTGCGACCACAAGTAGATAAGAAGCTAAACGTTTAACGGGTAGCACTAAAAAGTTAAAGTTCATTATATCTTTAAAAACGCCGTGGTAATAGGAATTAAACTTGATATTGCTGATACAAATCATTTTTTGGCCTATTAATCTTAACGTCCATCACAAGCGCTGGATAGGGGTTCTATCGACAATTGTTCTTGTTTACCAGATTGGTTTACTGTGCGATTATTTAAAATTGCAAAAGTGAAAAAATAAAAATAAAAAACGTCGAAAGTAGTTTAGTTTGGTGAAGCAAGAAAACGTATTGGGGCGAAATCAAACTGTGAACCATAAGATCTTAATTGAGCGGTTGTCATGACAGGTACTGTGCTTAAGTGGTTCTTGTCAGATCCAACACGTTGTTCTTAGTGATTCTGTTTCGTACAGTTTTCCTTTTCCGCAAAGTTTAACCGCAAGGTTCCTGTTTAGGGCCTTTTTTTGTTCACCATTTATGCCAGCAAGCTCCTCCAAGTTATCAAAAATCACCTGCCGGATGTTTATGCTTATGCGGACGATGCTCAGCTATACCTCTCTTTCAAGCCCGACAACGTAGTGAGCCAAGCTGCTGCATTAGACACAATGGAGCGCTTTATTTGAGATATACGATCGTGGATGATTATAGACAAACTCAAAATTAATGACGGTAAAACTGAATTTATGATAGTCGGTACTAGACGGCAGTTGGAGAAAGTCAATATTAACCACCTTTAATAATACGGTCGGTGATCCAAGTGTAAGCCCTGTCAAGCGTACAAAACATCTCGGAACTTGGTTTGACTGTAATCTAAATCGGAAGGAACATATCAATAAGACCTGTAAAACAGCGTATTTCCATCTCCATAACATTCGAGCGAAGTAGGAAAAATCTATCTAATGATTCCGTATTTACTTCGTTAGCTTTTAACGTAGGTTAAACATTTTACTATCACTATATTTTATTATTATAAAGGATAAATATTTTTACTTAGTTTTATAGATTGAGCTAGTTTTCATGATTATAAAGCGCATTTGATCATATGTATATGTTAATTTACGCTATACAAATATTAAATAATTTCCAACTCTATTCAATTCGGTGCAATTAAAATGTTTAAAATTAGTGTTCATTCTACGAAGTAAACGACAGGATGATAATGAATTTCCGGTCCCCTAGAGAGAGTTGGTTCAGAAGGGAGTTCTACCGACAATTGCTGTTTACCAGTCTGTTTTATATTTCGAACATTTAAAATTAGGAAAGTGAAAAAAAACAGAAAAGAAAAAAAAAATCCTCCGAAAGTAGTTTAGTTTGATGAAGCAAGAAAAACTTGTTGGGACGTAATCCGCTAATAATTTAGGACTGTTTTTTCATTGATTAGGCTGTGAACTGCAGTCATGCTGTTCACAGGATCATCTACTTTGCTACTTTGGCTGTGTTATTATGTTATGGCCTTCAGTCTTAATCATTCACTTCCTACGCTTAGCAGCATGTGTTTTGCCAACTCTTTTCAATTCGGTGTAATTAATTGTTTAAAAATAGGTTTCATTCTACGAAGTAAACCACAAGATGACAATGAATTGCCGGTGCCCTAGAGTGAATCTAAAATGATTTTAAGATTCTTTCCGTTCTTTGTGTTTGTATCAGTAAATAAAATCGTAACTAGTTCAAAAGTGGGTTCTATCGACAATTGTTCTTTATTAGATTGTTTTACTTAGCGAATATTTAAATTGTGAAAGCAAAAAAAAAAAAAAAAAAAAACGTCGAAAGTAGTTTAGTTTGGTGACGGAAGAAAAACTTATTGGGGTGTACGTGATCGGCATTCATCTATTCCTTGTGATTCAACAGCAGGTTAAGAACGAGCCTGTGTGATATTATGAAAACATCTTTTGAATCAGGACCTTAAGGCTTTGAATCAGTAATGAGAATTCTCTCTGACAAATGATGAATCAATTGTACTTTACTGTGATCAATAACTGGCTAATTGTAGGCACCACCACTGAGAAGTTACCTAGCTACTTAAAGGAACCACAGTAAACAAGAAGTCTGGGAAGTATATATAAAGTGACTTTGACCACCAGTCACCTCATCAGTTCATTAGTTGAGCTGTGTGGAGACCAAAAACTGTACCGTCAGACCGTATTATCCCTTTTACCAGCGACACCGCTCACGAAGCATGGAAGGTGAGCACTTTAACCCGTGATTTTGTTGAGTACTTTATTATTTTTTTCCTATTTAGTGAAAAGTTAAAAGGGGCCTTCGTCCATTTTACATTCTATTTCAAGTCAGTCTATCCGAAAATTCCTAATCCTCTACGTGGGGCGTTCCTTGTTGGTGTTACGGCTGCTGAGGATGGAACGACGAATTCTCTTAGGAAATCCATTCCAAGACATTGGAAGAAATGATTGTTTTCTAGAATCATTGTTTTCTAGAGCTTTCAAATTTGTGGTCATTCTGAACTGCTCCAGAACCAAGTCAAAAGAATATGGCTTAAGTGTACATTAAAATTCTTGGTCATACTAAAGAACCGATTAATTTTTTCTTAAAATACAGGAAGTCACAAAGTCAGGTTGGCGATATACAGTGGTCGTCCTGATCCTGTTTGGACGGTTCATCCTAGCCATCATCAGTTTAAGAAAATGAAAGAGCATCTGGACGACGCCACAGCCAAAGGCAAGACCTACCGTCACGAACATATGCCTGCCTGTCTAGGTTTCAAAGGTTTCCTAGTGCATCATCCAGAAGACGAGCATGGAGCATGCATTGTAGGACAGGAAACAGCCGCCCTACAAAAGCTATTGCTTGACACCATGCCACAAGGGGTAATATCAGATGCCTTGCGCCGGAAGATTTTGGAGGCCATCGATTTAGGAGCTGTCTCGCCCAACGTGCCTGGTACGATGGCACGTGCTTTGCAACCCTCGCCAAAGGTTCTCAGCAAACGGAAGAAAGCTGATGTTGGGGTAATACAACATTATGCACCTGAGCTGAACCTGGGAAGGTGGAACAACTACAGCTTAAGAGTGAATGTCTGTAAGGACCATCGATATCGCGGTCACAGCTCAAAATTCGATTTCGCTCATACTTTGTACATCGGTAGGCCCAAGTATTGTACATATGAATTTGGGGTTTATTTAGTCAAATATTATTTCCTTTGAAAGAAATTGATTTTAAATTAGTTGCGGTATTTTTCGTCAACAACACGTACAAAATTGTCAATATTTACGTCTTTGCCGAGTCGGCTAATTGCGCGTTTCGATACGTTTCTACACGAATCTTATTTGATTAACACCTCCTAAGTCCGCTGAGTGTAGAAAGAGTCAACTAGCTACATTTCTAAATATTTTGTAATTTTTTGAACAAGTGCACTCACGGTGTCCCAGAAAAAGGTTCGACGGTACCTCCAACAAACATGCCAAAAATGCCCGCGGTACGTAACCAAACTCACCAGTAAACCACCAAAGCAACGCTAAAGGACAGTTTTCAGTTTCTGCCGTTCCATTTTCTTGGGATCTCCTTTACTTTTCCAACTAAACATTCGTAAAGTAAGCGAAATTTTGCTATCCGCCATTTTGAAATGTGCAACAACTCGGACAGTTGAAAGATTGTACTCACCACAATGCGGTAGTCACAAACATAATTTTCCACTAAGTAGAAAATGTAAATCGCCTTTGTATTTCTTTCTTAAAATACAGTGATTAACAATGTAAAGCCTTGTGTGAAATTGAACCCAGAAGAAACCCGTTGAGCAAATCAAAGGTCATTGCAAACATAGCCCTCGACTCACCTCATTCTATCGTTCGCTTTGATTTCCTCGGCGGCTGTCTTTCGTTTGTGACCTTACAGTTCGAATTTATACTTTTTCCCATTATGTTATCCATCGAAAGTTGCTGCTTGCCCACGCTATTCGAACAAAAGTTTGATTTGCCAAGTGAATATAAATACTGTTCCAACACACAGTAACGAAATACGATATCTTTTATGATAAAAAGTTTCCATTTGTCACGCAATGCAGATTACACATGAACCGCTGAAATTTATTTTCCGTAAAATGAACTTTATTTTCTTCAGTGTCCCGCGAATGAGACAATCATTTTAAAGGTAACATCGTTTCGCAAAATTGAGAAATAACCAGTTTATTCCTTAGCCTTCTGGCTAGTCTTTTCTTTTCTTGAAAACGTTTCTAAAGCAAGCACGTAGGCTCTTTCTCTTGTCGACGACGGTGATCTAGTCACTTGTGCTCGCGTCTCACTCAAATCAACATCCTATTATATAAACTAAACAATTTTAAATCAGCTACAACATACACGTTTGTGGCTGTTGGTCTATTAAATGAGCAGTACTCAGGTACTTACGCATATTTCCCCGGTAAATTAAAGTGTATATTAATAAAACGTACCAGTATTATACAGTCCGAATGACTGGGGTCCTGCATATTCGAGTCCAGGATGAAATCAATTCACAGTTATTTCAAGCTAAAAGGTGGAAAGTTGAAGACTAAGTATCATTCCCATACCCGGGTTCGCTTGAGGTTTTCTCTTAGCTTGTGTTTTTTTGGGAGGGGGAGGGGTGAGTGGAGGGTTTTTGGGCGGGATGGGGGCTTGCCTCCTCCCCACAAGCAATTGTTTTAAATTTACACTTTGAAAATTTTAATCCTTATCAGTTCTGTAGCCGCTAAGTTGGCTCTCAGGCCTCATGCGTGATAGGCCCCATGTGGGATAGGCTCCCATGTGTGATAGGTTTCCTTGGAAATTTGATGTTCAAACTTCATTTAAGCCTTCGAACTACGTTCTCGGGCCAATATATGTTGTGAATAACAAATTACCTCGGGCAACTATTACACGATACTGCCTTCGACAGAAAAACTCTATTGTTTAAATAGTTGTGTAGTTGCGAGCGTTGGTGATCGAGCAATTTGCGGACACTCGCATGAAAATGTCGCATTTTCCGATATTTTAGTACTTTAGCAAAGTTAAAAATAATGGAAATCTAACATCGAATTTTCTAGCGTTTCCTTAAATGAATTTTTCTAAAATGTCGCAAAATTTGTGGTACAAATAATAAATTTTACATATTCTTTTTACGTTTAGTATGGAAAAATCTGTCGGAGTAATTTAGTTTAGTAACTAAATATGCAGAATTGCATAATATTGAGAATGGTGAATTTCTGCAAAGCATTTTCCACTGACTAGATGTTCTGTTACCACGGTAACAGCCTCGGCCAGATAGTCGCAACCAAATCTTGTGAAACTAAATTGCAAGACAAGAAAACAAGTATACATTTTGTAACTACCGTAAGATATAGTGTAAGTGCTTTTGTTAATACTCTTAAGAGCCACCTTAACTGATATTGTTCATGACCATGCGTGAAGTTACACCTGTCAATTCCTTCCACACAAGCACTCCCCAACGACCCGGGTAATTATTCTATTAATCAATGGCTTTTTCTTTCTCTCAGTAATGTCATCCACGTTTAAACCCAGGCTCTCGCAAATCTCCCTCAGCATAGCTACCGACAAGGTCGATAACTTATTATCGTGCGCCAAATTGCAAATGTTGCGAGAAAGTGCAACAATAGGGTGCCGCAAAGCAATTTCCTCTTCGACAACTGCATGGAGCTTTGAATGTAAAGACTTCTTCTCAGCTGCATTCTGGTGATCTTCATCGTCGCTGTCAGGTTCTTCATGTTGCTTCGATGAACTCTTCCTGATCTTAGCAGCCAGACGAGAGAAAAGCCCGCCACCTGTTGAGGCGAAAGAACATCACTGCCAAGAAAAAGGCGAGCCCCAGATTCATTCCTGACTTTACGCATTTCATTTAACACTTCCTTCGGATCGGCTTTTTTCCCGCGTTCTTCGCCAATGAAAAATTGTTCTGTTAGAAATTTCTTTTGTTCCTCAGTTAATTAAGTTCTCTTCTTCGTAGTTTTTAGCGCCCATTCCTTCTCAAGTGGCGAATGCAAGTCTGCACCTGTACTTTCAGAGGTTCCTGCACAGAGACCGACAGTTGGAACTTGTGTTCATTCTCCGATTATCTTAGCCGCGTATCCTCGCCTCGCCTCGTCGAACAATATTTCTTTTCCTAGTGCACGCTTATGCCTTCCTGCGTCTAAATGAGCCTGTAAACTCGAGGACTGCTGAAACGTCCGAATGCAGCCATCTTCTGGACAAGTAAACAAACCGTTAGCCTCAACTTTCGCTTCTTCGTCTTCCACGCCTTCTGTGGCTGTGTCTTTCTGAGAGGTAGTAACTGTATTTGTTTGTGTGGCCTCTTGTCTTGGTTTATTGATCTTAAAACTTGACTTGGGGCTTTGTACTGGAGACTCCAACACTTCTAGCACAATAGGAGAACCGCCATCACTCTGAATGTCTTTCCATGGAACTGGTTTTCCGGGTCCGATTTTATAAGCCTTCCAAACTCTTATTCCTCTTTCTTCAAACTGGAAATTATTCAGCACGCTAATTCCATCCCATGACCATAATCTTATCAGAAGATGCTTCGGGAACTTTCACGTACTTGACAATTACACCAGGAATTCCGCCATTTGATTCCACTGTTTCCTTCATCTGAGCGGCGTTGTTTACATCGTGTCCTTCGCTTAGATAGACATTGATGTGTCCTTTTATTGTAGCTGCCTGGCGGTCGGCCTCTCCCTTGCCACCTTGAGGATTTGAAAATTCAAATCTCTCCACCTTGACACCCGCATGATTGCTTGACTTACTTCCAACAATTGTCGAACCACAATAGTAGCAACCAGCGTTGTCTTGTTTGCAATACACTTTCTCCAGTCCTGGACGGTTTTCCTTTAGCGTAACGAGAACGTGCCGCAAGACACCTGCTACTGCAACACTATTGTTTGGGTCTCTCAAAGCAAACGCCAAGCAGTGATTAGCCACTTCTGACTCCATTGAAACGTGCCCCTAAGAGTATGAGTGGGTTTTAAAACCTAATTAGGAACTTAATATTTTTAATGTTATTTATCTAGGTCAGATTGTATTGCTGAAGAATCATAATTACGTTCGATGATAACTCCTCTGTAAGTTTTATCTTGAGAACATCCCTTAACGTTAATAACCGTATATTATTGAAAGCGTATATCCCCCACCCTTTAGACAGAAATGAACTTGTGCCTTCACTTTCAACAACGGCCGGGTGTAGGAATCCAATCTAACTCTTTTCAGCTAAAAAATAGGAAGGTTCAGTATCTCTTATTTTTTCCCGACAACGGCACAGATGGTCAGGGTACCCACTGTTTCTTCGCGACAAGACCTGCTTCCTTAAGTTTGTGAGTCATAGGGTGTCTGTTGCCACTCGAAGTTCTCTCGTCAGGGTATAGTAAATCGGGCAGCTGACTAGGGTGAAGTCCCTAAATTTTGTTCCCGCGTTTACTGTAGAGAATACCTGTATAAAGTGGACACCCCCTTATGTCAGCCCGCTTATTTGTCCGTATTAATGAGTTACGTAGCCTTACCTTGTAATCTGCTCTTAAACACTGCTTAGCAGACCGAAGTGTTTGTTTCGTTTCCTTTGCCCAGGCTTGTGACTTTGCTTGGTCTGCTATTCTGTCTACTGTTTCGCAAAGGTCTTCAAATGCTTTGGTACCTTGAGCGGAGAAGTTGTCTAAACCCTGTAGCGACTTCCACACCGATGCAGAGCACACGTCTAGTACTCGGAGTAGAGTGCGCTTGCTCATTGGAGTGAACTCGGTCTCGGCACAGAACTGAAAATACTGCTGCGTGAAACGCTCTGGTATCAACATGCGCACGACATTTGGTGTTTTGATTACTTCCCCCGTCGATAATTTCAGCATCCTTTCTCCGAATGGCATGTCTTGAACGATATGAAGGCTGGTAATAAAGTTGAGGAAATGATCCACCTTAGCATAGTCAACTTTCATACGTCTTGCGATATCAACAGACACAACCGCCCCTCTTCCATGTGAAAGCTTGTGATGTCGTGCTATGTTAGCTTATGTTAAACCTGTAGCTAGTGATCCCAGGAATGTACTGCGTAAGTTCCTTAAGTGGCACTTTATCTGCCATAATTGACAGGATTTGCCTTCTTGTGCTCCAGTGTGTTGCATTCACGTCAGCGGCTCTCGGCTAAAGCCTGCAAGAGTTCCACCTCTGCTTGGGTTCGCTCAGAGGGTACGTTACCACCCAATGTAGACAATAGCTTATTGCTTTGACCTAGAGCAATAACTTCAAGGACTTCGCGGACACTTTGTTTTGCTTTACGGCTGTATCTTCGCTTTGTGCGTTCGTGAGTACTGTCCCACGGAACGGACAATTTGTGGCGCACAGGGCTGACGTCACATGCTAAGAATTCGTTCAACATTTTCAAAGATTCGTTCACTGTGTTTATTTGGCTATTGTCTGGTGACTCATCAAGATCAGATTCTTCAACATTCAATTCCTCAACCTCCGGGATAAAAAATACTTTCCCTCCTTTTAGCTCGAATCATTGGCGTTTGTTCCGTTTCTTCCTGAAAAGTCAGAAATGGCACTTGTATCAAGACTACCTTATTACTATTACTCTACCTTAGCTGATATAGGCCCAGGTTCAGACATAGAAATGTTGTCGTCGATCTTTTCTTTGTTCACACGTGGCCCTCTCGAACCACATTATACAAAAACTAAAAAAAAAGCCAAACATTTCTCTGAAATCTGCACCTTACTCCCACTACGTTATTTAATCCAACTGCGTATTGTGATCAAGTGAAGTACACTTACCAAATTAAGTGCACTTAAGTTTTCCGTAATGTCATCAAAAACTGATTCAGGCAAACTGCCTTCTGGGACACTTCTTCGTTGCGGTAGTGTCTTTCGGCACTTGGTACATATTGCTTAAAGAAATATACCACGAAGACGTCAGATACACTGTAGTTGTTTCCACAGACATCTATCTATCCCAATCCATTTGTCAGTCTTAAAGATTCGGAAATTAAATTACTTAGTTCTGATCTTAGAGCAGTTTTCAATCGATTATCCAAAGTAATGGGTTTTTTTTCCTGCTTTGGTTTTGCTTTCCTAGTTCTTACCCTCTTTGTTTGGTTAAAAATAGCTTGCGCCACTTTCTTAACCAATCAGACGTAAAGCCAATCGTCACTTGCTTCCACGCGTTTTCCCGCGCTTAACAATGCTTCGATTTCTGATTGTTTATTTTGTGTTCTGTTCCTTTTGTGATTGGTTAGAGTAATTATTTTGGTTTTGGTTTTACGACACTCACTTGAAAACGCTCTAATATATTACTGAATTTCCACAAAGGAGTAATTGTTTTATTTTGTGTGTGTGTGTTGGGGGGGGGGGGGGGTGAGGGGGTCAACGTTACTCAGCTAGTATACAGACGTTACCAACGCAATATTTTGGCACCAATACATGACGTCACCAATTTCTTTACTTGCCGACGTCGGACTGGAGATCGCCTAGGAGCTATTTCGACTCCGATCCAAATTTTCTAATTATTTAAAGGTAAAGGTTAATAGATTTACCTGATCCAACTGGAACGAATTCTCTAGTTGCTTCCATTATGAGTTGAGACTGAGACAAGCTGAGGTCCCGGTCATCATTTCTCTTTGAGCCTTTACTGTGCCCCGAAAGTTTCTTTGGAATACTACACAGCCTTACAGACCTCCGCCAGCCAATACCCAAACGTGCGCGCTGCAAAGATCAGATGGCCATTTCCTGGATATTTGCTGGCGTTTGAAAACAGGCACTTCGCGCTAATATAAGCTCCACTTCGGTTTCGCAACCACAAAACTTCAGCAATTTTTTGTGGCTCAGTATACTCTTGTTACATGAAACCAGAGGCACAATCTCACACGACCGATTCCTTGATCTTGCGTCAGGTCCACATTCACCACCGACCAAAAGTGCAAAGGTGCAAGCCATCTTTTTATTTGAAAATACGTTTTCGAAAATCCAGGAACTGTTTGTATTATTGACGCAGCGAAATTTACCTTTCGGAAATATGAAAGCAATTTTTACGATGTTCATTTCAGTACGCAATTTAATTATAAAACCAAGGAAGATAAAATCTCCTCGTTGAAGCCAATCCAACTGTTTGTATTCGCCATCTGTTGTCATTTTCTTTTTTCATGAAATTATTTGTTTTCTTTTTTATGTCTTGACTTACTATGTAAGAAACTGTCTCGCTCTTAATCAAGTACAGAATGCACAAGCTTTAAACTGCAGTGTCACGGAAGACGATAGAGAAAAAACACCGTGTTGGTGGAAACAGGATCTATTTTTGAAGGTAGTCATTACAGACGCGAATCAATTAAATACAAATTTCACTTATATTGCTGTTTTTGAGAAAAACGAGGTTTAATCAGGGAGGAAGTACATTATTGGCACGGAACTTTGACATTTTGGAACAAGGCGTACATCACCTTGGCAATATTTACACAGGTGTTTTATTGTGTTTACACAACTGAGGACTACATTCCGATTATTCATTCTGATTGTGTGGTCTGTGAGTGTAGTTCCGAGACAGGATTTGAGGAAGATTTTCTTCCAAGAAGTTAAACCAAAAGATCTGATATGACAGAGAGGGAATCCGCTGTAGCTGACGGTTTCAACGAAAGTTGATGTTTCACCTTCCAGCGAAATTCCAAAGGTCGGTGTTTAGTAATTCCATTGACGGCAGTTTAACAGCGCAAACTTTACTCAGTCAGTTCTGTTTAATATTTTAAAGATAAGGGACAACAAGTTTCTATTTGCATTAACAAGCTGTACTTTGCTACAATTTACGATTTCGAGCCTTTTTTAAATGTTAAAATTGTGCGTGGATATTTTCAGTTTCAATATGGCGGCGACCAGTATAAACATGTCAAATTAGCAAACTTTCAGGAGGGCGCTTCGCAAAACTAGAAGAGATCCCAAGAAAATGCAAGCAAAACTTAAAAGAGCTATCCCTTAGCTGTATCCTCAGTATAGTCTGGGGTTTAATTTCTGTGTACCGACAGGGTTTTTTGGCCGGTATTTCAGGCCACCTCAGACCTATATTAAGAAAGGCTTCAAAGTGGCCTCGAACAAAGGACCACAACATGCCCGTTGAAAGAAAATAACTTATTTTTTTACCATGATTAAATTGACTAAGGACCGAACTTTAAAGTTATCGCAAGAAATGGTTTATAAGCTATTTTCTGCTCACGCGAGGCCACCATAAACACTGCGAAGTTTCGGTTCTTCGAATAAGCAAATTTGGCCTTATGCGGACTCAACGGTTTTTATTTAATTACTCTTAAATAAGGAAATATTTAAACAAAGTAAACCCTTTTCGTATACTTTGGAACAATAGACTATCAATACAAAAAGTATCAGCGAAATCTAATTTTGAGCTGTGTCCGCGATGTTAAGGACCATCTTTGATTTTTACTGACACTGACTCTTAATCCGTGATAATAACAACTGCTATAACTATGCAAACAACACAATCACCAACAGCTTTGCACAGCCTGGTTATGCCAGCGGTTCTTATCCCTATTCCATGACTCCGGAAAGTGTGCTTCAGGCCGCCCAATCCGACGGCTTAGTAAAGATGGATGTGTCGTCAACTGAGCCTCCCCCTGAAGCACCGGCACAACCCAACTGCGTAGTGGCCCTCGTTGTTGCCGAAGGTAAGAAAATACAATCCATCCTTCCAACTGTGTTATTTTACTTGTTAAAAAAAATCATGAAAATGGAGGAAGCATTAGATTCATCTGAAATATCAAAAAAAAAAAAACAGCGGACAATATCGCAACTTCCGATTGGCCAAATTCAGTGCTAATTTTTTTTTTAGTTTCACGCTGTTAAAAATTGAAAAGCTTCTAAAATGGTCAAAAATTTCGTTGAAACGGCTATGTTAAAAGAATTTAAGATTTTCGAATTTTTTAATGCTGGGTAACCTCACTACCGTGAAACTTTACTGCGCAGATTCTCCTTTTCCGATATTTATTTCTTTGTGATCACGGCATCTTCAAATCCTGGAGCCGACCCAAGATGTTCGACCAGTTTCCCTGAATATCGAATTTGGATCCTCACATTTTTTTTTTCAATTGTCTAGCTCTGTTTCCTTATTTTTTAGGTGTAGATTTCCACTGGTATCGCTTGGATGATAATGGATACTGGTCTCATAAGCCTGGAAGCACAGCTGCCACTAACCATGATGGAGCTGGAAACTTGATCACTGATCCAAGGACAGCTGTCAATGGAAGTATTGATTACAAGTTTGTTTCCTTTATGAAGATTTTTACAAATATCATTGATGGTCCAAGGTCGGCACCTTCACCCTGAGTATAATAATTTTCAGGGGAGCTTTGGCCACATATAAACGTTAATGGTCAATGTGCTTAACTATCATAAACTTTGTAAGTGGATCGGTTTTAAATGTTATTGTTTTTATTGCAATCCAGAATAACCTATGAAATGGCATGTCGAATTTTTATAGATTTAGTGCACGAATTTTATCACTTTTTGATGAAATGAAAATTCAGGTTTGTGACAATCTTTTACGAGGTTTTTTTAGAAGCTAGTAAAAAAAATTCTTAACAATTTGCTCTTTTTAAAAAGTTGAAAATCCTTTTGGAACTTAAGTTTCACATTCATAATGAGAGGAATCGTTTTCTGATACTGTTCTTTACTCTTGTATCCTTAGGACATTAGGACACGTTGAAGTTTTAGTTTAAAACATGAACTTTACCACCTTTCTTGCGAATTGACACGCAAAGAGCATGTCGAATTTAATAGATTTACTGATTCCATGGATTTTATAATCTTTCTTGTAATATTTAACGTGAGTCTCATGAAACTTTAAATTTTTACAGAGTTAGTACATTGACTTTATAATCTTTTTTTGTGACTTGTAACGAAAGCGACACGTTCAATAATTATTTTTTGTAGAATTAGTCGATGGATGTTATTATCTCAGTTTTATTTTTCTTCTACTTGGAAATTGCATTGAATAGTTAGGTGGCTGCATTGGCTGTTGTACTAAGAACCCTGTAATGCGATTTGTCTCAATAAAGAATGCTAATTTTCATGTTTGTCTATTACTTTCTGATATTCCCACGCGCGTGCTGCCACGCATCGCAGCGCAACAATATGGTGATAAAAATAAATTAAAATGGTGAAATAAATTTTCCTATTCCTGCAATTTGCACTTGTTTCTCGTGTGCTGAACTGGCCGCTTGGGACGGGCGAGTTCAAATTTGCATCAAAAACTGCATTCCTGAGATGCCTTTGAGTAGTCAACTTGTGCAGATCATAGGCAGAAACAAATTTTCCATCAGATTCGAAAGTTTGTGCTGAATTTTAAGGGGCAGCTCGCGGACTCGAATGAGTCAAAATCAGGCCAAATCAAACTACAAAGATTGTTCTTTCGGAAACCCGGATTCTTTTGTCAAAGGCACAAGGCTAAGTGTATTAATTTTGGCGAAATCCCAAGCCGGTCGGAAATTTGAGGTTCTTGAAGCTACATGCCTTGTGAGGATATGATACATTTATAGCCTAGGTCAAACTTCAAGTTTCTAAAACCGCCTCCCGGAGCTTTAAATCGACAAACCAAGCACATTATAACATACATTAACACAGTGTTCGTGTTTCTAAGCGTTTTCACTTGACTTTCATCCGTTCAAAAAGCCTTAATTATTGTATTCACAAAATCCTTTGTACACAACCGAAGCGGCTATTAATATTCAGCTAGCACAGGTCCGCAACACAAACAGAGGATGGTAAGCCTGTGATATTCCTATAAACATCGGTATTGTCATGCAAATCACAAAGGGAAGAAGGGAGGGAGCGAGGGATCACACCTTAGAAGCGTTTTTAAGAACGGTTTTCTGATACCCCTATTATCACTCGCGCTTGGTACCATCGAATCTTTTTGTGAAAAACTCACCCCTGTTTATAATGCTCCATGATTTTTTTTAGATTTTCAACCTTACAGCTTTTCAACAATAATGTACTTTATCAGACGAGTCAGTGAATCAGCATACTAATTTTATTAAGGCCAATTTGCCCTGACCTGAAGCAGGGCTCGCTTCTCGAAAGATTCAAGAAAAATTCAACCCGAAACTGCGTCAGAGCTGGAATAGTTATTGTCCACCATTTTGGTCTGTGCAAAGGAGTCATCAAAGAATATGCCTATATTCCTTCCTGTATTTATCTTGAGTCGCAGCTAGGATAAACTCGACCGTTTCTTTATTACTTCAACTCCGTTTTCAATGGACCCAAAGGTGCACTTGGTGAGATGTTAGGCCTTTGTGTTCGGATATATTTGCTCTTGTTTGAATATCACAGAGTTGATTTGTCCTCGTAATTCATTGGCTGCTTTAGAATGGAATTCTACGCCAGTTTTTCTTTGTTTTGATTTACTTGGCATCGTAGTGATTCGCAACGATCGAACAGTTTTGCAAAGCGTGAAGTTACAGTAATGCGGTTTAAGATGTAAACAAACACACAAGGATAGAGTCGCTTTTGCCCTGTCCGCCTATTACAGTAGCGGCGGACAAGTTAAATTGTTAGTGACTGGGGATAGTTTTCTTCTTCAACTAGCTGTTCGGTTTAGAGTCTTTAATAACTCTTTCTTAGAGCGTTTATAAATAGAATCTTGATTTGTTATCTTGTTGACCTGTGTTTTATACGTTCTGGCCGCAACAGCAATGGTTTCCGGCCCCAATTGCACGATTTTTTCGCTCGTATAGTACAAATAAAATCATCTTTACTCTTTTATTCTTTCAGATGAAATTTGGGGGAGGGGGGGGGGGGGGGGGCTTGATAAAACATTTCCAGAAAAAGAAAACGTTCGAATGTTATAATGATTCCGCCCAAACATTAGTTCATGCACTTGTTATGTGACGAGTTGATTATTGTAATTAGGTCTCCTTTTTGGTCTACCTGCCGAGTGCATTTAGGAAAACTACAACGTGTTCATAATTCAGCTGCTCGTATAATTTGCAGCATCTCCAGACATAACCACATAACTCATGACTGTATTCTGCTCTCCACACTGGTTGCCTATTAAATATTGCATCAGTTTCAAAGTACTCATTATTACATTTAAGGCGATTCATGGTGCTGCACCTGAGTATTTAAGTCATTTGATAAGTGTTAGGGAAATGTGTAAATACAGTCTGCGATCGAACGCTGGCATACTTCTTGAACAACCGAGTGCCAGACTGAAGAAAACTTTAGGGGAGAGATCTTTTACATCCGCTGCCCCTAGACTTTGGAATAAGCTGCCTTTGAATATCAGAAAAGTGGGCACTTTAGCTAATTTTAAATCGAGTTAAAGACGTATTTATTTCGGTTAGCTTTTAATGTAGGTTAAACATTTTACTATGACTGTTTTTTCATTAGGATAAAGGATGAATATTTTGTCTTAGTTTTATACATTAAGCTAGTTTTCATGATTGTAAAGCGCATTTGATCATATGTATATATTAATTTGCGCTATATTATTATTATTATTAACTGCAATCATGCATTGCCTGTTGCTTTGGCTGTGTTATTATGTTATGGCTTTCAGTCTTATCATCCACTTCCTATGCTTAGCAGCATATGTTTTGCCAACTCTTGTCAATTCGGTGTAATTAAAATGTTTAAAAATAGTGTTCATTCTGCGAAGTAAACCACAGGATGATAATGAATTTCCGGTCCCCTAGAGAGAGTTGGTTCTCAAGGGGGTTCTACCGACAAATGCTGTTTACCAGACTGTTTTATATTTCGAACATTTAAAATTAGGAAAGTAAAAAAAAAAAGGAAAAAATTCCGCCGAAATTAGTTTAGTTTAATAAGGCGAGGAAAACTTGTTGGGACGTAATCTGCAAATAATTTAGTTAAACATGGCAACACAGCCAAAGTAGCAAAGTGGATGATCCTGTGAACAGCATGACTGCAGTTCACAGCATAATCAATGAAAAAACAGTCCTAAATTATTTGGTAATATTAAGTCTTTGTACCGGGTTAGAATTAAGCTTAACTTTGAAGTATACTCACCACTAGGCGAGCACGCTTAAGAATTATACCCAAAACATCTTTAATTTCTACCCCACCCCAAAAGATTTGCTAATGTGAAGTCTGTTTCAAAGTTAAGCTTAATTCTAACCCGGAAACAAAGACTTAACATGCTAACCTTGAGAGATTGAATAAAGAGAAATGGGCAATAGAGACGCATGTGCATTTCGGTTTTTTTTTTCCTGTTTTACCATTTCGGCATGCTTGTACTGCAATCAGTTCCTGGACGTATGTGTAGGTAAGTTTGTAGCCGAATAAATAGAAATGGTCAATAGAGATGCATGTGCATTTGCCGCTGATTGAATATGACTCCTAGGTCAGGCTTCTTTGAAATAAGCAGTAAAAATTTCGCTTTTCTTGCCAAAAAAAATGGTTAGTGATTAATAATGACATGTGATTACAAGCAAATCTTTTGGGGTGGGGTGGAAATTAAAGAGTTTTTGGGGATAATTCTTAAGCGTGCTCGCCCAGTGTTGAGTATACTTCAGTAACATTTATGCCGCCAATTTTTTGTCATAACTTGATATTTTTTTGGTGAGTCAAGTGTTTCCCAATGCATTTCACTTTCTAAATATCAAAATCATTGATGATAAAAAATAAGTCTTAACAATGTTATAAATATTGTACCAGATTTTTTTCTGGTTCTTATAATACAAAAACTACACAGAAGTTACTTGACTGTATTTATAAATAGTTACTTGTGCTTGAAGTTTTAGATTCACTCATATTACATTATAATTTACGTGATGGCTGTCACCTGTTGACTAATTTTCTTTAATATATTAGATGTAGAGCCAACTGAGTTTAACTGGACCACAGAAAAAAGGCGAAGAAAGTCTCCAGTGAAAAGAAAGCATCAAGATGAAACAACCAAAAAATCTGACATTTAACGTCAGGGACACTTGGAGTAGTAGCATCAGCAGTTGCTTCTAGTACAGTTTCACAGTGTGATGGTACATCAACTTATCCTGCTGGTTCAAGTTCACCTTGTGATTATGATGCTGCTGGAGTGGTGTGCGAATCTCCCCAAAACTGGACCTGACATTGCCCTTGAATAGCCTGAGAGAACAGCCAACGTTTCGCGAGGTCGCCACTTGAGCCCTCGCAAAACGACGTCTTAGTAACGAACCCAAACCTTGGTAGTGCTTCTGATTGGTTGTGCCGCGAGGGAATTTTCTTTCAACCAATCAGAAGCACTACCAAGAGCTGGGTAGTGCACGTCATCAGTATGGAATTTCTGCACTCGTTTCTCAGACGTCGTTTTGCGAGGGCTCAACAGGCGACCTCGCGAAACGTCGGCTATTTTCTCAGGCTTCCCTTGAACTGCAACAGAGAATTGCATCACTAGAAACCCAGCTAGCCGACTGCCAGGAAAAGCTTAGTGTAGCAGGAAAGGAAAACAAAATCTTATTGACACACCAGTTTTCCCTTGACAAGATCATGGATGACAATGCCACTATCTTATTCTACACTGGTTTTCCAAGTTATAAAACATCAATGAGCTTCTACAAGTACCTTGTACCAAACTTTCCAAAATGCAGTACTGGATGGGTGAAAACTTGGTCAAGGAAAGCCAGCCTTTTCAAGTAGATGAAAATAAGAAAAAACCCGGGCCATCAAGGAAACTCACATATCTGGATGGGTTTCTGCTGGTGCTAATGAGACTGAAGGCTGGTCTTTTTGTCCAAGACCTTGCAAACAGATTTTGTGTCAGTACCAGCCTTGTATCCAGGGTTTGCATTACCTGGATTAATCTGTTGTAGTTTGAGCTCAAGGACATTTTTCCATTTCCATCACGGGAGCTTGTTCTTAAAAACATGCCTAAAGAGTTTGCTCAGTATCCAACAACCAGGATAATATTAGATTGCACAGAGCTTTTTATTCAGCGACCCTCTGCCATACTTACAAATTACTAGAGAAAGTGGTGTTTTAGATTTGTTGCAAGCAGGTGATAATGTCATGGTTGATCGTGGATTTGATATTTCTTCTATTGTACCTGCTGGTGTGACAGTAAATATGCCACCATTTTTGGCTGGGCATGATCAACTGACAGCAGCTGAAACTGAAGAAACAATGAATATTGCTTCAGTCGGCATACACGTGGAGCGTGCGATTGGCAGGATTAACACTTACCACATTTTAGATGATAGTCTTCTTAATACAGTAAGCCCCTATGCATCTCAAATAGCAACTGTGTGTGGCTTACTGACAAAGTTTCTGCCTCCTTTACTACCACCTGCTAATCGTTGATAGTACAGTTTCCAGATACAGTAGTGTTTTGTATATGTTAAGGGTAAAATTCGTTCTCAGGTTAAACCAGAATTTCCTTTGTCTCCTAATCCGAATTATTTATGAATTATGGTTAGGAGACAAAGGAAATTGAGAATCAATCTAGATTACAAAAATAATGTTAACCTGATTTTAATTTTGACCTATAACATATACACCTGGAGTTCATGAATATGTTTTCAAGAATATATCTTGGCAACATCTCAAGCCACAGTCTCATACTGTTTGTTTGTTTATTTGGTTTGCCAGGGTCTCAGCTGGCACTTGTAAATTAAGGTATAAATATTGAAATTCAATAAATTAAAGTTATTGCAATCTTTTACTTGCCCTTTTGAGGTTTTGCATGAGACTGGATCAGTGTTGTGTTGAATTGAACTTTGGGGCTATGAGTCTATGGGGCTGCCTTGTGTTTTGGGGGACACTATCGACTCTTTTAACGGCTATTTTGCAGTAGCGTGTGAAACTGAATCAAAACTCTTACATCAAAACAATCCCATAGTACAAATTATTTGACACAACACTGACCCAGTCTCATGCATGACCTCAAAAGGGTCTATACTCCACAGACCTTTGTAAGTACAATTTTACACACTTTCATGTGCTCTGAATACTCAAGAAAAATGAATACCTTTGAAATGAAAAACTGTTTACTACAAAGTATTACAAAGTGTAAATGCGTTTGTGAAATATAACCACTGTTTGTTTTGTTTTGATTATTTGTTTATTATTAGCCTTAAATTTCCATCTGTAATTTTAATTTTAAACCATTTTTTGAGCATGAATAATGTCCATATGGAAGCCAACCACCATGGAGGTAGAGAACCTTTCCTCTCTGAACTCTTCTGGTGAGCATCTCAGGAAAAAAAAGCCCTTCAAAAGAAAAAAAATCAATTTTTGGTAAGAAATCATCATACCATCTGCTAGCATCAAAAAGGATCTTTTCAGTAAACAGTGGCATGTTCTCCCCAAAGTACACTGTAAAAATAATGCCTTTTAGGGGCGTATTGGAACAGTACAGCTGACCTTGAACTTGACAATAGTCGTCATGGTTCCTTTTAAGTTTTACCGAACCATCAGCCAGCTTTTCCAAGAAAAAGTTTTTCAATTTACATGCTTATTCAACAGTCATGCCAGCTTTGCTGAAAAGGCATTTTATTTCCATTCCCCATTTTTCATTAGTTCCAGTTATAGTTACGATGTTACGATTCTGTCTAAACTTGCTCCCAGGTAGGGTTTGTCCTTAGACAGAGACAACCCGACTTCCTCAACTTTTATTGCAATTCCATCCTTACTCATTTCACTCACAAATAAATCCACAGCCTTCTGTTCACTTTCGATTCCGTATTGAACAGCTTCAGTGATGAAGTTAGAATAGAGTATTGCTTTTAATTTATGTGACGGCTCGACTTTTGTTTTGGCTGCTCTTCCAAAATTTGAGGCTGTCAATACAGTTTTTCTTTTTTTTAAACCACAAGTTGTTCCTTGTTTGCCCTCTGGTCAGCTTCTCAGTCTCCTGGATCTCCTCTGCAGTAATGGTAAGATTAGAAACATGCTCATCAATCATTTGTTTAAACCGGTTAGTAGCTATGTCATAGCTGTCAGTAAAAGGAACGCCTTCCTGTTGCTTTTCTGTCTTTTCTGGGGTGGCCACCCCAGAACACCTCTAAGGAGTTCATGAATATGTTCCAAGCTCGAAGCTAAACAGTTTTGAGGTTCCTCGCTAAAAATGTTGAACCTCTCTGCGTCTCGAGCGCGCTGATGGGGTGGTCTTGGGTCAAACTTTATCAGTTTGGGCTTAAGTCGGATGTTTTTCTTTCCAAATCTTATTTTTCGTATTAAGATTTGGTCAAGGGGCTTGGCTGCGACGCTCTGATTGCGTGGGACAACCCATACCGAAAGACGTGATGTGCAAGTTAGAGGTTCAGGATGACTCTGCAGTCCTCTTTTCGTAAAATCTTCTAAGGCAAACAGCACACCTCCAACATGGTTGCACTTTCCCTTTCCCTGTGAACCAAGCCCAGCGGGACAGGTACAAGCTGCGCGTGATATGTCACACCGAGGTGTGAACTCCACGACAACTCTATACGGCGTCTTCTTCATCGATGGCAAAACACTAGCTTTCAAAATACGTCTTGCCCTCATGAATCTTGCTTTCGAGCCTTTTAACGTTCCCTTCGGAGAAAAATTGATAAGATTTTAGTTTCTTATAATTTGTTTCCTTGGGCACAATGTGGCGGTATTTGCGGGTTGACACAACCAGGTAATAGGCTTCTTTCGATATATTAAAATTCAGCTTGGTAGCGAGGCCTAGAGGACACAAATAAAAGAAATTTTACAAGCATGTTTATTCATTTCTTTTGTTTGTGTCCTCTAGGCCTCGCTACCAAGCTGAATTTTAATATATCGAAAGAAGCCTATTGTAAAGCTGAGTAAAATTTAGTTCTGGAAGCTGACGCAAATCAGTAGACCATCCAAGGACAGAAATTGTTCTCAAAGTTTCATCGTATCTGAAATCGCCGTTATTTTCCGTGTTATCCTGGTGATTGTCAACATTTTCCTGGCAATTCTCTGCCGGACGTACCACGCTTCGCATGAGAATCGCGTAGACTTTTAGTACCAAGTCCGCCTTCGTTCCGCTGGTCGATTCCGAATTACAACGCAAAATTTCCTTTAGTTCGTTTACTTTTAGTTTCTGAATATCCTCCAGCGTAGCAATTTGCTTTTCCTTGTGAAAGATCACCATTCTCGAAGTAAATAAATATCTAAAGCCCTCTTCGATCAGCTGTTTCTACTGTGTTTATATCTCGCGGGTCATCGCCAGCCTCGCTATCGTGTTTGCGCGGTTACTAGTCCAATATGGCGCCGGAGAACTGTTAAAAAGGCTATTCGACCTACATGACATGTGATCATATATTCACCGGGCTTAAAATTCACCGTCACATTTAAATGATTATGAGTAGAAATAGTTCTCCCTCTATCTGTCTCCGCCTTTTGATGATATAATTTGTTTACTGAGATATTTCTATCATTCTTGAATTAAATTTTGTGATGTAGCTTATAATGCTCACCACAGATAATTTTTATTTCTGCTTCTCATTCAACGAAGTTTTTTTTTTAAGTAATAAATTGAACTTGTATATTGTAAATTTCAGTACAAAATACCGTTATTAATTTTTTCAGTTTAGGATTGATCGTGACTAGGCAAACTGCAGAGCATGACAAATTGGATGCGAAAAACCCAGAGTTAAAGCTGCTCGTAAAATAATCCATAACATGTACAGCATAGTGAAATACAACTCAGTTATAAAAAGCAAGTTCTTTATTTAGTACTTTCATATAACTTAAGATTTCGTGAATTTGTAACTTTTCTCCCTGGACTGAAGTGTTTCTAATCTGAAGGGACTAATTTCATCAGTATTTTATCATTATCTCCTGTGTATAGTGAACTATAATTCAGACATGAAGAGAACTCTTTATTTCAGATGGCTTAAGATTTCAAGGATTTATAACTCATTCTCTGCAGTGGAATTTTCACAACCCGAGCGACTAAGCCACTTATAAGCTTAATTATCAGTATCCTTTCTTGCAGTATCATAATCGCTCGGTGGGACGCTTTCTTACACGGTATATTCGCTACCATTGATGCTTTTGCTGGCTAACACGTGAAATTTATGTCATTTGTCGGATGACCGACCGCGCTAAGTATTAGTTACTTACGGGTTCAGATCTACCAAACGACAACCAGGTGCACCAAATTGATGTAAATTTTGTCCCCAAAAAGGATTTTTCGTTGCATATTGCGTCAATGACATTTAATGTCGCTTATATCACGTTGTTTATTGCATAATTCGCGTTTGACCGGGTTTATGCCGTTTTCGACTAACTCTTTCGTAATATTTCCTCTCTGTGTTTACGATTTCCTTTAACAATGGCCGAATTCATCGATTCCTATTTGAAGCACTAGACAACAGTGATCATTCATGTGAAAATTGGTCCGATTATTCAGACGAAGATTCTGGAACAATTCAGAGACATAGCTTGCAAATGTTGGAGGCTATTTTGTATATGTATATGTCGTGGTTTAATTCTATCCTTGGTTTCAATTCTATTTTCTTTTGTTTTTGGGTATGGTAATGAATGGTAATGAGTTTGAAACAAACGAAAATAAAATTTAAACCAAGGAGAAAATTAAACCACAACATTTATCAAAACTGGAGGAAAATTGTAGCAAAACTCTCCTGTGTCAAAGGGTTAAACACATAGCGAAATGTTAACGGCTAGCTACGAGGGGACATGATTGTAAGGCCCGGTTCAAACGTCGCATTTCACATGTGCCGAATTTATTGTTCTCGCTCATTTGCAATTGATTCGGCACATGTGAAATGCGACGTTTGAACCCTTTCCTTAATAAACTACTCGACAAATGAACGACAAAGGACGAGAATTTCTCGTTGTCACGAACTATTTCGCGAAGAAAAAATAGCAAATTTGTTTGGTAAGATTACCAAACATTTCAAAGCTCACATTACACGGAATTTAGATCGGTACTTCGAAGGGCAATCGCTCTTAATGAAGTTGATTTCTCAACCTTTGCTTTTACCTTTATTTGAATGAACTATTCTAAGCTGAGATCTCTCCCTACACATTTATACAAGGACAAGCAGCTGAATTTTCCTTCTTGTTTCAGTATTTTATCAGTTGTTATTTCGAACAGTTATTTCTTGGTGAAGAGAAGCGATTAGGTCGCATCCGTGACTGAAACAGCTCCTGAATCGATGGCCTGCAATATCTTCTGGCGCAATTTATCTTTTATCAATCCGTCTGGCATGGTGTCGAGCAATAGCTTTTGTAGGGCCTCTGTCTCTTTGCCTAGAACCAATTCTGCATCCCCAACTCCTTGGTGATGAACTAGGAAACCTCGGTACCCAAGAACAGCAGGAATATGTTCCTGACGATAGCAATTGCCTTTGGCTCTGGCGTTGGCGAGAAGCTCTTTTATTTCCCTAAACTTCTCATTGTGAGAATGAACCGCCCAAACGGGATCAGGAAGACCACTGTATATCAATAAAGTCACCTTGTACTCTCCTGCATGTCAAAGAACACAGAGCTGAGCATCTCATAATACGCGCATATGATGCCAATTTAAATGATCATCAAAGCTCACTTTACCTAATAAGGCATAATATTTTGAAGTTGAAGTTCACGGGCTTTTAAAGTCGGAACGTACTATCGACCTTCGTTTCGAAATTACATTCATCACCGTTATATTAAAAGGACAACGCGCCAAACCCGACTACGAGAATTTTGTGTTCTTACCGTCCATGTCTACCCAGCTGTTTCAAGACAAGGAATCCAAAAGTTGGCTAGATCTTCTATGGCGACTGGATTCTTTCTTATACCAACCGCGTCCCTAGGTTCTTTTTCACGTTGAAATTTCAAAATGGCGGTGTCAGTATTTGGGTATCGCGGACACGGCGAGAACACACTGCTCCAATCTCGTACCCACAGTCCTCGGGCTCTTTGGTCAGCGGATAGTCGCTAAGAGTGACTCTAGGGACATCAATTAATTCGATTTTTTGATTGCTTTTTCCTCTTAACGGAAGTTGACTACGCCGGAAATCTAGGGAAACAAATTCTTTATTTTCATTGGCTGTGGTCATCATCATCATCATCATCATCATCATCATCATCATCATCATCATCATCATCATCATCGTCATCATCATCATCATATCCTTTTTTTGACACGATAAAATGTTAAAGCACAGTGCTTGTGGGGTCGTGTAATATACAGGAAAAGAAAAAAGTAAAAATAAGTTAGTTACAATATACAACTACAATAAAAATTAAAAAAACAATTAGAATTAGTTACAATATACAACTATATAAATGTATAAATCTCTTAAAAATGAAATTCGATATGAATTGGGAAAAATGCTATATATATGAGATTTAAAATGAATTTACATTAATCATAATCAAAGAAGAAAAGTCACTTTTTGCGGGAGTTTCGATGAAGCACTTCCGAAAATCGATGTTAGCAGACTGTAAATCGTTTACTGAAAAGTCAGTTAGGTCTTCAAATGCCAATGTGTGAATAATTTATATTATTTAATGAAATTTTAAGAGCAAATGTCGCTAAGGTTGGTCAAAATAAACTTCCCTTCATTTTTTGTGTGAAGTTAGTCCTTCGGGTGGAAGTAATCATGATGGTATTTTTTTCATTTCTCGTGATAAACCGAACTTGGTATCAGGGGGGGAAGTTCATGCCCAAAAATGCATTTTTAAGGATGTTTTAATACACGAAAATGGACTATTTGTTAGCTAATATTATCAAAGCACAAGAGACTGGTTGAAATTCTTTTCACATTTCTAGAAACCTATCATCCTTCGACTTAACAAATATGTTATTAGATTTTTTCTTTGTTCCCGGGGGGACCCCTGGCCCTGCATTCTTTGTAAGGGGGTGAACTCCACTCTTGAAAAACTGAAAATGAGACATCTTTGACTAAAACAAAATCTAACTGGTATTCACATTTTGATCAAATTCGAAGTTGTAAATAAATATTTGATCCTTTCTTAATCTTTTGATGCTTAAAAGTCTGGGGGAACAAAAGTGGTTTTTTAAGGGCATGTGATTTAAAACAGGCACCTTAGGCAAAATGACAATTTTCTACTATTTTAAGTGGCCACTTGTTAGAACTTAATGAATGCTACAGCAGTTATATACCATCATGCTGTTTCTTTCTCATCTATAGATTGTTATTATTTCCCTTTTGTAGGATAATATTACGCGAATTGAGAAATATTACTTTTTCAACATCACACTCACGTTGGGGACTGTTAATTTATGCGAAAACAGTACTCAGTTAATCGGTTGAGAAAACTGTAAATATAAACTGGATAGAAAATTTTTTGCAAAAACCGTGTACGACCATACTTGCGTCACGTCGGATCATAATAGATCGTGATCAGTCAAAAATATAAATAAACTGTGCCCTGCAATTTATATTTTTGACTGATCACGATCTATTATGATCCGACGTGACGCAAGTATGGTCGTACACGGTTTTTGCAAAAAATTTTCTGTCATTGTTCATTTTAAACCGTTGATCTGGATTGATCCGACCATCTTGCACTTTGTTTTATTGTACGTAGAGGATGGTAGTGGCCATCCCTCGTTCGTTTCACCACAGCATTCGGCATGTTTAAGTTGAGATCATATCATTTTTAGGCCACAAACGCGCAGTACGTGTTTGTGACCGGAAATCATTTGATTTCTAGCTCTTTCTGGAATGGATCTAGTTACAACATTTATGAGATAGGTGATTTCTCACTAACTCTCATTGTGTTGGTGGCTACGATACGCTGAAGAGCTCCAATTAGAGCGAAACAACGTTGTCCGTATCTGCCTTCTAGTCATGAGCGCTTATCATGCCGGGTCTTGTTGACTGTGGTGCTGTGTTAAGAACTGCGTTGCCTTCGGGCAATGCTTTTTTTACGTCGTTTGATCAGTCCTTGCAGGGCACAGTTTATTTATAAACTGGATAGTCAACTAAACTAAATAAATAAGCTTTATAAGAAACAATTGTTGTCTGACATAAAGTAATCAGTTCAAGAGCGGCCTTAGAGCCAACCTCAAGTCGCGCCGAATTCAGAGATCCTTCAAGGTTTCATTTCGGTCACTACGATTATTATCGCCAGATCAAGAGTACAGTTCTCATCCTTGCAGCAGCCGCAAATGGTTTCGTTTACAACGATCTTCTATCCAGTTTGCTGCAACCGCCAACAGATCAACCAAAACACTACAAACAGCTCCCAGAGAAGCAAACATCACTCGATACTCAACCAATCCTGCTCTCGCCGCCATGTTGGATTTCGTGACATGAGTACTTCGAGTATTTTTTGTCACGCTGCTCAGAAATACTGTTTAAAGTCAACTGGCTTGTTCTTTCAATTTTTTAAGGCAGTTCAAAGTATTTAACTATCACATTATTTCATAACATTCTTCTTACTCGTACACGAGAATTGAAAGATTGAATGTTTACGATTGTTTGGTGTACCGCTGACCGGAACTTTATCTTCGGCTCTTTAACTGTGAACTAGGGCCTGGGGGGAGGGGGGGACTCCCTATAGTGGGGTACACGGGGAGTCCCGGCTGGAAAGTGGTGCCTTTTTAAGCTCGCAGTATCCTAAAGGGTAGGGAAAATTGCCATTTTAGTGTATGAAAGGTTCACAGAATCGGCTACAAAGTGGAAGAAATGACGTGGCTAAAAGGGTGTCAAATTTTGGCAGAAATGACACATAAAAGCTTGCACCCTTTGAGCAACTGATCAGAATGACTGAAAGTCCGAGAGAAACGTGGCATATGTAGGAAATCATATAGTTTTGGTTTATCTTTGAGGTATACGAAAGGATAAGGTGTATAAAAGGGGTACCATTTTGGTAAAAATGAGTATATTAAAGGGTGAGTGTTTGAACCTCCGTGCTGAGCCTCCCCGAATATAACTTTATTGATTACCCCTATCCCCTGGGACTAAGAACCCGTAGGGATTGTCTCAAGGAATGCAAATTACTATACATATCTCCGACTTCCCCAAAATGTTAAGATGGTAATGTTTTTAATAACACTGGTTGTATGCAGCACAAGGTTCTTCTGCCACTTTGAAAACTTATAACAAGGGACACTACATGTGTAGTAACTAAACTAGGCCCTACAAAACTCCTATCCTAATCTCCTTTTTTAGTGGAGTTATCTATTTATGTTGGCTATTGTACGTATACAAGCAAGCCTGGTAAGTGGACCACTTGGGAAGCATGCTTACTCTCGCTTATGATTCAAAATTGTGCTTTGATCAGGTAAGAATAAGGTAAGAAGACCACAGAGAACTCCGCCATCATCGAGGTAGCTCTCCAAAAAGTGGGGATTTTGTGCCCTTCTCAAAACAAAGGAAAAATCACGAAGAAGCCGATCCTGAAGATGAGAATGAACAATAACATGGAGAGGACAGCGACCACCACAATAGGTACAACTTCAGAAGAGGAATCCCACTGAGGTCGCCTCACTGTTTTCGTGCCCAGTGGATGGATGAGTGTGAAACGTACTTCCGATCTTCCTTACTGAGGCAACGGCACTGAACATATTGAAACCGGAGATCACAAGATCCGACCTGATGGGAAATCATTGTATGATAAAGCGAAACAGTGCTACGCACGCAGGCTGCAGGAACTGGTCTTAAAGCAAACCCATCCTTAAAAAACCCCAATGAAACCCAACCAGGCCAACATACGTTGGCACAGGGATGGGCTCTTAAGTGTAATAAGTCAAGATCATCCTTTAACAAAAAGCAGAAAGATTTTCTAAATAGAATATTACGAAGAGGGGGAGAAGACAGACAGGAAAGCAAACCCAGAAAATCTTGCAAAGGCGATGACGGGAACTCTACAAAATGAAGACAATGAGCGCGTGTCTCAACTATCTGATTTTTTAACTCCCCAGCAAGTGGCCTCCTATTTTAGCAGAATGCCCAACTTGCAAAAAAACAATGTCTCCATTTAATGACGAATGAAGAGAGTTGGGAGAGATTGCGTCGGACTTAAGGAGGGGGGCATTGGGGCCTATCAGAAACCGAAAAACCGGCCAAAATTTTCACCAAAACCGAAAAACCGGAAGAAAACTCGCTCAAAACCGAAAAAAAAAACCCCGAGAATAATGATCAAAACTGCAAATTCGTGATTCTCAGTCCCTCAACTCTTGATACAACAGCCAAAATATTGGCCTTAGGGACGATTCAATGCCCCTGTTATACTGCTTGCAGCGCGAATTTGATACGCATTATCCCGAAGACAATTTTTGCAATGTTCAACCAAAGAAATCGCTTCTTCCATTGGCCGTTTTTATGCTAGAGACGTTAAAGTCGTCTAGACGTATTTAACGTCTCAGACGTTAATGTCGTCTGGTATAAAAACGGGACGTATTAAAGTAGACGAACAAGTAGAAAAAACTCAAGATTTTCTAAGAAAAGGACTGGGTTCTATTCTTGGAAGACACTAGACGCGACTAAACTCGGCGGCAAATCAAATAAAGTGTGCAAAACAACAAATCCATCTGCATGTAAACATGGCGGACACTTTGCTTAACTGCTTCGCAACTTCTGAAGGCTTGTTTCTCGACGTCGTCGAAAAATAAAATACATGGAAACGAAAATGTTTTTTAAAAAGGCTAAATCAGTCAAGAAAGCGGTTTTTGGAAGAAGCACTTGGCTTGTGCGTCGTGGTCAACAAGAGATAAAGGAAGGAAAGAAGTGGAGATGAACGGAGGGATTCTTCGTGGTGGAGAAACGGCTAACTAAATTGGAACGATAAAGCGCTTTAGGGCTAAATTCGTCCCAGACAAGGTCGTCTCGTTTTTATACTAGACGACTTTAACGTCTCAGACGTTAAAGTCGTCTGTTAAGTTCGACGTTCAGTCGCACTTAACAGAAGACGTTAATATCGTCAGACGTTAAAGTCGTCTGACTTATATTCCGTTTTTATACTAGACGTTAATGTCGTCTCGAGACGATAATAACCTCTTAGACGATATTAACGTCTCTAGCATAAAAACGGCCATTGTCTTCGTCTCATATGAAGGTGAAACTTTTGTAACTCGTGATGAACTCAAAAAGGTTCGTACAATGCGCCAATTTGCTCGCCGGAACCGAATAACCGCTTTTTTGTTCATAAAAACCGAAACCCAAATCTCAAAAAGGGAAAAACCGAGAACCGCAGTGGATACCAAAACCGAAAAACCGGGGGTATTTTGAGTGCAAAAACCGAAAAACCGATCTGAAAAGTGACCAAAACCGCAAAACCGCAAAACCCAATGTCCCCCTCCTTAAGACTTGGATGAAAAATGACTTCGTAGAAGCCGCAGTTGAACACGCCTCCAGCTGCTGCGATAAGCAATAAGATTCCGGTCAGCGGTACACCAAACAATCGTAAACATTCAATCTTTCAATTCTCGTGTACGAGTAAGAAGAATGTTATGAAATAATGTTATAGTTAAATACTTTGAACTTGCTTAAAATTCCAAAGAACAAGCCAGTTGACTTTAAACTGTATTTCTGAGCAGCGTGACAAAAATGGACACCGGAAAGACTCGAAGTACTCATGTCACGAAATCCAATATGGCGGCGAGAGCAGGATTGGTTGAGTATCGAGTGATGCTTGCTTCTCTGGGAGCTGTTTGTAGTGTTTTGGTTGATCTTTTGGCGGTTCCAGCAAACTGGATAGAAGATCCTTGTAAACGAAACCATTTGCAGCTGCTGCAAGGATGAGAACTGAACTCTTGATCCGGCGATAATAACCGTCGTGACCGAAATGGAACCTTGAAAGATCTCTAAGGCCGCTCTTGAACTGATTACTTTACAAAATGGTATGTCAGACAACAATTGTTTCTTAGAAAGCTTATTTATTTAGTTTAGTTGATTATCCACTTTATATTTACAGTTTTCTCAACCGGTTAACTGAGTACTGTTTTTGCATAAATTAACAGTCCCCAACGTGAGTGTGATGTTGAAAAAGTAATATTTCTCAATTCGCGAAATATATTATCCTACAAAAGGGAAATAATAGCAATCTATAGATGATAAAGAAACAGCGTGATGGTATATAACTGCTGTAGCATTCATTAAGTTCTAACAAGTGGCCACTTAAAATAGTAGAAAATTGTCATATTACCTAAGGTGCCTGTTTTAAATCACATGCCCTGCAAAAACCACTTGAGTGCCCGAGGACTTTTAAGCATCAAAAGATTAAGAAAGGATCAATTATTTATTTACAACTTCGAATTTGATCAAAAAGTGAATACCAGTTAGATTTTGTTTTAGTCAAAGATGTCTCATTTTCAGTTTTTCAAGAGTGAAGTTCACCCCCTTACAAAGAATGCAGGGCCAGGGGTCCCCCCGGGAACAAAGAAAAAATCTAATGACATTTTTGTAAAGTCGAAGGATAATAGGTTGTTAGGATGTGAAAAGAATTTCAACCAGTCTCTTGCGCTTTGATAATATTAGCTAACAAAAAGTCCATTTTCGGGGATTAAAACATCCAAAAAATGCATTTTTGGGCATGAACTCCCCCCCCTGATACCAAGTTCGGTTTATCACGAGAAATGAAAAAATTACCATCATGATTGCTTCCACCCGAAGGACTAACTTCATGTGAAAGTGTCACTTTGCATGTTTTTAACAGAATTTCTAGGTTATTTTCTAAGTCTTCTTAGAAATATTTTCTTGTATTTCCTTGGTCAAAGAGCCAAAGTGTTGTTTTATTTCTATCAGTGATTTGTTACGCAATGTTGCAGACGTTGGCAGATCGTTTTACTCTGACCGTCTAGAAAGCTCTTTTGTTACGGTTTAATTAACATGGAAGGTCAGATCACGTAATTGTAGGGATTACCGTACATTATTTAGAACTGTGTAGGTTTTGTTATCCTTCTGTAGGAGTGGCAAACATCTGTTTCCCTTAGGTAAATCCTGTTGTGAGTTTACTAAAGTCATTCTTTTGTTTTCTGTTGTCAACACTGATAATTATGGGTTGGGTGTAGGTCAAGGGCGGTGATTAATTCCCCTTGTCACATACAGTTGTCTTTACTTGCGTATAAATACAACTAGTTTTGTGTTGTTCATTTGAGTTAGCTGTGGAGCTTAGCTCCCCAGAGGGGCTAGTCCTCTGGTAGATTGCAGTTTGTGTCCTTGTACAGGTACAGAATGTAACTCATTCCCGTTTTACGTCATTTTACCGCTTTCATAGTTTTCATATCGTCTTGTTGCTTTCTTAACACATTTGTAGCCGTTGTATATAGTTTTAGCTCGTTTTCATATGGTCTGTAATCTTTCTAGCCGTTTTTATTCTGTTTAGTTTTTAATACACAGTGTTATTAGTTTTGTTTTGTACTTAGTTTTTTGTGCTTTCAAACGTTCATGTAAGCCATTAAGAATTCATGTTGTGCCTCCGCTCTATGGCCTCCGCCGCTGGCGACGTTAGACCGCTCGCGTCGCCCAGTTACATTTTGGTGTCAGGAGTGGGATCAAGTGTAAAATAGTGACTTTGAGTGTTAACATTATTTTTGGAAAAAGCAAGAGAGACTAGCTGTCTAAGTTAGGATTTACAAACGGGAATGAGTTTGGAATTTATATGTACAAGGCATATTGGCGGTGGTGTAGTGTGGCATGATAGCTCCAGTGTTCCTGTTCGCAGTCCCGAGACACCTCAGCTGTGATAATGCAGAGCAGAGAGGAGTGCCATGGTCGTCAGACTAGCTGTTGCAGAGGAGAAGTGGCGTCGGTGGCAGACTTATGGTAGTGAAGCTCAATTTTCTTCGAGAGAGACACCCTCGGTACCTATCCAGCATATCTGAGAGTCTGGCTAATGCCCCTGGTGTGTCTGCTAACCAGTACGAGTGTGGTGGTGGAGTCGCGACGGGAGTATTGAGACATTCTGGCAGAGGATTGTGAAGATAGTACTCTCTTCATGTGCGGGGAATGAATTGAAGAGTCACCCACACGGGATCTCACAACTAACCTCAAAAGCCCAGGATTTTCTCTTCAGGTTTGCTCCAGAACTTCCACAGTGTGTTTAGTGTTTGCTCGCCGAGGAAGAGCTTGTTTTAGGCCAGCCACTGGGCCCTGGTTGTGCCTTCGTGTTTATTTTGCGTTATGTTGCTTACAAGAGCGCATATCGCTGGTTCATTTGTACAAGTATACCGCTGCTGAGATAAGATGGTTCACTTCGCTAGGCAGACGAAGGATGTTAAAATTGAACTTGACTTGACTTTGTTACCAGTAATAGTAATGCTGAAGCTGTGAGAAAACACTCAGAGGTTTTGTCGTGTCTACATCGCGCGTATGGACGAGTGCGTGACCCCGATGTACTGCTGTGCATTTGCGTGATTCAGGGATTTGGAGTAATGGTGACGACGTCCGCTGGAGCTGTATAGTGATTGTACTCTCACGAGGTCACTTGGCGCAAATCGCCCTCCCAGTTTTGGAATAGTCTAACCAAGGGGAGACTCCATTATCACCAGAGGCGCAAACGTTCAGACAAGAGGTTTAAGCATTCAACCGCTTTCATCGCAGCAGGATGCGTGAGTTCTTCACAAGAGACTCTAGTTTAAGTATTAAAATGGACTTGTCGTTTTAGTAATGTCACGTTATGGTAAATGACCGGGCTGAAGTTGGCTGCCAATTCACTGCCAATTCCCCAGCTGCCAATTCACTCCTTAGAAGTATGCTGCCAATTCGTTTCTTTTAAGAAATTGATAAATCTCTTTCAGGCATTGAAAAGATTACCTTACACCATTGCTAAAACTGTGAGTTGCGCACATGCGCAACGCCACGGCGCAAAGAACTGTCGATTTGTTGATGTAGTTCAGTCTTGGGACTTAGTATTCAGAGCAAAAAGTAAATATGGGAATGCATGATCAAATAACTGTTGATCGGTGCTATCACCGAATCTCAATTTTCTTTAGAATTAATGATGTTGTGAAAGGGATCTCATCTCTTGATACTTCAGCGCCCTGTAATTATTTCTTGATCTGATTTAGGACTATAGAAACCTCACACATTGTCTATTTCGTTCACGTGATACAACATTAGTAATGGAATAACTATGTTTTGGTTATTTTCTCAGTAATAAATGACACTTCCTGTTAAACTACTTTGCCTCAGTATTCCATCTCTCGATGTCTCAGTTCCGTCTCTTTACCTTTTATTGCAATAAAATGCTCTGAACTTGACACAGATTTCCTACCTTGTCACGTAATACCACTTTTAACATTGAATAACTATTTTTTGTTTCTTTTCCCGGTAGCAATTGACACTTCGCCTTAAATTACTTCGGCTCAGTATTCCATCTCTTGATGTCTCAGGTCCGTCTCTTTACCTTTTATTGCAATAAAATGCTCTGAACTTGACACAGATTCCCTACCTTGTCACGTAATACCACTTTTAACATTGAATAACTATTTTTTGATTCTTTTCCCGGTAGCAATTGACACTTAGTGTTAAACTACTTTGGCTCAGTATTCCATCTCTCGATGTCTCAGTTCCGTCTCTTTACCTTTTTTCGTAATAACATGCTCTGAACTTCACATAGATTTTCTTTCGTGGCGGCGATGTTGTCACGCAATATCGCTTTTAAAATTGAATAACTATTTTTTGTTTCTTTTCCTGGTAACAAATGACACTTTGTGTTAAACTACTTTTGTGCAGTAATCCATCTCTCGATGTCGCAGTTTTGTGTCTTTACCATTTCTTGCAATAATGTGCTCTCAACTTCACATGGATTTCCTTTCGTGGCCGCCGTGTTGTCTCGAAATACCACTTTTAAAATTGAATAACTATTTTTTGGCTCTTTTCCCGGAAACAAGTGACACTTCTTGTTAAACTACTTTAGTTCGGTATTCTTTCTCTCCATGTTGTACTTTCGTCCCTTCACGTTTTCCCTCGATGACATGTTCCGAACTTCACATAGATTTACTTACGTGGTCGACACCTTGTGACGCAATACAACATTAGAAATTAAATAACTATGCTTTTCCCGGCAACAATCTCTTGATATAAACCATTATTATTATTATTACTATTATTATTATTATTATTATTATTATTACAAGTGAGACCGGAAAACAATATTATAATTATTAGTTAATCATTAGTAATACACCTCTCATCAAATTAGAACCAGTGTTTCATAAATTTTAAATAAGCCTCTGTTGTAGGTAATATACATTTAAACTTAAATATCTAAGCAATTTAAATGCTTTATTCAATAAGTGATTTGAAACCGGGATACTATAGTGCAATACGTTTTCTACACTGTAAGACGCTCTTATACTCACATTTTTCTCCTTATATGGTAAAATGACGCTATAGTTGAATGATGATGATGATGATGATGTACCTTATTTACTTGTATTAATTCCCAGGGATGTTAAATTAATAGTAGGAAGTAGTGAACCCTAAAACATCCCAGGGCATTGCTTTCTTTCTTACTCAGAAGGAGTACCTTACTGGAGTTAATTAATATGAAATTTAATTTAAATTACTGTAAAAGCTCTAATAGTCCTGCTCTCTAATACGCCTTCTTACCTACTACTTGCTAATTACAAATAAATTATTTGCTTACAATTATGTCATGACATTGGGGCTTGAAAATTATTTTATGTCTCGACTGATGCCGGGTATTATTTGAGTAGCCCCGCAGCTCTTAACAACCTCTAATTTCATTGGACCTTGGTATCACGCAGCTCTATTGTTTTCGGGGCTAGGGTCCATTGTTTTGTTGTTTGGTATATTGTTTTCTCAGCAAATCAGAGAAGACCTTGTAAGAACTGCGACATCGCCCTATTATTTTACTGCCAGACGAAGATGCGAAGAAGTGCAGCATTATGCATGTAATTATTAACATGTAATTCAGGTGAATAAATTCATTCAACTATTTTAAGTACCAATCAGTCAATCAATCAACCACTCAACCAACTGGCTGATAAATCAGTCAATCAGCCAATTAAAAAATAAATCATTCAATCAATCAATCAATGAATCAGTCAATCAACAAATCAATCAATCTGTCACTTCAGTGTTGCCAATGCGAATAACAAATGGTCCAGTAATGACAAGTGACTTTATTTGATGCACAGATTATGACTCACTCTCTTACTACCCCAGACCGTGATGGCAGTAGATCTCGAGACTTTAGTTCTTTTTGGTTTGACAATTTGCCACCAATAAGCATTATTACTGATTGCCATAATCTGGTACCAAAGAAAAACAAAAGGAATAGCCTCTTCCTAAATCATTTCAGAATAGTCTGAAACCTAACAGGCAATGAACTGACAAAAAGGGATCAGACTGTGGTGAATCAGTCAATCAATATAGTTTTCCCCATAAAGAGAATTCAATCAAATAGGTCTGACTCTTCATTCCTGGGATAGTAGTTGGGGGGGATACTCCCCCCAAAAAAGATATGGGGCAGGGTGTGCTCATCAGATATTTTGAAGTAGAGCCCTAAAAGGTGTACTCCAGGATTCATTCCATTTTCATACATCGTCCACTTAGTAGTACTGAGGGGACAGTCAAACTAATCAATGACATCAAAATGTTAAGCAGAAAAAGACAAAAAAATATATAACCTTATTTCAAAACTGCTCTTCAAATTTTTTATTTGAATTGATAAAGTGTGTCTGGGAATATAACTAAAAGTATAAATTTCTTAACCAAACCCTTATAATAAACTGCCATATTTTCCTGACATCAGGTTGATGGAATAAAAACCTGTAAGAAAAACAAAGTAGATTTTAATTATCGCAATTACCAATAGTAGGACAGTCAGTGTGCACGCGCCAGAGAAAAATGAGAGACTGCTCGTAGTCTATGAGAATGGTACCAACTTGGGCCGGTACGACTTCAGATCGACTCCAAATGCTTACCTCTGTTTACACGAAATGTACGAAACATGAAGCTAGTATATCATCTTAGGCTGTGTTTACACGAGTGACTTCATCCTGAGATGACTTTCATATCGGTGTCTGGTTATTTACCTGTAAGTCTTTACATGGTTTGGAGCTGAAATGGTGTTTACCCCGGGACGATTTCATCCTGGTGCTGAAGACCGGGATGAAATCGTCCTGGGGTGAACACATTTCAGCTCCAAATCATGTAAACATTTACAGGTAAATGACCAGACACCGCAATGAAAGTCACTCCGGGATGGGATGAAAGTGACATCCGGGGATAAAGTCACTCATGTAAACAGGGCCTTAGGCTGGTTTAACTCATCACTGCTGCTGAACCAATATGAATGACTCAGAACGGTTTGAAATCAGACTGGGGAGCCACTTAAGCACGAACAGGGTCCCAATTGGTCTGAGATATTTGTTTTGGGTATGCACGTTTAACAAGTGGCGTTAGAGCATTCCAAGCTGTTGGATAATAGATAAACTGGATTTTTAAGGATGGGATGGTTGCCGACCATATTAACACAAACAGAGTTTAGATTGGTCTCAGGTAAACACTTCATGCAAGTCTGACTTTCAGACTGGTCTCATGTAAACAAAATCATACCAGTATGAGTTTGCACCGGTCTCATGAAATCAGGGCGTTACTGCCCCTGGGTCTCTGAGGATGTTGTGAAACATTCTTAAGAGCTGTTCGACTTTAGGCTAAGGGGGTGTTTACATAATACCAGCATGATTTTCATTCTGGTACAAGTTCCTCCCGATTTCCTCTTGTTTCTCTGTATTTGTTTCATGATTACAGCACAAAATCTCATAACTGTACAAGTCATACCTGTGTGAGCTTGCCCCAGTAGTGGTACTGGGTCACAATAATCACCGTGGTACGGAAACCCATACATGGTATAACTGTTTGATTCATTCTGCATTAAGTTTTAACCCTTTAACCACCAAGAATAAAAAATGGAAAAAAAATGGAATAAAAAATGAAAAATGGATTTTGTAACTTAAGTGGGTATAAGGTTTTCATCACCTACCCCAATGGAAGTCTGGAAGTCTGCCAAATTTTCTTTTTCCGAAAAGGCTGTTTTAGCCACTCAGTCTTCTATGTGTTTACATGACAATATAAAACAGATCATGTTCAAATTCCACACTAAAGAAATTTGTGCTTGTTCTCACGCACTTAAAGGCAGATGGTTTAAATCTCTGGTATATTTGAATGATTTTAAACTGTTTAACTGTGCTTAATTATGTTTGACTGGGTTCAGAAATTGGAATCAAACACTGCTGTATGCATATTATTGGTTTAATTGTGTTCAACTACCGAACCCAAATTAAACCGATCATTGCATTTGACCTAGTTCATTTTACTGAACAGTAAGATAGTACGTAAGCTGGGATAATTATGTGATTGATATCTTCCATGTGCATACCTTCACTGTAAGAAAAGCTGCATCACTGATCACTGCTGACATATACCATGCCTAGTATAGATAAAAAAAGGATCAGTGAAAACAACAACTTCAGGGCTAAAAACTGACAGTCTCCTGGTTGCCAGTAGCAATTTAAAACTGACCAGGGCCACTAAAAGTTGAGGTTTGTTTTTACTTAGAGTTCTACAGTATGTGGTACTTTTTCCACATGATTATTGTCGAAATCCCTGGATAAAAGACTTACTTCTCACCCAGGTTGGGAGGGGTCTATTCAAGTAAATATGGTTTTAAATTTTTTGATTTAGACTAGAGGATTTTGAAAGCCACTTTATCTAAATGGCCTGGTCCACTATACTAAGCGAGCAAGTGAAAAGACCCTGGGGACGAGGTTGGAATTCAAGGATACTGGCCCGAGTTGCAATTCAATGATTCAAGCACTGAAGTTAATTTTTTACCCTGCAAATTATGGAATAACTTAATCAGTAAAAGTAGAGAACGAGATGTACAAAACAATTACATTCACCTGCTTTGAACTCGATTATCTTAAGCATATTTTCCCAAAAGTGATCAACACATAACTTTTAATAAAAGTCTTACATGTACCTAATTCGAAATTTAAATTTGTTGTTTGTCATCAAATCATGCCAACTATAGCTTTGAACCTTACTTGATCTAAGAAACATTCGTGAGTCATTAGATGTGTATAAATAATTTGCAAGCAGTGAAGAAAAGCCCAGCTAATAAACAAATGGAGATGGAGATAAAATAAAGTATGTTATGTGTTATGTTATGTTGTTATGAGATGTTTACAACACGTAAGCTTAAATGATGCTACACATTTAAGCTTATCTGCCAGTATCAACATTAGGAGAATAGCCTGACCTTCTTGCTTTAAGCAATAGCTGTTTGAAACATTAATTTTAACAGCAACGCTGTAATTAAAGTTACTGAAAACATAAAGGATGCGATGCTAAACTTTTACTGGGCCAACAAAGAACATACATGTACGATTCACAGACGAGTGTACAAAAACTACATCACTTCATATAACGTTTATTTAAAGACTTACGAAACTTAATAAACTTTAGCTACCAACCTACGTGTCTATCTTTCGGCTTTTTGCTACCGGAACGAAAATGGCAGATTATTTAAGCACTGGACTAACGATAAATATGAAACATTAAACAAAAATGATCGATCGGTAAAGCCCTGCTAATATATTAAGCTGTTTACCGAAGACAATAAAAAGCTATAATTACACGTACCTGACATGAGCAATGCAGCGAGAAATGAAGTGCTGTCCTCTTTCGGAGAAACCATTAACAATTCTTTAGCAGAAATGGACCGACAGAAAGCTAACAAAACACCTTTTCACCCCATTTTTCAGCTTTTGTCGCTAGCTATGCCGCCGCGCCTAAAAAGTGCACCAGTCTTCCTGAGCAATCCGTGACATTGGTGCCCAGTACTCCGCGTGCCTGCAAATTCACATCCCTGAGCTCTATGAAAACGAATTTTTTTTAAAAAACTGTTAACATAGTTAGAAAGAGCATAGTTTGAAACCAAATATGCTGATTCGTTTTTACATTTATATTAAAACCTCACAAAACAGGGGATTATCAAAAGTTTAAGGTTCATTTTTCATTGTGCTTTTTTCAAAAGGAAAAATAATAATGGACGTTTTTGAATAACTTGCAATTTTTTCTGCGATATTACTGTGAGAAATTACGAATTTATTGAGCTTAAAGCAGTTTTAAAGTGATTTGAATTTTCTGTGCGCTCTGGTCACGTGACCAATGACGTCACAACAGTGAGCATATCATGGTCGTTACTTTCATGCGAAGTACTATTAACCAGCCAAGCTTTGTTTCTCTCCGCCTTAAACTACCATAGTTACTGACTCCTTACCAGTCCCCTGGGAAATGCTCCTGTACAGAGCCACCTTAACTTTCAAATGCCAGATGTCAAGTGGCAATTTCCATATTGCCCATTCCAATGTCTATCAGGGCACGTTATCTGCTTTTGAATTGATGGAGGCCTGTTCTTGCAGTGAGCTAAAACATATTTTTGCCATAGTCACGTGAATAATGACGTCATCACCCTAACGTTAATATGAGGGATAACTTTCACGAAGTTGTAAATAACACATGGTACAGCATTCTCTTCGACCCCAAATTAACTAAGTTATTTTGCATTGAAATTTTTCTGGTGCAAAGCATTCTGGGAAGGTTCTTATTATAATTATAATATTGTTTTTAATTATTATGTCATTTCGGTTGCTCCATCTCGTCACATGATGCAAATTATAAAATATTGAATAAAACTTTTTTTCGCCAAGTTCATTATAACAGAGGACACTACCTCTCAAACTACTTTAATGTACTATTCCATCTCTCCATATCTCACGCCGTCCTCTGCGACTTTTCACATGATTGTGTGGGACAGGAAATCGCACAATTTGACTAACAGGGCCGCCATGATGTGGTCTGATGCGAACTTAAAGTCGAATAATGATTTAGTGGCATTTATACGACAATCCGTCGATGTCTCTGGCACTTGCACCACTCTGAACATTGTAGTATACTGCGATGGAGTACCTTTCACCAACTTGTACTGTCACGTAAATGATGCACGTGCCGTGTTTTTAACGATGCGATGGGTCAAAAGATCGCCACCTTGCTATCTTGACTCGATGCAGACATTGTCATAATTATTACACGTTCGTCAATTGTTGTCGGCTTATGGCAATAAATCGTACGAAGTGAACTCTGCGTTATATACACTATCAAAAATGTACAGATTATCAATAGAAGAATACAATCAGTAGTACATTGGGCTCGTTTGGCCCAAATGGAGGCTTCTGATTGGTCGAGAGCGATCACGTGACCAGAGGAACTTCCGGTGGGGGAAACCGCTGACCAGTTTGAAAAAAGGGATCGTGGGCTCATACAACCGGAAGTCACGTGATTTGGAAGGGGAAACCGCTGACGAGTGTGAAAAGGGATCGTGGGCTCAAGGGGAAGGAAACCCGCGGAGAAAACGCGGGCTCCAAGTTGAAAGTCCAATTTTTGGAATGGGGGTGACCCATATATGGCCCATATATGGGTTTGATATGGCACAAGTCCAAGTGGGGTAAATATAAAAGGGGGTAAACCCTAAGTGAGGGAGTAGTCACGATGAGTGTTTACATCACGCTCCTGAGTGATCAAGCACAAGGCACGGGTCAAAAATTTACGGCACGATTGCCTCGTTCTTATTATTTGGTAGAAGATGATTGGGAAGTGGCGTTGGTACATATGTCCCACCCGGGGTTTAATCAATCCTTGGAAGATCAAACCAAACAGAATTGGACGCAAGAAGATAGTCAAAACCATTGGATGAAAACAGATGTGAGATACATGCCAAAACGGGCGGATAACACGGCGCCCCTGAAAGTCACCAAACAAATGTATTTACCGCCAGGGTATTACCACAATTTGAAAGAAGCCTGGATTACCATTGCCTACGAAATGGAAAAACAACGCATGGAAGTCATGATGGATATACCCAAAATGGACGTGGATGATTTAGCCAAACGACAACAACTAGCCGCTTTGAACCTGGCTCAACCCTATGTGAAAATCACCAATAAGGGCATCGCCTCTGAATTAGATTCGTTGTATGTCCTCATTCCAGCCAACATGGAATTTGAAATGGAATGGAAATTGGCGGGCTTGATGGGATTGGTGAAAGATGGAACGCCCACGGAACGCGTGGTCCAAGAAAAGAATTATCTGGTGAAACATATCGTGGATTACAACGATCGGCATAAATGGGAACCCACCACCGGACCTGTAGCCAAATATCCCCCGTTGGGGCACGTCTCCGTCAGCTTTACCCACCCCGACTTTGATTATGAGTTGTTCTTGGGTCCGAATTTGAGTCGGCAACCTTTTCCCACCACCCCCACGGTCAAACCGCAGCAAGGTCAACAACCCTTGATGATTTACACGGATCTGGTGGCACCGAGCATTGTGGGAAATCAAGAAAAAGGCTTGTTACGTACCTTGGATGCAGGCAATACCGAGCATCAATTTGATACCAGGCAACGGATGTATTTTCCTCTGGGCAAGACCATCTTTGACAGCATTGAGATAGACATTCAAACAGCCGACGGACAGCCGGCTCCGTTTAAACAAGGCCGAACCATTGTCACCCTTCAACTCTCCAGAAAAAGTCAACGGACATGACGTGGTTGTTTTTTATAGAGAAAGCGAATCATTAATTAAATCCTGGAGCACGTGGGATCTAGCCCGGTTTGCTCCAGAACAGACTAACTACTTAGATTGAAAGAGAGGAGGAATAAAATGGCTTACCGGTATCCGTAGCTGTTGCTTGTCTTGCTTGCTTGCTTGCTTGCTTGACTGCTTGCTGGCTTGGGAGTGAAAAAACGGGGAGCAGAGGCGAGTTTTTATAGAGAAAAAAGGGTCACGTGAAAAAGAAGCAGCAGGAACCAATCACAAGCAGTCCCCACGGGGTCCCTGGGAGGGGTGGGACGGGGTGGGGGGACCCCCCTCCCCCCTCTCTAGTTTGGACCCATGAGGCTTTGCAGGGAAGGACCCAGAGACTATAAAAGAAATCGAACCGCCGGCGGAGTCATCTCAAGATGGCCTCTCGTCAAGACGCCTGCGGGCAAACCAAGTGCGACGTGTTTTATTTCTTTGAACATTTTGTTTTTTATTGTGAGTCAAGAGGCATGTGAGTCAAGAGACATTATTTATGATGAACGTGCAAAACCAGTGATGTCAGTTTTTTTATTTTAATTAAAAAGAGTTGATGTTTTTTTACAAAGGGTGGTCTGTGTTCTTTGCCACGCGGGTGGGGCGCTCCTATTTGCAATTGGAAACACTACAATTGGAAAAATAAAAACTAAAAAAAGGGACTATGTACAAATTCAAAAAGTAAAAACTAAAAACATTACAAATGAAAGTCTTCCAGTTCCATACGTAATTGATCAATGTTCTCGGGGAGACAGAACGTGCGGTTGAATAAGGCTTGAATTTCGGCTCGGGTTTTCTCGTCCACATCCCGGGATCCCACGATAGCACTGCTTTGATGAAGGGTGGGCTTTTTGGGTCCCCAAGGAACAAATTGACTGCCTGTGACCAGGGTGGCGGCATTCTCGTTGACTTGGTAGTAATGGTCCGAGCGGTACCACGTTTGACTGGGAATGTCAAACAGGTAGACGGGTTTGCCTTGATCCATGGCCAATTGCACGGTCCAACCGGTACCCCCTTTCACGCGTTTCTTATCCGGTTCCAAGATGCCAAAGGCATAGATGGTATGGGCTTTTTTGGCCAATTGATAATTGCGTTGCAGCAATTGCAGGGTGTAAAAATGACTGGGCATTCGTTTCCCTAGTTTCTCTGCCGCTTGGTGAAGATGAGGGTTGGCTAGCATCAAAACTTCCACGGTGGACGGGGTGATGAACGTGGCTCGAGGATGGTTCGGGGGGACGAGCACTTCGATTTGCATCCCAAAGTGTTTGGCCTGTTCTTCGACGAGTGCATCCGTACCTTTGGCGCCCCCGGTGTAGACCACATGACCATGACCCACCTGGAGTTCCAAGGCACCGAGATCTTGTTCTCCAATCATGTCGATGTTGGGTGGCATTGCTCTGAGAATGACGATCGAGAGACCAAGGGACCCTCTTAAATAGGAACACCTGACCAATGGGAAGACAAGAGGTCCTTATAAGGTCATAACAAGCTGACCAATGGGAAGAGGAGACGTCCTTATATGGGTAGGAGAAGCTGACCAATGGGAAGAGGAGACGTCCTTATAGGGTCATGAAAAGCTGACCAATGAGAGCCAAGGGTCCTGGGTATAAAAAGGCAGGGGTGGGTGAAAAATCGTGAGCACGATGTCAGTCGATCGGAAGAGAAAGACAACCCATCCCCCAGAGGGGAAGAAGAAGAAGAAGACTATTCAAACGATGACGCCCGTGGACTGTGATCCGGGGGTACGCGAGGTGGTGGAAGATACCCGAGCGGCGGTGGAAGATATGATGAAAGAATTGAATGACATGGTGGAGCAATCTACACCACAATTCACTCTGACGACAGTGTATGACAATGAGGTGGGCCATCATCAAGTCAAAGGCAACAATGAAAAGGTGGACTATATGGTATGCCCTTGTCATGACGTGCGTTTGGAGGCCCGAGAATCTCAAAAGGGATGGAAGTATGTGAAATGTCCCATCCAACCCTGTTTGCTGTTTTGTGGACAAGATCAAGCCCTGGAGTATATGAAAGCGGTGTATAGTCAGCCTCATGCAGAAGTGTTGGACATGTGGACTTGTTTGCAGTGCTTTTGCCGTGAACCCGCCACGCTACAACAGAGCCATTCGACCCAGAACCCCGATCGTTTGTTTCTGAATTGTTCCAAGAAACAGTGTGGCTTCTTCCGGTGGGCCGATCAACCCTTGGGTCCCAAGTACTGGAGTTGGTTTCATGACACCCCTCCCAAGAAAGCCGACCAACAAGCTGAAATACCTACCCGTGATGCGCAAGGGTATCCCAAGCGGGGCGTGGACATCCCAGGGCCGCCTCCTCGAGCCCCAAGGAAAGAGGATCGCCTTCTGACAGATTATGAGAAACAATTGTTGCGAGAAATTCAAGAGCTCAAGAATCGTCAAGAAATGATGGTGGCCCCAGCGCCATCACCCCCCAAGTACAGTGACAGTGTGGAGAACTGGCAGAAAAGCCTCGAGACGGTCGTGTATGACGGTCTCTTTTAAAGGAGAGAGAACGAATAAAATTTTTTATTTAGTCCATGGAGTCTGCTGTGTGTGATGCGTGGGAGTCTGTCTGGTCCTTGGGGCAATGGCAATGTCATCAAACCCTGTGCCAAGTGTTATATGATCACCAACCCGGGGCCAAGATCCCTATTCCCCCATGTCCCGAGGACGCGCACCCTCTCCACGTCTTTGAAGAAACCCATGTCGACCGTAACCTGTATCGATGGGTGGTGTTTGTCGTATGGTTAAAAGCGCATCCGGACGCGTGGCGATGGTATCGAATCATTCAAAAGGCGCATCCCCACACCATCCCTTCCATACCGACCTTATGGGATGAATGCCAGAACGTATGGCCCCGCGAAAGAAACACACCCCATCATGGTTGAGCCGTTACCACGATCCTCGTGCCCCGGGGAGTTTAGGAGGCGTGCAACGGTTTGCCAAAGCCCATCGTCTCCCTTTGAAACAAGCCCAACGGGTCTTGGAACGGGATTTGGCCTACACGTTACATAAACCACGACGTCGTCGTTTTCCCACCGTCCCCGTGATCGTGGGAGGGTTGGACGATCAATGGGTCGCGGATTTAGTCGAAGTGCAACCGTTGGCCAAATATAATCGGGGCCTACGCTACTTGTTGACGGTCGTGGATGTCTTGTCGAAATACGCGTGGGTGCAACCCTTGAAAGACAAAACGGGGGTGGCCCTCGTGAAAGCCTTTGAGAAGATTTTGAAACAAGGACGACGACACCCCAATCGATTGCAAACGGATCGGGGGAAAGAATTTTACAACCGGACGTTTCAACGATGGCTCGACGAGCAAGGGATTCATCATTTTTCCACCGAAGGCGATGCCAAAGCCAGTGTGGTGGAACGATTTAACCGCACCTTGAAAGAACGGTTGTACCGGTATTTTACCGCGGCCAACACCTTACGCTTTGACGATGTGTTACCCGAGTTGGTGCAAGGGTACAATGCCACGCGTCATCGAAGTATTGGCATGGCCCCTCAAGACGTGACGTGGGACAACGAAGAAGCCGTGTGGAAACGATTGTACGGCCAACGGTTGAAAAGCCAGAAAAAACCTCAATTCAAAGTAGGCGATCGGGTGCGTCTCAACAAGATTCATCGGACGTTTGAAAAAGGGTATTTACCTGGTTGGACCGAAGAAGTGTTTGTGGTGCATCGTGTGATCCCGGGCCCCGTGCCCACCTATAAGATTCACGAATGGGATGACACCCCCGTCCAAGGCACGTTTTATGAAGAGGATTTACAAAAAGTCCACGTGTCCGATGTATTTCGCATCGAAAAGGTACTTAAGCGTCAAAAAGATCGATGGTTGGTCAAGTGGAAAGGGTGGCCCGACAAGTACAATAGTTGGATTGCCCGCGGAGACGTGACCTCTCTCCAGCCACCCAAGAGGAAAAAGACAAGTCCACCCAAGCCATCCAAAAGACGACGACGCGACTAAACAATGACGTGGGTGCCCAATTCGTCGTTTTACGTGACGTTGATGAGTCATGCGAGTACCAAGGAGTTTCCTGGCAACAAAGCCCATCAGTTCCGAAACCGGTTGCCGAAACCCATTCGATTTATGGGACGCGGATGGATGGTGGGCATGGCGAGTTTATCCTTACCCACCATTCCCGTGGTCACGGAAGAAGGAGGCGTGGGCGAATCCCATCCTCTGTTGTATGTACGATGGCACGAACGGGCGCATGACACAGACGATCAAGGAGGCGATGTCTGGTACCATGAACGTCGCGAACTCACTGTGTACGGACGAGATATGAGAAAGGAATTGGCCTCGTCGACGGGATCGCAGTTTTTTCACCAGCTGGTGTACCGTTACGAGCAAAGCCGTGCCAAACAGACAGCCCCCAAAAACAAATGGACAGAGAACGATGGCCTCAAATTGGCCCCGACCTTTGAATGGACCTCCGACGGGGATTTGTTATTGAATAGCAAGCCCGTGGATTACAAAGGACAAGTGGCGCACGTGTCATGGGGCAGAACCTTGGCCCTGAGAATGGGATGGATTGAAGAAGGGTCCCCCGGCCAGTATCGATTGGGTCCGAATCTCTTGCCAGAATTTCAAGGCATGTCTACCATTCCCACCCCGACGGATGTCCGCGATACCAACAACAAGCCTACCTTTTGGAAAGTGGAGGGGGATTATCTGAAATTGAGTCTATCGTGTCCTTGGCGGTTTGTCAATTTGAACGCGACCTTTCGGCCCTCGTTGGAATTTGCTCCGACGCGCCCTTTGCACGTGTATTGCAATGTAGGGACCAGCAGCATGGTTGGAGGTCGCATCACCGATCTCTTACGAGAAATCAAGTACCAACCTCAAAACACCACCCACTTTGAACCTCGACACATTCAATATGTCCCCGTACGCAACGAAGTGGTGGAAATCGTGGAAACCCAGATGGCCGAAACCAATGGGGATCTCGTCCAATTTGGCGAAGGACGTACCCTCCTGACCCTGCACTTTAAAAGGGAGGTGGTGGTGGTGTGAAGAAGACAAAGATGTCGTTCTACGTGACGTTACCCAGTCATGCCAACCGACGGGAATTTCCCAACAACCAAGCCAATTCGTTCAAGATTCGTTTACCTCAACCGTTACGGTTACAAGGAGGTGGATGGCAAGTGGGGTTGAGTGCCATTTCCTTACCGGATACGCACGTCAATTTGTACGAGTTGGTGCAAAAAGATGGGTTCATCCTATCGACGTCCTGGGACCAAGACTACCCCAAACCAGGGGCAACAGGCGGGGAAATGGTCTCGCGAGGAGGGACGGCTGAAACCCTCATTAATGACATTCAACATTTGGATTGGGTGGTGGATGGGGTGAGTTTCATGAAAGCCACCATTGCTCACTTGGAACAACGACGCCAGGAAACGGCGATTCAAGGAGGTCGGTTTGTTAACGATCAAGGCAAACACACCTACGTCAAGTTCAAGTGGGAAGGGGAAGATCTGCTCATTGACAACACCAATATCTGTCATTGCAAAACGGACACGCCCGCCCTGTACATCTACACCAAGTTGGCTATCAAGATGGGATGGTTACGTAAAATTAGCAGTGGGTTGATTTTGGGCCCAAACTTACAACAAGACTTCATGGGGGATCAAATCCCCAACATGACAAAACCCGTTGACAACGATTGGAACGATGTCAACGACGATCAGCACAACCCGGTCTTTTGGACGGTGCGTTCGATTTTACCGGATCATTTGCAATTGAGTATGAGTTGTGGGTGGCGTTTCACCAACTTGAATGTGGCGTTTCGTTCGGTGGTGGGGGACCCTTCACGATCGTTGCACGTGTACTCGGACGTGGCAGGCAGCACGGTGGTGGGCAATCGCGTGACCGATTTGTTGCGTGAAATCCATTACAAGCGGGAAGGCAGAGGCACCATGTACTTTGAACCGTTGCACATTCAATACCTACCCCTTCGTAATGAAGTCGTGGAAATCATTCAAATGCAAGTCACCGAAACGTCTGGCACCGAGGATAAGTTGGTCCGGTTTGGCAAAGGCAACACCCTGGTCACCTTGCACTTCAAAAAGGCATAAAAAGAAAAAAAAACGCGTGTGACAACAACAACAACAAGATGACAAAGACAAGAGCACGTCGAAGAAGAAGAAGAAGACGACGAAGGCAACGAGGGGGTCTCTTACCTCTGGCCGCTCTCGTGCCCGCTGTAATAGCTGTGGGGAAAGCCGCCGCGTTGGGAGCGGTGGGTGGTGCCGCGGGGTACGGTGGCAAAAAAGCCATGGAAGCAGCGACCACTCGGAAGAAAAAGAAAGGCCGATGACGGTATAAAAAGAGGCGAGGCTTGTGACCCAAACAAAACGTGTATCCCTGGGGAAGACGACAACCATGCGAGGGGGAAGTTTGACACGATTTCGGACCGACGAGTGGTATGATCAACATGGCAGTGGGTTGATGAGGGAGCTCATGCGTGGTGGGTTCCAAGGCCTTAAAAGCACGCGAAATCCTTTAAAACTGCCTAGTAATATCAAGAGAGGCTTGGAAACGGGTTTGACACGCGGTATCAAACGCAAAGCCGAAGACGTCCTTAAAAAGGAAATTACCAAACAAGCCAAGAAAGCGTTGAATCAGAAGAACGTGAAACAAGCCGTGCGGGTAGCCAGTGCCTTGTTTCCCAAGCAAACCAAGCGTGCACGCGATATTTTGGGCGTGTGAACATGGACCCCGTGCATTCACGACCTCGACGGATTCGTAGTAATCGAGGGTTGTCTCAATGGGGAGGGTTGTATCCGTTTTGGAAACTCAGGAGAGGACAACGTGGCGGTTGGTTGAGTGCCGAGGTGATGAGACTGCCCGGGTTTGATTTGAGACAACGCTTAGCACGACGACGGTATAAAAACCCCTCACGACGACGACGGGGTACCAGTACTCGACGACGACGACGTTAAACATGCCTGACGTGAGTACACAAACGCCACCGGCTCACCCACGTTCCGAAGGGACCGTCAACCCGGCGTTACGGATTTTCAAGGTGCCGCCCACGGACATTAGCATCAATGCCTATCGCATGGTCACCATCCAACCCACCACCACGGGCATCAATCCCATGGAATTCATCATTCCTGGATTAGACGATTTTGTGGATTTGGGACGCAGTTACTTTACCATGGAATTGAGTTTGAAAAAGGAGGATGCCGGGAACTTGGTGGCCAATCAGAAATTGTGGCCCGTCAACAATTTGGCCCATTCCATCATCAAACAAATTGACTTGCAATTGAATGGCACGTTGATCAGTCCACAATCCGACACCTATCATTACAAAGCTTACCTGGAAACCTTGTTGAATTATGACCGAGAAGATGGCAAGACCGTGTTAGGACCCCAAGGATGGTTCAATCAAGTGGATTTCCCACCCCGATGGACGGCCAACAATACCAACAGTGGTACACCGCATGCAGACTGGACCGCTCTCCCTGCCAATCACAAAGCAGCGTTGGCTGCCATGGTAGCCGAAACCGCCAAGTATGCAGGAGGTGTCACCCACAGTCTGGTGTTTACCCCCCACCTGGAAGTGTTTCATACCGGCAAATTGTTGGTGCCTGGCATCGAAATCAAGATGAAATTTCATTTCAATGGCCCCAGCCTGTTTTTGAATGGAGTGGGTCTAGCTGGTCGATTGATGGAAGGGGATGTGAAACTACGGTTTCATCTCTGTCAACTGCGTTTGAATGACGCCATCTACCAGAGTTTGTCTGAAAAAAGACACAATGAAGGCCAAGTGGCTGCTTACCCGACCGTCCGCAGTGAAATCCGCACGTTCAGCATGCAAAACAACCTGGTCCGCTTTGATATCCCCAACCTGTTTCAAAACAGAATACCGGACCGATTGATTGTGGGGTTGTTGGACAGCCGAGCCTTCAATGGAGATGTGAACCGAGATCCGTTCTGTTTCCAGAAATTTGGACTGACGTCCATTAAACAGATTGTCAAAGGCGAAGAATACCCTTATGAAACCCTACAGTTAGTGCACAACAATGGCAGCCGAGATAATCTAGGCTACTTCCGTTTTCTGCAAGCCAGTGGCGCTTGGTGTAAAAAGAAAGGCAATATGGTAGAACTAGGAGATTGGGGCGAAGCGAAAAATTGTACCTTGTACATGTTTGACAATGTGGCCAATGGCTGTGCTGACAGTCAAAACCTCAACCCCAAGCAAACGGGCGATTTACAATTGGTCTTGGAATTTGGAGCCGCCCCCGGTGTCAATATAACCGTGCTCGTCTATGGAGAATTTGAGAACTTGCTGGAGATTGACCGCAACGGAGCCGTGTTGTATAACATTTACCAACACTAAAGATGGAACACGTGGCCTTGAATAATGTGCAGTTGGATTATTTAGCCCGAGACGACCCGCAATTGAAACGTTACTTTTACGGGACGGTGGCCTGTGATCGTTTACCCAAGAGGCCTGTCAAGACCCCACCCCAAGGGTACATTGTGAATACGGACCCACACGATCAACCGGGACAACATTGGTTAGCGGTGTGGACGGATGGAAACGTGTGTGAAATCCTCGACAGTTATGCCTTGCCCATGGACACGTACGTGCAAGCCGCCCCGTTACGAGATTGGATTGTGAAACATTGGAAGTATGTGGTGACCAATGGCAAGTCCCTCCAAGCCATTTCAAGCAAGAGTTGTGGGGATTACGCCTTGTTGTACTTGAAAGCCAAAGCCCGTGGACAGACCTTGCAAGACTTTTTAAATGAGTTTTCCGATCATGATTATGTAAGCAATGACCATCAAGCCGGTCAACGCCTTCAACAATTGATTGTAGGTCAAGAAGCCAGATGGTATCAACTTTGTTGTCATCCGTATCATCAACGGAATGATTAAATAAAATTTGTTGGAAAAAAAAGTGTGTCGGAGTCGTAGCTCAGTCGGTAGAGCCTTTGGATCCCCCGAAAAAACAGGTGTAGGGGGATCGCGCGTGGGTTCGAGTCCCACCGATTCCAATAAAAAGGTGCCTTTTTTTTCTAAATGGGTAGTTCGTCATCATGCAAACGGGGAAACCATTTCGTTTTCATACCCCCTCCTCTATCTTGGTGGTGGGACCCTCGGGATGTGGCAAAACCGTGTTTACGGAAAAACTCTTGGTAGACAACCCCGAGTTGTTTGACACCCCACCGACCCAAATGCATTATTGTTATGGGGCGTGGCAAGATCGATTTCGAGGCATGCAAGATCATGGGGTGGTGTTTCACGAAGGGATTCCCGATCATGACGCGTTGGTCCAATGGTTTCCTCAAGGACAGGGGGTCCTGGTCTTGGATGATTTAATGGACGAAGGGAGTCACGATAAACGCGTGTTGGATTTATTCACCAAACATTCACATCATCAAGGGGTGACGGTGCTGTACTTGTGCCAAGACATGTTTCCCGTGGGGCGCTATGCCAAAAGTATTTCCCGCAATGCGCATTACATTGTGGCGTTCAAGAATCCCCGAGATCAATTAGGGGTACGCAATGTCATGCTGCAATCGTTTCCAACCACTTGGAAAGACACCTTGGAGACGTTTCATCAGGCCACCACTCGTCCGTATGGCTATTTGATGTTAGATTTACATCCCGCCTCCTCCGATCAACAACGTGTGTTGAGTCACCTGTTAAAAGACGAAGGATGGACGCGCACCTATCAAAAGCGAGTATAAAGGCACGACACCCCTTTTGGAACCGGAAAAAAGAGCAACCATGGCCGATGAAGACCGTCAACCTCCGCAAGCCTACGATACCGTGGCCCCCGCGGGGGTCGGGGCGTCCGGCAGCAACCAAGTGTCCCCAGGCACCATCCAAGAAATTTTGAATACGGGGGACTCAACCTTGATCGACCAAGCCTTTGATCAAATGACCGTCGAGGACATGATCGCGTATGTGGAACAGTTGCCCTCCCCCCCTGCATTTAGAGCCTCTTCCCCTGCTGGGGTAGGAAGCCCAGGAAGTCAGTCGTTCCGTAGCCCCCAGACTATCCCGCCGTCTTCCGTGGACACTCCACTTAGTAGGGGGAGCGCTGGCTTGTCGTCCGGAGCGCGAACCCCACTTAGTCAGGGGAGCGCCCGATTATTGACAGCCGCGGGTGCCGGAGGTGGTGGTGGACGCGGCGGTGGACGTGGTGGCGGACGTGGTGGACGTGGCGGTGGACGTGGTGGTGGGGGTGCTGGACGTGGCGGTGGTGCTGGTGGTGGTGGTGGTGGTGGTGGTGCTGGTGGTGCTGGTGGTGGTGGTGGAGGTGCTGGTGGTGCTGGTGGCGCCGGTGGTGGTGGTGGTGGTGGTGGCGGCGGCGGTGGTGGTGGTGGTGGGGGTCGTCGTGGACGACGTCCTAGACGCATACGAGGACGACGACGAAATACCCCCACGTCGCCTTTGACACCTGCCTCCAATCCAGCCAGCTTTCGAGGATCTTGGAGCGATAGTACACCCCCACGTACCTTGCGTCAAGCTGATTTACAACGACGTTTACGCATGCTGTTACAAGATCAAGAACAATTGGCCCAAGGACGGGAAATTGCTAATGTGACCATGACCAATAGCATTGTGACCAGTTATAAACAAGGAGGAGCACCGAGCGTACAAACCTCGTCGTCCCGGGTATCGCCGTGATGAAAACCGTCGTGTCGTTATTGAATGGATCTCGACGTCCTGGCATCCCCTTCCCACCGGAATTGTTACAACGGATGGATTCCTTGTATGCCTTTTACCATCAACAATGGTGGTGTTATCGAAAAATGTTGAATCATTACAAGTGTATCAATGCCTTGTTCAATGGCCTAGCGTTACTCCTGATGGCCGCGGGCATGATTGCCGGCCCCCTTTTGGACAACAGTACGTTGGTAGCGTGTTTGGCGGCAGTGGGCACCGTGGTCAAAGGATGGAATGATTTTAAACAATACCGATTTAAAGTGACCATGAGTCGGTTTGCGTTTACCACCTATGCCAAAGCCTTGACCGAATTGAAAACCTATGTGAGGGGTGTCCCCTTGGAGGACCTGGAAGGATTTTTAATCAAGATGCAAACGTTGGATGATACCATTGTGGATTTCACCCCTCCGTTACCCAAACGATGTGTGCAAGAGTACCATCGTCATTTTGTCTACCACCCCGTAGAAGCCCTATGCTATGTAGACGGATGTCCTCGTCCCTTGAAACCCAAAGACTACTGGATCCATAAAAAGCCGCTCCCTCCCAGTCCGACACTCTTAGAACCATGGCCGTCCAACGACGACGACGCAGAAAAAGGAAACAACGAGGAGGAGCTTTAATGCGTCGCAAACCCCGTTTGGTGGATAAAATTGCCCATGGCATGAGTATGTTTCTCTCAGGCCCCGCGCCTGGGTTTGGACTTGCTTTAGGCAAATTAGGCGGGCAAGCCTTAAAAGGCATTACCGATAATGTACAACATTACCGACGACAACGAGGTGGGGGTTGGTGGTCCGATTTCAAACGCAATACCCGTCAAGGTTATAAAGAGACGCAAGACCTCATCAAACAAAACAAAGTCCTTCAACGTCTATTGACGAACCGTCCATGGTGAGGAGAAGAAGATTACGACGACGACGTCGTCAACGAGGTGGTTTTTTAAATCTATTGGTCCCCGCCATGGTAGGATTAGGGAAAGCCGTGGCCTTGGAAACGGATAAACGTATAAAACGCACGATTCAAAAAGCCAATCAACGCTATCGTCGCCGTCACCGATAAACGATGCAACGTCTTCGACGTCAATTACCGTTTTTACGCTCCATGTTACAAGAAGCCAATGGTTCCAAACGTCAAGAGTTGTTACAACATGCCAATGCCGATCAAATCAATGCTGTGAGTGAACTGGTCTTGAACTTCTTAAAAAACAAGATTCCCGTCACACCCCCCATGCTGGCTAAACTTCAACCCTATAAAAGGGTGCTACGCGATTTGGGACGTCGTCGACATTCCGTCAAAAAACGTCGTGCGTGGTTGGTTCAACAAAAAGGACGCGGCTTGTTTCAAGGACTTCACGAGGTGTTATGTCAATGTGCTCGACCGACCCGTTAACCCTGGCCACATGGATCACCCTGTTACAAGAGGCCAATCGGGCCACCGACCAGTGGAAAGACGAGTGTCATTATTGGAAGCATAAATATCACCTGTTGTATCGAGAGTACAGGCACATCTTAAAGGCCCGTCTTTGTGAGAGCTGTCGTCAAATAGAAGACGGAGAACTTTGCTCCGAGTGTAGTCAACCCCCATGGATGCAGTCTACATGATTCCCCACAAGGACTTGGAACAACTCGTTCAATATTACAAAGGAGAACTCACCGAAAATGCCTTGTTGAACAAAGCCGCCACGCTCGCCGCTCAAAAACATGTGTTGTTGGCCAATCCCGAATTACCCCCAGCCCTGGTCAATGCTCAAACCAAACCGTTGAGTCAAGAATTAATCAAGTTAACCAAACGCATTCGTCAATTTCCCGGAGGCGTGGGAGTGGGTGCCCCGGGTGGTCCGCCAGGCGAAGACGAAGAGGAAGAGGCCGGGGATTTGGTAACGGGACCCGTGGAACAATGGTTGAAGCGCATGATAAAAGGCAGCCCGTCGACTCCCAAACCACCCATTACCCCTGCAGCCAAGAAAGGCAAAGGAGCAGCCACCACCACTAGTAAGATTGTCAAGAAAGGGAGCCCATCCACTAGTCGAGGGGATCTACAATCGCGTTTAGAAACCATTCGAGAACGCCGCAAGACCTTGGAAAAAAAGTTAGCCGAGAGTCCTTGGGGCAAAGGCAAAGGCAAAGGCAAAGGCAAAGGCAAAGGCGTCTCCCGTGAAGTGCAAGCATTAAAACCCTTACCCGGGTGGGAAGATTGGCACCAAGGCAAAAAGTTACGACGTCGATTGGATTACGACACGGACTAAAAGATGGCCCCCTGTACCAAGAGGAGGAGGAGAAGGGGCGTGAAACGCCGTCAACGCGGAGGGGCCTTGGATGTCCAAAAATGGATTGCTAAAACCGGCAAAGAATTTCATTGGCCCGGCTATCAATACATGGGCCCTGGGACGCATTTAGCCAAACGTCTGAAACGTGGGGATCCCGGGATCAATCGCTTGGACCAAATTGCGAAACAACACGACATTGATTACAGCCGTGCCAAGAATTTGCAAGATAAATGGAAAGCCGATACCAAGATGATCCAAGCCATTGATAAATTACCCGGCAAGAAAACCAAGACGGAACGGGTGGTCAAGAAAATCATGCAAGCCAAGAAACGTTTAAAATTGTAAAACACTTTAATGACACCCCCAGTTACATGTTGTGTCAATAAAAAATGAAAATGTCTGATTGGTTCCTTAGTACTGTCTCAAACAAAGATGTAGTGTCAAAAACAGGATTCTCAAACAGGATTCTGGAGAACCCCTTGTGACCAAGTTCATTGCCCCTTGTGACCAAGTTCATTGTACTGTCTCAAAACAGGATTCTCAAACAGGATTCTGGAGAACCCCTTGTGATGTAGACAAAAATGATCCACGTTGATAAAAAATGTCACTGTCTCTTTGATCGTTCTACCACAATGTCACGATGGCATGTTCTGTCAAATACGGAAACGAATGTTCTGCCAAATACGGAAACAAATGGTCTGCCAAAATACGGAAACGAATGTTCTGCCAAAATACGGAAACGAATGTTCTGCCACAATGTTCTGCCAAATGACGGAAACGAGGGTTAAGATACTAAATCATACATCAAATCGACACCCTCGTCGGATGACGGCATGTCCTCCAACCAATCAGCAACGAAATCCTCCACATTAAAATCCGACACATCGTCCCTCACCTGCTCCCACTCGTCGGGTGACAATAAATCCTGCAAAAACGAAAGGTCATCCAAGTCAGAGGGTTCGCTGCCTTGCATGGTCTCCGAATCAAGTCGCGTAGGCCCGTCCTCCTCAAGGAGTTGAAGAAAGGATTCCGGGAGCGGCCCGTCCTCCTCAAGGAGTTGAAGAAAGGATTCCGGGAGCGGGGTATCCCCAGAGTCCAGCGAGTCACAAAAGGCTTGGACATAGTCCGTCACAGGCATGGATATCCGACAATCCGTCAGGGGGATGGTTAACGTCCTCAAGTTCTCCATTCTCTTTTTCGCCCGACATTCCGTCACAGGCCTCCGACAATCCGTCAGGGGGATGGTTAACGTCATCAACTTCTCCATTCTCTTTTTCGCCCGAAAACGGGCTCGACGAATCCTGTTTTGCTCCCTCACCAGCTCGGGATGGGCCTCCCGACGACGACGGGTACGACGCTGCCTCTGTTTCTCCCTCAACTCCTCTCGATGGTTCTCTCGATATCGTTGCAGTTTCTCCCTCAACTCCTCTCGATGGTTCTCTCGATATCGTTGCTTTTTCTCCTTCAACTCCTCTCGACACCTCTCTCGATATTGTCGCTGACGCGCCCGGATCCGTTCTTGATTGGCTTGAAAGTACCGCCTGTCTTTCTCCCTTATGCGCTCTGGATGTCGTTCTCTGTAACGCTTGTGGTTCTCCCTTATGCGCTCTCGATGTCGTTCTCTGTAACGCCTGTCGGACTCCGCCCGCTGGGTTCGATGCGTTGCCCGGTAACGCTTTAGGTACTCCAACCGCTGGTAGCGCCTGTCGGCCGCCGCCCGCCGGGCTGTTGGACCCGGGCGGGTCCGTTGGGGACTGTCATCATCGCTTTCATAGTACTTGACGGGGGCTCTGCGGGGGCGCAACTCTCTTTCGGTCGACATGGGGAGCTGGGGGCGATGGGATGGTTGGAAGCACCGGTCAGTTTCCCCCCGACGCCGCTGGGCTCTTTGGGTCGCTCGGAGGGATGTCTGTTCGGCAGCGCTTTCTTGCCTCTTGTAGGGGGCTCTGCGGGGGCGCACTTCTTTTTCGTCTGACATCAGGAGACGGGGGCGGTGCTGGTGGAGGGGTGGCTGGCCTTTTGAATTGGTAGCGCCAATAATCGCAACAATAGTCCAGCCCCTCAATATACCAGTCGCAGGTGTATTGAGGGTAGCACAGCTAGTGGAAGTAAGTGGCTCGTGCTGCCCGGGTTGCCTGAGCTGCCTCTTTGAGCTGCTCCCTCTCTTTCAGCTTCTCCCCAAACTCAGTGACACTTGAGTCCAGTGCCAACTCCTCCTTGACTTTCCTCAAGATGTCCTCGACTTCCAAATCTGCTTCAAATTCTTCCAAGGCTTCTACCAACTCATTATGAGCAACCTCCATTTTGAGATGACTCCGCCGGCGATTCGATTTCTTTTATAGGGACTTATTCGTTCCCGTGATGCCCCATGGACCTAACTAGAGAGGGGGGAGGGGGTCCCCCCACCTCATCCCACCCCTCCCTAGGGCACCCCCTCTCAGGGGGGCACCCTGTTTTTAGTGATTGGCTCCTTCCCCTCCCACGTGACATTTTGGTTCTCCATAAAAACAGAACCCCGATCTCCAGTCAGTTCATCTGATCATGTCCTCTCACGAAGACGATGTGGCGGGGCCAAGCGGCCTTAGCCACGATGATATCATCTCCTTGCTTGGACTAGAGATGTCCGATTCAGAGCCAGAAGAGACAACAACACATTCCTGTGTGGGACCTTTGATTTGCACCGAAGAGCTAGGAGACAGTGATGAGATTTGTCAAGAGGCCTTGGACCAATGGGAACAAAGCGGGGGTGGATTGGATCCCTCTCAACACGTTACCTTCCAATTTGACTTAGAACCTTTTGTGAATCGGAAGAGTGATCGCATGGGGGTACAAGAACGTCATTTCAAGACCCAGTTACGTCAAAGGGGGAACTTGCTTCCAGGTCAAAATATAACCCAAGCTCTCCAAGATGGATTACGTCGAGCCGTCGATCAAGTGTTAACCACCACCCCCGACCTCCACGATCAAGATCGTCTGTACTTTACCATCGCCTCCGATCGCCTGCACAATAATTTTCAGGGGTGGGGATTACGTGCAGGTGAATGGCGTCGAGACACAGAACGGGTGGAAGCTCTGTTCCAACGTTTAGCCCAAGCCCTCAACAGCAACGAACAATTTGAAATGGACGACTCCTTTCAAGTGTCCATCACGCAAGTTCATCATGCTCCTCAAGGTACCGGCAGACCCCGTCGTGGCAAACCCGGCCATCCCACCATGACCATGTTGACAACTAACAAACAGTCGGTCATCCGCATCCAAAATGATGATGAGCTCTGTTGCGCCAGAGCTCTCGTGGTCGCCAAAGCTCGCGTGGACCAGCACCCGAAACTGAAAGCCATTCGACAAGGAAGGCCCCTGCAGAGAACCCTAGCTCTGGACCTCCAGAATGAAGCCCAGGTGCCCTTCGGTCCCTGTGGGTATGATGCCTTGACCCAATTCAGTCAAGCTCCCTCCCTCACCGGTTACCAGATCATCCTGGTGGATGCACAGCGATCGTTCCACATCACGACGTTTGGACCCCTTTCTGACAAACAACTGATCCTGTTGCACAACCAAGACCATTATGATGTCATCACCAAATTGCCGGGATTTTTCGGGTCCAGTTATGTGTGTGCGGATTGTTGGAAACCCTACAACACCGAGGGACTGCATCGATGCACCAAGACCAAGGTGTGCGGAGCCTGTCGACAGAAAGATTGCCCCGACTTTCAATATGCGTACCCCCGACACCTGAAAGCCACTCAACGTTGCGAGTCGTGTCATCGGGACTTTTTTGGACCCGCGTGTTTCGAAGCCCATGCCAGCAAGACCCATGCGGGCAAACCCGTCACGGGCCTCCAGACCTCCGTGTGCTCTCAACGATACCGATGCCCTGACTGTTATCAACAAAATGTGGGCTTGTCCCGCATTCAACGTCACCGTTGTTTCCACGTGGATTGCCCGTCTTGTCATCAGTATGTCCACGCCGACCACCACCGTTGTTTTATACAAAGAGCCCCCAAACCTCAAGACCAAAAGAAGAGAAAGAGGACCCGTCAAAAAGGTCCTCGCGCCAAACGAGGTGCCGCCGCGGAACCCCATGCCTCCTCCTCCGAGGACGAGGAAGACCTGCCACCCTTACACGTCTTCTTTGATATCGAAGCCATGCAACCCCAGGAAAAACACCTTGCCAATCTCGTCGTGGCCGAAACCGAAGACAACGATGAACCCAAGCCTTTCCCAGGTCCCACCTGTATCCGTGACTTTCTGGAATGGTTGGATACCTTGACCAACTATGACACAAGACAAGTCAATGTCATCGCCCATAACTTCCAGGGGTACGACGGGTACTTTATCATCCAAGAATACTATGGGGACAACCGCATCGTCCAACAACTCCGCAACGGGTGTAAACTCTTAGAGATCAAACATGACCGCATCCGGTTCATCGATTCGATGAGTTTCTTCCAGATGCCCCTCTCCGCGTTTCCCAAAACCTTTGGCTTGACCGAACTCTGCAAAGGCTATTTCCCCCACAAGTTCAACATACCTAAGCATCAACACTACGTGGGCATCCTCCCCTCACGCGATTACTACATGCCTGAAACCATGTCACTCGAAGGAAGACAAGCCTTCGAAACCTGGCATCAAGAGCAGCGTGCCAAGAACGTCGTGTTTGACTTTCAGAAAGAATTGGTCACCTATTGTGAATCGGATGTACGTCTCTTGAAACAAGGATGTCTGACTTTCAAACGCCTGTTTGAAGACTTGACCGGCTTCAATCCCTTCGATCACGTCACCATTGCCTCGGCTTGTAATCGAGATTTACGTATGAACCGGATGATCCCCAACAGTATTGCCAGCGAACCTGCCGGTCCTAAGGGGTGGAGAAATAACATCAACCAGTCCATCCCAGCCCTTCAATGGTTAACCTGGTGCGATCACCAACTACGTCAACGCGCCCTCCAAGATCTCAACCCCGACGATCTACTGGCCAGTGCCAATCCAGAGCCTCAGTACATCCAACATGTCCGAAATGAAGGCGAGTATAAGATCCCCGGGACCAACTTGCATGTGGATGGTTATTGCCCCCACACCCACACCGTCTACGAATTTCAAGGCTGTTTCACCCACGGATGCCCGACCTGTTATCCCCATCGCCACGAAAAACATCCCCGCAACTATGATCTGACCATGCATGACCTCTATGACGTCACCCAAAACAAAGTCCAAAAGCTTACCGACCAAGGGTACAACGTCATTCAAATCTGGGAATGTGAATGGGACCACCTCCTAAAAACCCAACCAGAGATCGACGCCTTCGTCCGGGAACTCAACTTTATCGATCCTCTTGAACCTCGAGAGGCTTTCTGTGGAGGTCGTACCAATGCCATTAAACTCTACCATCATATCACCCCTGGCCAAAAAATTCACTACATCGATGTCACCTCCTTGTACCCGTGGGTCAACAAGACCTCCACCTACCCCAAAGGACATCCCACCATCTATTCTCAACCGGGTCACACGGACATCCACCAGTACTTTGGTCTCATCCAATGCAAAATCCTGCCTCCCCGTGAATTGTACCATCCCGTGCTACCTTACCGTCATGGCGACAAACTGCTCTTTCCCCTCTGTGCCCGTTGTGTGGAAGAAGAAATGGACAAACCTCTTTTGGACAGATCCTATCATTGCCCTCACCCCGACGAACAACGCACCCTCACCAGTACCTGGTGCAGCCCCGAATTAGTCAAAGCCGTCGAATTGGGATACCAAGTCCAATACATCTATGAAGCCTGGCATTTTGAAGAGACCTGTGAGGGCCTCTTCGCCGATTATGTCAACACCTGGTTGAAAATCAAACAAGAAGCCAGTGGGTGGCCTAAGGACGACATGTCAGAGCAAGCCAAACAGGACTACATCCAGAAGTACTTCGAGCATGAAGGCATCCAGTTGGAATACGACAAGATTAACTACAACCCGGGGCTGCGTACCCTAGCAAAACTCATGCTCAACTCCATGTGGGGCAAGTTTGGACAACGCCTCAACAAGACCCAAATTCAAACCTTTGATGATCCACAGGCCTTCCACGATTTCTTGGATACCGATGCCTTAGACGTACGTCACGTGTCCGTCATTAATGACGACATGGTCGAGGTGCACTACCAAAACCAAAAAGAGGACATCCGCGTCTCACCCAACCTCAACATTTTTGTGGCCTGCTTCACCACCTGCCACGCCCGGCTCAAACTCTATGCCGCCCTGGAAGCCTTAGGGGAAACAGTTGTCTACTTTGACACCGACTCCGTCATCTACCTGGAGGAAACACCCACTCAATTCCAACCTACCTTGGGTTCCTATCTAGGGGACTTCACCTCCCAATTAGATGATGATGAATACATCGAAGAATTCGTCAGCGGAGGACCCAAGAACTACGGCTATGCTACGAATAAGAAAAAGGTGGAATGCAAGGTCAGAGGCTTCCGACTCAACAGTGAAGGACACACCCAGCTGAATTACGACGTCTTGCGTCAGAATGTCCAAGATGAAATCCAGAAACCCCTTCCCAAACCACGGGAAATACAAGTCACCAAAACTTATCAAATTGTTCGCAACCCAACCAACTACACCTTGCTCACTCAACCCCAACACAAATGGTATCGCTTGGTGTATGACAAAAGAGTCATCGATCCTCACACCTTCAAGACCTACCCCTATGGATACCAGTAACCGATCCTCACACCTTCAAGACCTACTCCTATGGATACCAGTAACTGCATCATAAAAGGAACACTTATCAAATAGGAACTCAAAGGAAAAGTTATTGTAAAACAAATCAATAAAACATGATTTCTTCATTTTGTCTTGTTTTTCGGTCACCCCCGTTCCCCCAATTGGACTTTGGACTTTGAGCCCGCGTTTTCTCCGCGGTTTTCACCCACCTTGAGCCCACGATCCTTTTTTCACACTCGCCAGCGGTTTCCCATCTCAAACCACGTGACTTCCGGTTGTATGAGCCCACGATCCTATTTTCTCCACTGGTCAGCGGTTTCCCTCACCGGAAGTTCCTCTGGTCACGTGATCGCTCTCGACCAATCAGAAGCCTCCATTTGGGCCAAACGAGCCCAATGTACTACTACAATCCAATGATATTTGTCGCCCCTAAGACCACTATCCGGGACCACTGTTTGCTAGCGCTGTCACTATAGGTTATGTAAGTCCTGCTTCGCCTATCTTTTCAATCAGTCCACTTGATATGTTTCGCAACTACTGCTGGCTTCGATGTCGCGTTATGACGTATGACGATTTTGGATGATACATAACAATATATCTTCACTTTTTCTTCTCATTTGTGTGGTTATATGGTCATCATAAGGGCCAAGTACTCAGTTTTCACAAATACGATATATGGCTACTTTTAGTGGCTAGGATGACAACGGAATTATTTACAAAGCCACCGATTATTGAGATCAGCTTTTCTTGACATTTTATCGAGGATTCTCTCCAGAACACCGCCATGCCTCGGCAGGTAAGATTTCAATTATTATGCTTTGCAAGTACTCCATTTTCCACAATATATATTTCGGTGAAGACGTCCCTTTCTTATCCTTTTTTTAAAGAAATCTAGACTACAATACAAATTGAATCACCAACGCATTGCTGAAATTATTAAAGAAGTTGGCCTTCCAGGGAGAACAACACTTCCATCAGGCGTAAAGGAAGGCTCGTACTGGCATACTGTCAGTACAAGATATCTTGGAGGAGAGGCACCGCGACTGAAATTTGTGAAGGCGGTCTGTAATCTCTGGCGATACCAGTCTTTTCGTGAGCCTGTCGAGGTTAGGTCATTTTCCAGCGTGATCTTTTAAAGTCACTCTACCGCCCTTTTATTTGATTTTATGTGGGTTTCTATTTTCTAGTCTTCAGTTCAAGAAAGTGCTACGGTTGGTTCGCAAAGAGACAAAGTTGCATCCAACGGCGCATCATTCGCAGAGGAGATACAGGTTTGCAAATGAACATGGTGATTAACACTTCTGTAGCCTATCGTTAGCTTTTCCAGTCACTCTAAAGCACCTATTGTCGTTTTTGTCATTTTTTTGCTGGATGTTTTTTGGTTTTCTCTTACAGGCCTCTGTAAAGGGAGGTGTTACAATTGTGACAGACGCGGGTGCATTAGATCGCGTTTTATTGGAAGAGGAGGTACGCGATTGCAATTGAACTTAATTAATGGTGATAGCAACTTATAGTTGAAATGTGAGCTTGCATTAGCAAGTCGTTACTTTTCTAGTCATTCTGAGGTACTTACTGTTGCTGTGGTTGTTTCTCTGTGGAATGTATTTTGGTTCTCTTTTATAGGCCTCTGTGAAGAGGGATGTTACGGTTGTGACAGACGAGGGTCCATCAGATCGCGCATCAGTAGAAGACGAGGTACGAGATTTCACATGAACTTAATATACAGTCATACTAACTTATATTAAAAAGGTGAGCTTGTTTTATATAATCGTTACTTTAATTTGTTTAATTATAAGTTGTCTTGCTCTCTCCAATAGGCCTCTGTGAAGGGGGATGTTACGGTTGTGCCAGACGAGGGTGCATCAGATAGCGCATCATTGGAAGGCGAGGTGCGGGATTGCACATGAACTTAATGCACAGTCATACTAACTTACATCAAAATGTGAGCTTGTTTTATATAATTGTTACTTTTCTATTAATTCTTGTCTTATTGTTTGATTGTAAGTTGTTCTGTTCTCTGCATTAGGCCTCTGTGAAGGGGGATGTTACGGTTGTGACAGAGGAGGGTGCATCAGATCGCGCATCATTGGAAGACGAGGTACGGGATTGCAAATGACTTAACGAAGGGCGATACTAACCTCTATACCAAACAAATGTGAACGAGCCAATCGTGTTGGCATGTTTTGTTTGAATTTGAGTCGCTACATCATGATGTGCATTGTGACAAGGCGAAGGATGAAGATCCTGTACTTTCTGATGACGAGGACGAATTGGTACTGCTCTTGAAGCAAGTCTTCTTATTTGACGAGTCTGTCTGTCTGTCTGTCTGTCTGTCTGTCTGTCTGTCTCTCCCTTATGGCATATTTCCACTCATAAGAGCGTATGGTTCTTTCGTTTTCAGATACCTCCCCCCAAGAGGAGGCGTAGTTCCCTTTTCCCTGCGAAGGGAGTTCTTACTCCCAAGGTTATCGCACCTTGTTATCGTCTACGAAGTTCCACGAAGGTTAGTACTATAGAGAAAATGAAATGCTGTGTAGCACTTTTGTTACTAATCTTGAATGATAACGTAAAAACACCTGCAGTTAATTGACCACATAGAATTAGCATCCAGTATAGGTTAAAGTCCCATCTTGGCCTTGACATTACAAACTTCAGTTCAGTACTTGGGGAAGAGATCTGGAAAAAAAGAGACTATAAGAATTATAGAAACCATACCCTTTCGACATCGATGCAAGGTCTGCGGTGTCCAATAAGGCCGTGGGATGCGAACACTCTCCCGATTACTTTTTAAGCATTTTGTTCTTTATCTCGTTACATCGTTCATCCCTCCAACTTTGTTCTCACTTTACCGCTACAACATGCTTTTTGTTGTCCCTCTTCTCTTCTAACTTCTCTTCTCGTCTTTCTCTTTTGCGGGGATACGTTTTCAAGTGTAAAAGAATTTTTTTTACCTAACTTTGCTTTTGCAGACACCTGTTATTTTGAAGGACTTTATCCTTGAAACAAGATATAAAAGAAAGTCGAAGACTTCGAATGTGAGTAATAAGCTTGACGCGGACATTCAGAGTCTATTTTGTGTTGTCTTTAACTGAATGTCGTTTTCAATTCATTGCAATAAATCACCTAAACACCTGTCGGCCCAAGTGACGATACCAAGAACTTTTTTGAAAAGAAATGAACATTTGCTTAAAGGGAGCGTTTACTGGTAACGTTCCAGTAGAATATACAATGTGTGTAGACTTAATATATTGTACTATAAGTGAAGTCAAACGATAAAATTTAATTTTGTGAATGGACGCAAGGGATTGTTGTACTCACTTTCCTTTAGATTAATCCTCCGTCTTGTACCAAAAAACTGCCTTGCAAATCTTACAAAAGACTATACATTTAATCTCGGTTTTAAGGCCACGCTACAAATAGCGCGTTTGCCAGGGAACTGACTTCGCAATAAACGCCCGAACCCTGATTAAAGTGAAAACGGCCGTGTGCGTGTGTTACTTTTTTCCGCTAAATATTGGTTTGGTTGTTTTTAGCTGAGTGAAGAAGTGCTTTACTGCATATGTAAGAAGCAAGAGGATAATATCCGAATAATAGGTAGTTATAACAAATATAAAACAATGGATTTGCTATCTTTAACTTTCTTTCTAATCACAACGCTACGTGAGATATTTTTATTTCATGGTTGCTCAGTGCACTCCTTTACATTCAGTAATTTGTCACCATTTATTATTCCAGGCTTTATATTACGTGCGACGTGTGCGCACAGTCTTTTCACCCAGAATGCCTTCAACTCACAGAAGCTGACTTGGACACCATCTTAAAACAGCCGCATTTCATCTGTTCTGAATGCTCGGAGAACGAGCAAGTGCAAAGTGAACATCAAGATCTCTGTGTAGGTGCATGTTCATATTGTATTCCCTATCTAGTTTCTATTGCCTTGAATAAGACACCTCTTAAAACTTTATTCGTTTTTTTTCCAAAGGAAGAGGAACTGTATTTGCTGAAACCTACTTTCGATGTTGACGAAGACAATTCAAGACCGCTTGAATTACGTAATTATAAGGAAGAGGTGGGCATTGTTTCGAACTCTTTTTTCAAGAATACGATCGCTTGCCAACACAGGGCACCTTATAAAGATATGTAGAATTTTACCTGTGTGTGTGTGTCACATCAAATGAACACGACGTCTTGCTTCTAATTGCTTGCAGTGTGACATGAATGCACAAGGCAAACAGCTAGATAAAAATGAAACCGGACCAGAAAAGGTGAAGTTAAAACGTGGTTATCTTGCCACAGTGCTTAGCCTTGACTCGTATTATGTACATACAAAATGAGTGCAGCTTTGACTCTTTAGTAATTTTTTCAAAAGAGTCTTTAGTGGGACTAAATTGACTAGTTTGTTTGCTTTTTCTGATTCCATAGGGTGGCCTTAAAGAGAAGACACGGAAAGCAGTAGCAAGGGCTGGCATTGAAAGGGAAGGCGTCTTTACGCACGCACTTCCAGAGAGCTCCTCTTGTATTCTTTCCGAATCGGATTTCATTAAGTTACGACCACAATGTAGAGGAAATGGTCGACGCGCGTTACCCAATGGCTGGGACTCAATTATTTTGAATTACATTAAAAAAGACAACCCTTTCTGTGTCTTCACGTGTAAACAAAATCACGTCAAAAGAAAACATTCGAGAAAAAAGGTCTGCCGCTCTTTCTCTGATACAGGTGGATATTCCCGAGCAGCGATACCAATTGGCGTATGAGATTTTGCAGCAGGAACTGATGTAAGTCATCCAAAAGGTGAAGGTGTTCATTTGTGGGAATGATGGACTATTCACACGGCCTTCTGTGTTGTTTTAGGCCGGCGAGGAAGGCACTTTTCGAGGGAGCAGTTCCATCCTGTCCACAAGGAGAGAATGGTTTGTATAAAAGCGTCTTGCTGTGTAACATATATCAAGTAGGTTTTAACAGATTCAGATGCGGCTGAAACTTTAGCGTACGACGGCTAAGGTCAGCAGTAAGCACATTCCTGGTCTCCTTACCTAAATTGGCTGGTTAAATTTTGTTTGTTATCACGGGTTAAAAAGTTGCATTCAGTAACTGTCATGCTAACGTTAGACACGAAGATGAAGCAATCATTAATTTTTAACATGCATTTGTCATGTTATTGCAGTGGAAATGCCAAATGCAGATTTTCCATTGGTCGCAAAAAAGAAACAAGACCAGAGCCGTACGTCTGGGGATGCTAAAGAGCCTATTGACGTGGCATTAGAAAAAGTGAGCCTTTTGTGCGAGGAACTAGACAAAATTGAGAAAGTGATGAAAGAGGAAGAGGAAAAACCACCGGAACCTGAAGTTCAAAGGACATATCGCTATGAATTGTCCGCTGAAGAAGCTAAACGTAGAGTGGCAGGAATGAGAGATTACCTCAATTCAATAGCAACCACGCCATTTTTAGAAGCCTTGCCTCCACCGCATTTAGAGCGACACCAAGCTTACATGCTTTTCGGTGGATATATCGACTCTTTTAAAACGCTGGAAACAGTGCTTGTGGGGATGGCATGTTTTCCTTATCCGGTTATAGAAGCCATTGTGAACGCCACCCATAACCTGCTCCAACCAAAACCGAGGAAACGCTATCCTGGTGAGAAAATAGAATTTGTGCCTTTCTTTCCCACAACGCCGGTGTACGACTACGAACTGCCCTCAAACATACCGGGCCACCTCACATATGTCAGCCACGTCCTGGTGCACGAAGCCATAACCAAGCTGGTAATGGACATCGAAGGATGCGACTATCTAACCGCGACAGGTTTTGCTCTGGAACTGGACAAACCAAGTAGGACTCCTTATGGAAACAGATGGGCAGGTTTGTTTGCTGTCAGGCTCGTCAAGGAAAGGAAGTGAAAAAGAAAAGCAAACGAAAACAAAGGCAACCTAAAAGAGTACTCAAGAAAAGATAACTGAAATGTTAATTAAAACGCGTTTTAACTTCAGTTAACAAAAACTTAGAGTACCAAGAGTGAAGGATTACCTCAGTTCAAAAGGCAATATGTAACAAATGATGGCTAACAGTCCGTTGATTCATGCGACGAGACGGGAGCCTAATTAATTAAATCTGTGTAATGTTCAAGATAATCATATAGTCAATATCCGTAATGTGTCAATAGGGTATAATCTCTTGTGTGTCTTTGGTAACCGTGGGATTTCAAAAGTTGTACTAAAAAATGCCACGTGATTTCCAGGAGAGTAGAATCACGTGACAAATTAATTTTGATATAGCAATATCGCATTAAGTCTAATCGGACTATTGAATACCGTAAAAGAGCTATTCAGCTTCATATGTTGTATTATGAGACAACGTGGTGGAAAGCTAAGGACATCTATCCGAAGTTCGAAGCATGTCATCACAAGAAAAGGGAAAGAAACGAAACCGAGACATCCACAGATGGCATACTGAATCAAAGTAGTTTAACAGGAAGTGTTGTTTGTTACCGGGAAAACTCCCCAAAAATAGTTATTCAATTTTAAAAGTGGTATTACGTGACAAGGTAGGAAATCTATGTGAAGTTTAGAGCATGTTATAAGACGCAACTGAGACATCGAGAGATGAAATACTGAGCCAAAGTAGTTGAACAGGAAGTGTCAATTGTTACCGGAAAAATAACCAAAATATAGCTATTCAATTTTAGAGCAGTTTTCAATTGAGTGTCGAAAGTAATGTTGTGTTTGTTTTGGTTTTGCATTACTAGGCTCTCTGATTGGTTAAAAAAACTCGCGCCACTTTCTCAACCAATCAGGCGTAAAACCAAAACCAATCGTGACTTGCTCGCACGCGTTTTCCCGCGCTTAGCGCCAATTGCTTGTATTTGATTTGATTTCTGATTGGTTCATTTTGTGTTTTGTTCCTGTTGTGATTGGTCAGAGTAATTGCTTTGGTTTTGGTTTTACGACACTCATTTGAAAACTGCTCTAAAAGTGGTATTACGTGACAAGGTAGGAAATCTATGTAAACTTCAGAACATGTTATTGCAACAAAAGGTAAAGACACGGAACTGAGACATCAAGAGATGGAATACTGAGCGGAAGTAGTTTAACAGAAAGTGTCGTTTGTTACTGGGTAAAGAAACGAAAAATAGTTATTCATTTGCAAAAATGGTACTACTCGACAACATGGCAGCATGTAAGGAAATGTATGTGAAGTTCAGAGCATTATTTGTTACCGGGAAAAGAACCAAAAAATAGTTATTCAATTTGAAAGGTGGTATCACGTAACAAGATGGTGATCATGAGAGGAAATGTATGTGAAGTTCAGAGCATGTTATTGCAAGAAAAGGTAAAGAGACGAAACTGCGACATCGAGAGATGGTATACTGAGTCAAACTAATTTAATAGGATGTTTTATTTGTTACCGGGAAAAGAAAACAAAATTAGTTATTCAATTCTAAAGATCACGTGACAACATGGCCGCCAGGAAGGGAAATCTATGTGAAGTTCAGAGCTTGTCACCCTACGAAAAGGTAAAAAGATGGAAATGAGACATGGAAAGATGGAATACTGCACAAAAGTAGTTTAACATAAAATGTCAATTGCGACCGGGAAAACTCCCAAAAAATAGTTATTTAATTGTAAAAGTGGTGTTACGTGACAAGGTAGGAAATCTATGTTAAGTTCAGAGCAGGTTATTGCAAGAAAAGGTAGAGAGACGGAACTGCGACATCGAGAGATGGAATACTGAGCCAAAGTAGTGTAACGTGAAGTGTCAATTGTTACCGGGAAAAGAAACAAAAAATAGTTATTCAATTTTAAAAGCGATATTGCGTGACAACATCGCCGCCACGAAAGAAAATCTATGTGAAGTTCAGAACATATTATTGTAAACAAAGTGAGAGAGACATAACAAAGACATCAAGCAATGGAATACTGAGCCCAAGCAGTTTAAAAGCAAGTGTCATTTGTTACCGTAAAAAAATTGTAAAAGTGGTATTGCGTGACAACATCGCCGCCACGAAAGAAAATCTATGTGAAGTTCAGAGCATGTTATTACGAAACAAGGTAAAGAGACGAAACTGAGACATCGAGAGATGGAATACTGCACAAAAGTAGTTTAACACGAAGTGTCAATTGCTACCGGGAAAAGAAACAAAAAATAGTTATTCAATGTTAAAAGTGGTATTACGTGACAAGGTAGGAAATCTGTGTCAAGTTCAGAGCATTTTATTGCAATAAAAGGTAAAGAGACGGAACTGAGACATCGAGAGATGGAATACTGGGCCAAAGTAGTTTAACAAGGAAGTGTCAATTGCTACCGGGAAAAGAAACAAAAAATAGTTATTCAATGTTAAAGGTGGTATTACGTGACAAGGTAGGAAATCTGTGTCAAGTTCAGAGCATTTTATTGCAATAAAAGGTAAAGAGACGGAACTGAGACATCGAGAGATGGAATACTGAGCGAAAGTAGTTTAACACGAAGTGTCAATTGCTACCGGGAAAAGAAACAAAAAATAGTTATTCAATGTTAAAAGTGGTATTACGTGACAAGGTAGGAAATCTGTGTCAAGTTCAGAGCATTTTATTGCAATAAAAGGTAAAGAGACGGAACTGAGACATCGAGAGATGGAATACTGAGCCAAAGTAGTTTAACAGGATGTGTCATTTATTACCGAGAAAATAACCAAAACATAGTTATTCCAGTACTAATGTTGTATCACGTGAACGAAATAGACAATGTGTGAGGTTTCTCTAGTCCTAAATCAGATCAAGAAATAATTACAGGGCGCTGAAGTATCAAGAGATGAGATCCCTTTCACAACATCATTAATTCTAAAGAAAATTGAGATTCGGTGATAGCACCGATCAACAGTTATTTGATCATGCATTCCCATATTTATTTTTTGCTCTGAATACTATGTCCCAAGACTGAACTACATCAACAAATCAACAGTTCTTTGCGCATTTGCTCCGTGACGTTGCGCACGTGCGCAACTCACAGTTTTAGCAATGGTGTAAGGTAATCTTTTTAATGGCTGAAAGAGATTTATCAATTTCTTAAAAGAAACGAATTGGCAGCATACTTCTAAAGAGTGAATTGGCAGCTGGGGAATTGGCAGTGAATTGGCAGCCATCCCACCTGGTTAGTAGCCTTATTTTGTTTAGCTCATATGGGGACATAATCATCAAAAGGAAGGGCGAGTGTGACAGTGTCACTTTGCATGTTTTTAACAGAATCTCTAGGTTATTTTCTAAGTCTTCTTAGAAATATTTTCTTGTATTTCCTTAGTCAAAGAGCCAAAGTGTTGTTTTATTTCTATCAGTGATTTGTTACGCAATGTTGCAGACGTTGGCAGATCGTTTTACTCTGACCGTCTAGAAAGCTCTTTTGTTACGGTTTAGATAACATGGAAGGTCAGATCACGTAATTGTAGGGATTACCGTACATTATTTAGAACTGTGTAGGTTTTGTTATCCTTCTGTAGGAGTGGCAAACATCTGTTTCCCTTAGGTAAATCCTGTTGTGAGTTTACTATAGTCATTCTTTTGTTTTCTGTTGTCAACACTGATAATTATGGGTTGGGTGTAGGTCAAGGGCGGTTATTAATTCCCCTTGTCACATACAGTTGTCTTTACTTGCGTATAAATACAACTAGTTTTGTGTTGTTCATTTGAGTTAGCTGTGGAGCTTAGCTCCCCAGAGGGGCTAGTCCTCTGGTAGATTGCAGTTTGTGTCCTTGCACAGGTACAGAATGTAACTCATTCCCGTTTTACGTCATTTTACCGCTTTCATAGTTTTCATATCGTCTTGTTGCTTTCTTAACACATTTGTAGCCGTTGTATATAATTTTAGCTCGTTTTCATATGGTCTGTAATCTTTCTAGCCGTTTTTATTCTGTTTGGTTTTTAATACACAGTGTTATTAGTTTTGTTTTGTACTTAGTTTTTTGTGCTTTCAAACGTTCATGTAAGCCCACTCCTTGCAGCCATTAAGAATTCATGTTGTGCCTCCGCTCTATGGCCTCCGCCGCTGGCGACGTTAGACCGCTCACGTCGCCCGGTTACATTCACACAAAAAAATGAAGGGAAGTTTATTTTGACCATTTCCAATTTTGCTCAAACCTTAGCGACATTTGCTCTTAAGCGCTACAAATAACTGGCAAACTCATCTTGAAGCGCAGTTCGTTCTTTCATAGTCCACTTCTTCGGACTTCAATTGCCACATAGCCACTTTAAATTAATTAAGAAGCGTACCTCAGAGTTAATTATGAAAGATGCACTACAGAAAGCCAGTTCTTTCCATGTCTCATTTTCGCAAGTGACTTACCTGAATTTTTGAAAATGCAGCACTCGATGGATAAGGACAACAAAGGAAGAAAAAAAAACAACAACAAAGTTCTTCTACATCTTTATTTAGGAGGACAAATATATGTGTATGTGCAGAGTAAAAGTATCCCGCCGTGAGAGAAATAAAATGAGATATTTTAATGCCTCCTCCCCGAGGTAAGTGAAAGAATGTCTTTGTTTACGAGTATTCGAACCCAAAGATATTCGCACAGTTAAACCAAAAACGTTTTCTGTCCCAGGCAGTGACAGAGATCCTGTACAAGCCTATCACCTGTATGCTTCCAAAAGACCAGAGCAAATGAAGTCAGCCGACAGCCCGTTTTATAATTACTTGGCCATAAACTACACCAGAGTGGCCGTGGCCAATTCCTCAAAACCCTGGTTCAAGGCAGCGCCGATGGGCTCCAACAATTAAATTCACTCATGAATACCATGGGTGAAAAAGCTGGTTTGAATGCAGAAAACCTGGCCAACCGCATCAGTGCCCGAAAGCGAATGATCCAGAAGCTGAACGACCACGAGGTACCTCCGACTCATATTACGCAAATCTATGGGCATAAAAACGTTCAGAGCCTCAATAATTACAGCTCACTTTCGGAAAAACAGCAGTGGGATGTATCCAACATCATGAGTTCTAGCACTTCAGCTTCAGGATCGCTGGCCATTCAAGAAACCGAGGAAGTTAGTTTGTCGACAGGAAACCAGCAATCGCCTCAGAAAGCATTATCTCTTTTCCAGGGGGCCAACATACAAGGAGGAACATTTAACATTTCGATAAACAGTGTAAGTCAACAGAGCCCAAATTTGTCTTTGCACAGCGCGAAGCGCCGCCATTACATGATTGGATCAGACAGTGATTAGGGACAAGCGAAAAGATACTACTTTTTGTATTTGCGAATTCACGCGTATTTTTATTTTTATAAAAGGAGTTTAATATCTCAACTTTATTCCGGATTTAAAGCCGGTTTTTATTACTCACGGTCATTTAGATCAGTCTTGAGCTGTTTGCGTATATAAGCCGTTATGGTGTAGAGAGAGAAAAATAAAACTGATTTGAAGGCTATGTTTAATTCTCGTTACATATATAATATATATGCATTTTGAAAACTCACTCGTTCGCTGCGCTCACTCGTTCGTTTTCCAAAGTTTTGCAACTCCTGAATAAAAATCCGTACGTCGCACTTTCTATGAAGTAATCTATATTTTCTTCATCTAAGAGTTTATGAAAATACAATCACTGTTAATTTTTACTTCTAAACGAAAACCAATATCTAGCTACGTCATTGTACGTCCTTGACACCCAATTGGCTAAATGTTCGAACTCTCTAGTAGATTTTAAAGTGGGTCTGGAAACGAGTGCGTGCCATTCATGCATTCATGATGAAAGCACAGTTTAAATTAGTTTTCTTTTTCTGCACCTTTCACATTCATGGGCAAACGTATGGAATTAACTGGCGATCAGCTATGTATGGCAATGCCTTATTTTCGACATATTTTTTGTTTCAATTTGGAGAACGTTTAGTATACAAATATGCCAAAAAAGAAAGGCTATCGGAATGTTGAAAAAATGCCTGCCCTAGTTTATAACGCTGGGTTAAGAAAAGTTGGAAATAAGGATAGATTTGTTTACTTTGTTTCTCTGAAATTCAGCTCAACATTCTTTAAAGAAAGATGTCACGCCTAAGGACGCACTGCTTCTCATGCATGTTTATGCTTGGAAGGTTTCAAACATTTTAAGACAATTATTTAGAAGCACTTCGCATGTGGCCGTCTCCTTACCTTGCGTCAGTCATTTCTCGATGTTCGTAACCTCTGATGGAACAGTCCAGAATGCAATACCATGAAACCAACAACGCACACGATTTGAAATAAGCATGGGTTGAAACGTTCGGTTGTAGTATAAAAAATACATTGGAATTGAGTCTATTCTTCGGTAACTTAATTAAAAATTCAGATTGAATATATTTTGCCCATGCGGACAAAGCCTTTCAAAGTCCAAAACCATAATGTTAGTCCTGAGCTAAGTTTTTATCAGCAATAAGCTTAGCTTTAACATTCGAACTGCGATCACAAGTAAATAAGGAGCTAAACATTTAACGGGTAGGGCTAAAAAGGTAAAGTTCATTATACCTTTAAAAACACCGTGGTAATAGGAACTAAACATAATATTGCTCATACAAATCATTTTAAGCCTATTAATCTTATGTTTCCATCATTTGCGCTGCACAGGGGTTCTATCGACAAATGCTGTTTATTACCAGATTTTACTCTGCAAATATTCAAAGTAGCAAAAGTAAAAAAGATCCCTCGAAAGTAGTTTAGTTTGGTGAAGCAAGAAAACGTATTCTGGCGTAATCTGCAAACAAAGGTTTGTTAAGGATCTTAAGGCTCTGAATCAGTGATGAGAATTCTCTTTGACAAATGATGAATCAATTGTACTTTACCATGATCAAAATCTGGCTGGTTGTAGGCTCTACTACTCAGACGTTACCTATCGACTTTGAATAAGCAGCTTTAATTTCAGATAGCCTCTTTCAAGTATTTAATTATTTGCTTTGCTGACAAGGAGTTTTAAGTATTTGCGCAGCTTTCCGTCTCCTTTTCTGGGAGTTTTTCTTTCAAAAATCGACATTTTTATTAGATTTTTCTCCTGAAAGTCCCGCCATGTCATTATTTCTAAGAATTTACACTAGTTTGTGTGAACTCCAGGAAGATATTTTGAGGCCATGGTCCAGGGCTAAAGGTGATTGACCCTTAAGGGGCAATGGTTTCATTTGGACGTAATAGCATGTGGGCTTGTTATGGAATTATGCTTTGGGAAATTGCCTACAGTGTCAACCCGGTTTTCAAAAATCCAGGTAAATATCTCAAACAATTAAAAATTGTAGCTATTTGACCAACATAAGGCCAAAACGCGATTTTTACGGGTCCGACCAGGCCAAACATATCACCACTGAAGGAAAATGAAGGAAAAATAGAGACAGCGAGGAGAAGGGAAGGAGAAGAAGAAAAAAAGCAATGGTTGCCCTCTTAGTTTTTACAATAGCTACTTTGAAGATACTTTATAATAGCCACTTTGTTGAGCAACAAGGTCTTTCCCACAAAAACGTTTTCAAAAATCCAGCTGGATGGTTCTCCAAAACGAGCGGGCTCCTGGCCAAGTAACACGAATCGCCTTTTGCTTTTCCAAAGTAGCACACTTTGCATCATTGACAGGTTTCTTTGGACACAATAGATTCCAGTAAATGAACACAGGTGAACTCAGAAATTCAGAGTCGTGCGGGCATAAGAGCTGCATGTGGGTCTACACAGTCAAAAACTTTTAAAAAACTGGGTTTAAACTTATAATCTAGCTGAATTTTTAAAACGGGATCAAAAGTTGACCAGAATTTTCGCACAGGAACCTGGCTAACGGCCAGGTCCCTGGTCGTCTGGTGAACAACAAATTAGGGGGAGATCCGTCAAGGCGGCTCAGAAATTTTTGTTGATCTTGAGTTGTTCATGCTGTTCTTGTTTGTTTATTATTATTTTTTGGGGGTATTTCAGCAATCGCGTGGCATTTATGGGTTAAAATGAAAAGAACAGAGTGTTAGGCTGTTCAGGCTTTTTTTTCTCCCGAACACCCCCCCCCCCCGCCCTCTTCCCTCCCCAGGAAGGGTCTTCTCTTCACTCTGGCCCATTCTCTCTCTTCTCTCTCTCTCTCTCTCTCTCTCTCTCTCTCTCTCTCTCTCTCTCTCTCTCTCTCTCTCTCTCTCCTACGCAAGTTAGCGACATTTTTTAATTGGCGCGGTCTTCGCTCAGATTGAAATGAATAGATCTAGATTTTCAGTTGGCTGCCTTGAGCAAAGTTTTCCTGAAGGCATCATGAAGCCTAGTGATGGAAAACGTCTTACAATTTGCTGGTAATACGTCGTCTAATATCTTACCTGCAGTTTGTTTTGCTTTTTGAACTTAACGGGTCTTTGACTCGGGTCCATTTGCAGGGATTGATATTGTGGGCTTTGCTCGAGGTGGTAACAAGTCTTTGGCCTCGAAACGTAGGACTTAAGGATCGTTTCTAAGCGGAGAGCAAAATTGGACTTGAATTTTGAACTTGCCAAAGACTTAGAAAAATTCTTGTCAAAGGCAGCGGTATAAAGGTGTGCTCTTGAGAATTTTTCTCAACATCCGGGACTTCAACTAGAATGGCAAACAGAGAAAGAGTTTGTGAAGTGATTTGCCTTGAAAAAGCGTGAGTTTGAATAGTTTTTCGTTTTGTTTTCGTTTTTGCCGTTAGAAGGAAGTTATGTCGTGGCCTTGATGCTTTCAAATTGTCGATTTGTGTCATTTCCGCTTAAGAGGTGACGTAACATTTACTAGGCGTGTGACTAAATTTTAGCGGGCTGCATTTGTTTGATTATTTGGAACAGTGAATAATAAAGGAATTCGATCAAGTCCGATTGAAAACGCTGTTTCACTTTGCTTAAGGCTAGTTGTCCTTAGAAAGATAAATTTTAACTCGAACGGGTCGTAGCCCACCTTCTCAAGAGATCAGAGGTCATGATTAATTTCCTAGGCTGTCAAATACATGTATGTATGTCAGTTTCAGTTGCATTAGAAATTAAATGTGTTTCTTTACAAACATTTACTCGTTTAGAATTGTCATAATAAGCCCTAATTTAGGGCTGCCTATTGATTAGCAGCGGAGGCCTTAGAAGAACAAAGTTGAAAACTATCTTGAATTATGTATAGGTATGTTTTTGTAAAATCAGTCATATATATATATATATATATATATATATATATATATATATATATATATATATATATAAACACACAACTTGTAAGAGGTCTAGCAAACAATGCAAATCCGGTACCAACTGTACGTGCTGTATGGAGGATCACTAAAGCGATCGTGGACTCTTGAGATAACTCAAATAAAATTCTAAATGTAATGGTCAAGAGGCCAACTCCAACATACAATGTAGCTAAGTTGGTTTTATTCGCTCAACGTTTCGACCATCACGGTCTTCATCAGGAGCGTTAGAGGTATAAACTGCTTACATCAACAACAAACAAAATTCAAATTCGTGTCAACGGTTAACATACTGTGACGTAACAAGGTCACATGTTAGGGAAAATATGCAGCAACGGTTTAAAAAATATATATACATACCGCAAAAATACAAATGTTATGAAAAAAGAAGAAAAAAAATTTAAATTAAAAAAAATTTAAATGCAAAGCTTTGGTTATTTATACAACTAAGTTATTAATAGATGGTTTAAGCCTTAAAATCCAATATTTTTCTCGCGCTTTCCGAATGTCTTGGTCCTGTTTTCTAACCCTCTCAATAACTGTTAATTTAAGATTTTGTACTCCACAGTTTTTGAAATGTCTGACTGAAGGTATGTTTTTGGTTCCTCCTTTAATATCACTGCGATGTTGTGTTCCACGGTGGTGAACCGGGTGTCCTGTTTCGCCTACGTACTGATCACTACATTTCACACATTCGATTAAATAAATTACGTTGCTGGTCTTGCATGTGGTGTGTTGTCGTAATGTAATCGTTTCTCCTGTAGTGTTACTAGTAACTGTCTGTGTAAACTGTCCGTATGTTTTGCAGCAAGCACATCTGATATCTGTTCTGCAAGGCCAAAATCCCGGGTCAGAGGGTGTAGATGGACTCTGTTGTTTGTGTTTATGAGTGAAGTGAATTTTCAGGTTTCTGTTGGTTTGAAAAGATCGGCCACAGATTGAACAGGTAGTGTCAGATGGATTTGGCAACCAATCGCTTCTTTGTTGTGTTGGATGGTCAGAAGGGGAGGTTGTGTTACTGGTGTTTGATGATGGCAGCCTCTTGTGTGTGAGCATTTGTGACAGACTACGACCTCTACGAAATGCAACGAGCGGGGGTTCTTTGAAGATGGCTTGTGTCTTGGGTGATGTGTCAAGTATTTGCTGGTGTTCTTTGAGGATTGTATGCAGGTTTGGCAGTGCTGGATTATAAGTGACTACGAGTGGTACACGGTCAGAGGAAGAATTTTGCTTGCTCTGGAACGCTTCTTCTCTCGATGTTTTCCTTGCCCTCATAATGCATTCTTTAATCAATTTGTTCTTGTAACCACGCTCAAGCAGAATGTTGTGTAATTCACGTGCTCTTTTCTCAAAAAAATCGTTGGTGGAACAGATGCGTCGTAGTCTCAGTGCCAGGCTGTAAGGGATGGAGGTTTTTATGTGGCGTGGATGACAGCTGGTCCAGTTAAGGTACTGATGGGTATCGGTAGGTTTGGTGTACAGGTCAGTGCTAATTTTGCCGTTACTATTGATTACTTGAACGTCAAGAAAAGGGATACTTGTAGTCGATTTGGTTTGTTCAAGCTTGATGTGTGGATCAAACGAATTACAGAAGCTAAAGAAGTCAGTAAGTTTTCCTTCACCGTGAGTCCATATAAAGAAGATGTCATCTATGTACCTGAACCACATGAGTGGTTTGTCGGTGGCTCCTTTCAGAAAATGATCTTCCAGGCGACCCATGTAGAGATTTGCATAGCTAGGTGCCATTTTAGTCCCCATTGCTGTCCCCGTCTGTTGAACAAAGTGTTGGCCTTGAAAGGTGAGATTGTTGCAAGTAAGAACAAGGTTGATGAATTTTACGATAGTTTCTCTTTTGTCGTTGGCGAAGTTATGGAGACGCAGATATCAGATGTGCTTGCTGCAAAACATACGGACAGTTTACACGGACAGTTACTAGCAACACTACAGGAGAAACGATTACATTACGACAACACACCACATGCAAGACCAGCAACGTAATTTATTTAATCGAATGTGTGAAATGTAGTGATCAGTACGTAGGCGAAACAGGACACCCGGTTCACCACCGTGGAACACAACATCGCAGTGATATTAAAGGAGGAACCAAAAACATACCTTCAGTCAGACATTTCAAAAACTGTGGAGTACAAAATCTTAAATTAACAGCTATTGAGAGGGTTAGAAAACAGGACCAAGACATTCGGAAAGCGCGAGAAAAATATTGGATTTTAAGGCTTAAACCATCTATTAATAACTTAGTTGTATTAATAACCATAGCTTTGCATTTAAATTTTTTTTAATTTAAATTTTTTTTCTTCTTTTTTCATAACATTTGTATTTTTGCGGTATGTATATATATTTTTTAAACCGTTGCTGCATATTTTCCCTAACATGTGACCTTGTTACGTCACAGTATGTTAACCGTTGACACGAATTTGAATTTTGTTTGTTGTTGATGTAAGCAGTTTATACCTCTAACGCTCCTGATGAAGACCGTGATGGTCGAAACGTTGAGCGAATAAAACCAACTTAGCTACATTGTATGTTGGAGTTGGCCTCTTGACCATTAAATTTCTAATTATATATATATATATATATATATATATATATATATATATATATATATATAACAGTAAGAATTCAAGAGTTAGTTTTTATGGACATTTACTCGCTACTTAGTTTTTATGGACTTTTTATATATATATATATATATATATATATATATATATATGTATATTAGAAGACAGTCTGATCAACTGAAGATTGGACTTGACATTTTTATTACTAAATAGTTTCGTACTGCACAATTTGTACGGCACTCATCAGATAAAATTGCCATATGTAAAGATTACAACGCTACACTGGTATATAAGGACGCTCGATGAGAAGGAAAGTATAACATTACAACGGTTTTTCGGGACAATGAAAGCTTATGACAAAGATAATTATAAAGTATAAAATTACAACGGTTACTGTTTCGAAACAATAAATGCTTAAAAAATGCGTGACAATGGAAGTTTTGAAATCTAAAATAAACAGTTGCTATTGCGTGACGGGTTTGAAGTTTTTGAGCAGGAATTTGTTTGCGTGTCTACAGGAGGTTATTAGTTCATTGCGTTTATTGAGTGAAGCCAAATCAGGTCTGCAGATTATAAAATACTTCTCCCACAGGCACAAGTTACAGCGATTTGAAGCGGGGTTGTATGGGGCAGCTTGCTTTAGGATCTTCCATATGATTTGAAAATTTGTTTTGGTGTCTTTCAACTGCCAAACGTATTTGCTTAGCTCGGTATTGAGTCTCTTGCTCGGGTGATTAAAGGAAGCTTCAAATCACATGGAAGATCCTAAAGCAAGCTGCCCCATACAACCCCGCTTCAAATCGCTGTAACTTGTGCCTGTGGGAGAAGTATTTTATAATCTGCAGACCTGATTTGGCTTCACTCAATAAACGAAATGAACTAATAACCTCCTGTAGACACGCAAACAAATTCCTGCTCAAAAACTTCAAACCCGTCACGCAATAGCAACTGTTTACTTTAGATTTCAAAACTTCCATTGTCACGCATTTTTTAAGCATTTATTGTTTCGAAACAGTAACCGTTGTAATTTTATACTTTATAATTATCTTTGTCATAAGCTTTCATTGTCCCGAAAAACCGTTGTAATTTTATACTTTCCTTCTCATCGAGCGTCCTTATATACCAGTGTAGCGTTGTAATCTTTACATTTGGCAATTTTATCTGATGAGTGCCGTACAAATTGTGCAGTACGAAACTATTTAGTAATAAAAATGTCAAGTCCAATCTTCAGTTGATCAGACTGTCTTCTAATATTTATGCTCTAGTTTTTCTATTGAGCACTCTGACAGCAGTTCTGCAAATCAACTAATATATATATATATATATATATATATATATATATATATAACCAAATTTACCAGTATTTTTGTGGTTTTAGACGTTTATTTCTGGAAAAAAAGATCTAGACAAATGATGTTTTGATGGACTATATATATATACATATATAATGCAGGTCATTTTCACCAGTGAAGCCAAGAGAGTGCTCTACAGTAAAGGAGCGGATATACCAGTGGATGGACAACTCAATGAGGGCAACTCAATGAGATTTGTATTAAAATCCATGTGCCCTCATTAGTTGTCCATCCACTGGTATATATATATATATATATATATATATATATATATATATATATATATATATATAGCTGGATTTTTGAAAATGTAGCTACCGAAAATTGCAGCCTTTTGACCAACATAAGGCCAAAACGCGATGAGTGCGGGTCCGTCAAGGCCAAAAATCACGCCACTGAGCGAACGTGAAAGTAAAAATAGAGAAAGCGAAGAGAAAGGAAGGAGAAGAAGAAAAAAAGGCAATGGGCGCACTCATAGTTTTTATAATGGCTACTTTGAACGACAAAAAATTGACGGCGAACAGCTATTTTAGCGTTAATCCCCTTTTCAAAAATCCAGGTAGAAATTGGCCACAGTTGGACGGCAAGGCTGCCAAAGTCCTCCAAACGCCGTTTTCGAATGCCAAACGGCATACTTTGCAACATTAGCAGAGTTCTTTGGAAATATATACCTGGATTTTTGAAAACGGGGATAGTGAAAATTGGAGCCTTTTGACAAAAAGAAGGCCAAAACGCCATTTTTGCGTGTCCGACAAGGTCGAAAATCACACCACCAAGGGAAAACAAAAGGAAAAATAGAGAGAGCGAGGAGAAGGGAAGGAGGAGAAGAAAAAAAAAAGTAATGGTCACACTCTTAGTTTTTATAATAGCTACTTTGGAGTTCCTGAACGACAAAAAACTGGTTGAGCAACAAGCACTTTCCCACAGTAAATTCAGCTAGATATATATATTGAATATCAGAAGAAAATGACTGATCAACTGAAGATTTGACTTGGCATTTTATTGCTTTGTAGTTTCGTACCACACAACTGGTGTAGCACTCTTCAGATAAAATTGCCAAATGGTAGATTACAACGGTACACTGATTATAACTGAAATACGAAAATGCGGTTGCCATAGAGTTACGATGCTTTTTCCATAGATCCTATTGCGTGACAATACTGGTTTCGAAACTTTTTAACAGGAATTTGCTCGCGTGCCTACAGGAAGTTACAAGTTCGTTGCGTTTGTTCAGTGTGGCGTTATGGGTTTGCAAATAATAAAATACTTTTCCCGTAGGCATAAAATACATCTATTTGAAGAGAGGTTATGTGCGGTAGCCTGCTTCAAAATCTTCCAAGTAATTCGAAAGCTTGGGTTAGTGTCTTTTAGGTTCCATATGTGTTTGCTGAGTTCTGTGTTCATTCTTTTGTTTGGATTGTTAAAAGAGGCTTTGTGGTTCGCAAATCGTGTCTTAAAAGTGTTTTCGGTTAGTCCCACGTAAGTTTGGTCGGGTTTGTTGTCTTCTGTTGTTACGGGTTGCTTGGTATACAATGGATCCCTTGAGGCAATTGCCAGCCATAGGACAGTCGGAAGGTTTTCTGCAGTTGCACAATTTTGCGGGCGCGTCAATTTTTTTAAGTGACTGTGAAGTGGTTTTGTTGTGGTCGTCGATGTTTTGTTTGATGTTTGTCATACAGCTGTAGCTGATTTTAACTGTGTTTCTGTTAAATAGTTTGTATAGCTTGCTATATGGGGGTTTTAGCAGATGATTCCCCTACGGCGATTCTTTTTTGTACGGCTTGCAGCTTGCGTTGTGGTTGGTGGTGAAAAGGTGAGTCGGTGTTTATATCCGCTGTCATCGAGAGCTTTCTGGTACAATGGTGTAGCCTTGTTGAACGAATCTTCGTCGTAGGAAATGATCTCTTGTTTACATAGAGTGGGATGTTGTTTTCTTTAGTGTATGGCATGTGTTTTCCATTGGTCAAGTTCAGGGTCACGTCAAGGACGTTTACGATTTTTTTGTTGGCTTCGATTGTGATCTTGAGGCCGTGTTCGTTGAATATGCTGCAGAGATCCTTTTTAATAAGTTCCACCTGGCGAGGGGATGTTGTGGATATTCCTAGGCCGTCATCTCTGTATAGGCCGAAGATGTTGCCATGTTTCTCCTTGATCTTGGAGAGGAGATAAGCACCAACGAGCTCACATGATTCAGCACCGTCATAGCTACCCGTTGTAATATCGAATAGATTACTTGCAAAAAATTTCGGACGTTAAAAATTCGGACGTTTAATTATCGGATGCTTTTTCTCTCATTTTGGACAAATTTCGGACAAAAATTTCGGACAGTTTGCTGAAGCATGCCTGAAGTAAATTTACGCCTACAAAACATGAATTAGACTGAAGTAAAATCTGTGAAAATGATAGCCGCTTTTACTGCATTCTTAAGGTTTTACAGGTACGCCGAGGGGAAAAACACAATTTCAGTTAAGCTTATGTCGCCCTCAAGCTGTGTCTCAACTAGAGTTTGGTAGAGTTCAGCAGTATCGATGCAACAGTTGAGGATGAAAAGCATAGACCTTCTCCAATTGCAACGGAGTCCTCCGAGCTACGTTTAAAATTTGCGACAGCAAGCGGTTTCTTCTTCTTCGCCTTAAAGAGCTTATTCAAAAGAACTATGAGCTCCTTGATAAATCACCTTAGTCACCAATAACTACAGATGAAGGAGAACCAAACGCTAGTGACAGTGAAGAGGGCCTTTCAATTGTGTTGATTGATTATGAAGCAGAAGAGGATTGGCACCACTGGCACTAGTAATGCAATTATCTTAAAACTGGGCTTGGATCGAAGATTGAATTAGCAACTGCAAAATGGAATTTATCTATGTTTTAGTCATTCGTAAAATCACGACATCTGAGCAAAGCCTAATCCGAATTTTAGCTATATCACGTATATTGGCCTTGAATATGTGATAGTGTCGCCCAAAAAAGGGCTTTAAAGTTTTGTACTGTTCTATAAAACCTTCGGACGCTTAAAATTTCGGACGGTTTTATTTTCGGACACTATTTTTGTCCGAAATTAAAATCGTCCGAAATTTTTTGCAAGTAATGTAGGTTTGATGATGCTTTCTTTCCTAATGGCTCACCGTCATTGTACAGAAGGGATTTTTTGCGTGCAAGACGATCCATCGTCCGTTATATCGTCGTAATTTGATACAAATTCTAGTGCGATGTTAAGTAGGTCAGTTGAAATTGAGGGATAAAAGTCGACCACGTCAAAAGCGATGAAGGAGTGTTTATCCTTGTGCTCGATGCTGTTGAACCAGTTTAGGACAGCTATATGGTTCTTCCATTAGTTTAGTGTCAGTGGTTAGCAATTTTAGTATTAACGCGATCAAGGATTTGTTTGCTGATTCTCCCAATCTCTGATTTGGCGGGTTTAATAAGATGGCAGGTCGGGGTGTTAACAAAGTTTAACTTTGTTAACTAATAGGCTTGTGGTCTTTGAGGGTTATGAAGGCTTAACGCTTGGTTGTGATGTTTATTTTATCAGTCAGGTCAAGTTTATTGGCGATGGTTTTAGCTCCTTTCTCAATAACATTTGCTGTGTTTGAAGTCACTTTCTTGTAAGTCTTGGTAAAGTCTTGGTTTTCACGTGACGTCATAAAAAACAAAAATCCAAAATCGCAAGTACTTTTAAGGTTTTAACACCATCCGACAAAATATCTCTTATAAACGAACCTCTTTGGAATTTCTTAGCCTGATGGGGTTCTCCATTTTGAAAAAACCAGACCTGTCTAATTTCCTAATTTAGCGTTGCGAGACATATTTAAATGACGGCCGGGAAAGTTGTCACGTAGGTCAAGTTGTCACCAAGCAAAAAAATATTCCAGGTATTGCCATCTTTCTTGATTTCCGCAAAGCATTCGACTCCGCGGAATGGGATTACATCGCAAAGGTTCTTGGTGTGTTCAAGTTCAGGGAAGATTTCAAGCGTTGGGTAAAGGTTTTTTATACTGATCAAGCTCAAACGTGGCGTGAGACAGGGCTGTCCACTGTCTGGGTTGCTTTTTGTTTTAGCTATTGAATTGCTTGCACTTGCAATAAAAAATGACCCTCTGATACAAGGTATCTGTGTGGGCAAAGAAGAAATTAAATTAACACAGTACGCCGATGATACGACGGTTTTCGTTAAAAATACAACTTCCGTGGAAGCGCTGCTTCGCCTTCTCGAAAAATTTAAAAAGTGTTCCGGCCTAGGAATTAATACACACAAGTCTGAAGCGTTATGGTTAGGCTCGTGGAAGGAACATCTTGACAAACCGTTTGGCTTTAAGTGGCCTACAGATTCTGTTTACGCCCTTGGAATTCATTTTTCAAATGACGCTAATCTCGTGCATAAACTAAATTTTCATGGCAAATTGCAAAAACTTGAAAAAATCCTTAACAGCTGAAGAAGAAGAAAGCTAACTCTCTATGGAAAGATTAACATTATTAAAACTCTTGGTTTATCAAAGTTTATTTTCAGCGCTTCAGTTCTGCCCATTCCTGAAACCTTCGCTCAAGAAGTAAACAAATTAACATCTAAGTTCCTGTGGGACGCCAAGCCCGCTAAAATTAAGAAATCCACCATCACTGGACTGAAAGAGAAAGGTGGACTAAAAATGATAGATTTCGATCATATGAACAAAGCTCTAAAGTGTGCTTGGATCAACAGGTTTACCAATGGCAATAAGGGAGCGTGGAAAATAATACCAGATAATATAACTGCGCATCTAGGAGGCTTCTCTTTCCTTCTTCAGTGCAACTAGAAAGTCAAGGATCTCGACGTAAAAAATGTACCGGTTTTTTACGAAGGAGTGCTTAAATATTGGGAGGAGGTTACATGCTTGGCGGGCAAGGCTGATCTTATATCCAAACGAAACATTCATCTGGAACAACAAACACATTAAAATCAACAACAACAAAAAACTCACTAAATTAAAGATCTAATAAGTGATATCGGTAAATTTCTCCCTTTTGACGTTTTTTGTCGTATGGTTGATGTTAAAGCTTGTTTTACAACATACTATGGTCTATGTAATTCAATCCGTCAAAATTGGAATGCTATCTCCAAAGAATCCCATGGCGTTTTAGAATTAATTTCATATTGGCGTACTAACAACTCGAACTTAACCACTGCAGATCTGCTGCGTGTTATCGCAGATAGTACATTGTGCCTCCTTCAGCTGAGCAAAAAATTCTTAATACAGATGTTTCTAAAGATAACTTATCAAAAGTATATCGTCTACCGTGGAGTATAACAAAGGAAATCAAATTGTGCATGTTTCAATTTAAAATTATTCATAACGCAGTGTTCACAAAGGACAAGCTTTTCAAAGCAAATATTTTACAGGATGACAAATGTTTTCACTGCAAAGACAAAGCAGAAACACTGTTGCATTTGCTTGTCCACTGTCCGCATACAGTGGCTTTTTGGATTGATTTTCGGGAATGGTGGCGCAAAAATACCCATATTGTACTGAGCCTTACACCTACTAAGGTGTTATATGGTGTGATAGATAACTTAAGGTTCTGCACGCTACTCAATTTGGCCCTGTTAGTTGCTAAGTTCTACATATACCGATGCAGTCTAGACGATACGCCTCTATACTTCCCTGTGTTTGAAACAGAATTACGTGAAAAAGCAAGGATTGAGAAAGATATTGCCACGAGAAATGGTAATCTAAAGCATTTCAAGATTAAATGGGAACCTCTGATCCGCAGCAATTTTATTGGAGATGTCGATATTTGAGAGACTTTTGACCCGCTTTGCAATTTATATAGGTATTTATTTAGATGTATTTATTTGTCTATCTTTTTATTTAATCGCTTGTGCTTTCTGTTTGTTTTTATTTGTTAAGAGGTGCAAAGTATTACTGTAATTGCTTTATACGTTTGTTAATTTTTTATCTATTGGTTCTATTTGTAAAGATGTGTATAGTACTCTTGTAATTGCTTATCTATTGTATTGTAATTTTTTTGTATTCTTTAATAAATAACATTAAAAAGAAAAAAATATTATGCTTCTAGCAGTGAAAAGAGTTCTTGGAATTGTGCTCAAAATATGCTAATTTCTCTAAATTATGCTTCCTACTATAACAAATTAAACTACTTGATTTAAGCAAAAGAAAGACAGAACAGGGCGAATAAAGACAAAACAAGGAACAATCCCTTAACTAATGACTGCAGGTTAGTTTTAATAAATATCCAACAATTTGTCTTACATATCATCTGCAGTTATTCTTCAGAATCAGCAAATTGCTCATCTCTTTATAGCTGTAACACATCACACCGACCACAGGCAGCCCGGAGCCAAAAGTTAACAAAAGTTTAGGAAACAGAGTAATTAAAAAGAACTTTAATCAAAACAAAATTACGTTACATTATTACTTCCTGAAAGTCGAAAAAGCCAGATTATGCTAGAAGTGCTAAGAATTACGCTCCGTTTGCTAAATTATGCCAAAAATTATGCTGGCACAATCGACAAAAGCATACCTAGTCGACCCAGTGGCCCTAGTCCTCCAAGTCGTCCCAGTCGTCCTGGTTGTCCAAGTCGTCCCGGTCGTCCCAGTCGTCCCAGTCGTCCCAGTCGTCCCAGTCGTCCCAGTCGTTTTGGTCATCCCCGTCGTCCCCGTCATCCCAGTCGTCCCGATCGTCCAAGTCGTCTCCGTTGTCCCAGTCATCACAGTCGTCCCATTCGTGAGTCGTCCCGGAAGTCCCAGTCGTCCCAGTCGTCCCAGTCGTCCCAGTCATCCCGGTCGTCCCTGTCGTCCCGGTCGCCCAAGTCGTTTTTTCGTCCGGGTCATCCCAGTCGTCCCTGTCATCCAAGTCGTCCTGGTCGTCCCAGTCGTCCCAAAGACTCGTCCCAGTTGTCCATTCATTCCGGTCCTCCCAGTCCTCCCAGTCGTCCCAGTCGTCCCGGTCGCCCCAAAGACTATAATGGGGTAGGAGGTCGAAGAGGCCAGCGGCACAACACAGCGGAGATTGACCCAGGTGCCCCCCTGCCCCCATGTTGAGATTTCCACCGTAAACGTAAGCTAGCACAGTCGACAAAGGCCTACCCAGTCATCCCGGTCGCCCCAGTCGGCCCGGTCGTCCTCGTCGTCTCGGTCATCGCAGTAGTCTCGGTCATCTCAGTCGTCCCATTTGTCCCAGTCGTCCCGGTCATCCCAGTCGTCCCTGTCGTCCCAGTCGTACCGGTCGTTCCGAAGACTATAATGGGGTAGGAGTTCGGAGATGCCAGCAGCAATACTCAGCAAAAATTGACCCAAGTACCCCCCTCACCCCGGAAGAGATTCCACCGTTAAATTGTGCTAGCACAATCGACAAAAGCCTACCTAGTCGTCCTGGTTGCCCCAGTCGTCCCCGTCGTCCTGGTCGTCCCGGTCGTCTCAGTCGTCCCTGTCGTCCCAGTCGTTCCGGTCCTCCCAGGCCCTAATACTTATCCACTGAATCAGTCTGCCACTGAATAGTGTTTTATCCGATGGATACTCCGGGGGGAAGTAAGGGGGGGGGGTCTCTGGCCAATTTAGGATTGGTGTATGCCGCAAAAAGCTGATGAACCTTTCAAGACGAAAGTTGCACTCTGACAAAAAACACTCGAAGGGCACGTCAATGGGGGTAAAAACCGCCCCGGAGATTTTCACGTGCACACAAGGTAGACCAACAAAACTAAAAACCTTAGCTTCTTAATTTTTTTATTCTGCTATAGATTTTCGTCAAACGATCCGGTATATTTGGAGATGTACCATTTCGTTTAACTTATTTTACCTGCGAAAGTAAGTTCATCATTTTATGTTCTTTCACTTTCCGCGAGTTCTACATCCCGCTAAATAAATGGTACTAATGAAGGAAAATATACTAAGCCGGTGTACCTTATTTGTTTGGCCATAAATATTTTTTCTTTGTTTACAAGTCAATTATATTTTAAGACACATTCATCGTGCCTATTCACACCGAGGGCATTGTCTGGTATATTTTGCATCAATCTTCTAGGTATTCTCGATTTCTCAGTAACAGTTGTCTATCCGCTGGAAGGTTGGTGACTTTCTCGAAAAGTTGCGCTGAACCTGAACAAAAAAAGACCGTCATCCAGTTTTTACCGTAGTTAATAACTGTAGTGTTTCCAATAGCGGTTTAACGTTTACCATTCCGGCGTGGAGGGAGAACCAAATCGACCTTCAGCTTCTTTACGTCAGAAAGTCCAAAATAAGCCGTAGGGGTAGAGGAGAGACGAGTTGTCCAGTCCCACCCTCTGAGTCAAGAGCTCGCTAGCCCGCTAAGCACAAAACCAAGATAAACATTTTCTCATGTCTTTGGCGCTTTGATTTTAAATCTATTTGACTTATCCACGATAAATCTATAATTTATGGTAAATTCTTAAGGTTAAAGTCGTAAAAGTATATGATCACATAAGCTATCTTAATTTTATGGTAAATTCTTTGGGAGAAAGTATAGGATCATAAGCTATCTTGATTTAATCGCGAGTACACAACATCAAGGCAACGAATCACGGGTGGGATCCAGTAGAAAGGAAATTGCAAGACTAACCTCAGGGCTGACTCGTTGAAACATAAAAGCATTTACGTGATGAACGGCAACAAGATAAAAAAGCGGAGACCACTGAGCCCTGAAACAGACGAAACTGTTCTTTAGTATTTTGTGTCCATTATGTGGTAAAATTCCCACAGCTCAACTTAGACGTTTTAAGAAAAATCGTTTCGAGCAAAAAAAGGGTGCGTTTCTTTGGGAGAATCCGAAAACGGATTTGTGATCCCAGATCATATGGATTCTTCGACACCAAAGAAACGCAAAATCCGAAAAAGGATTATTTTGTCACGACAAGACAGGCTGGAGGCACGCAATATATATATATCAGAACGATATTTCTCTCGTACTGCCTTAGAGTTCAACTAGAATGGAATACAAATAATTTATAAACAAGGAGGGTATCTGCAGTAGTTCAAGTGAACTCGCTATTTGCGTTCACAGTTAGCAAAATCTGGTCCCTGAATTACAGAAATTGCACACAAATGAAGTTATCCTGACGTGTCAATGCTTCTGTCTGTACTTTTCAAATATACGGAAAGGAATAATCACCTGAATTTTCTTCTTCGCGATCGATTGTTTTGTCACGCAAGATCGAGAGAAAATATGGCGAGACCAGTAAATTTGCATGGAAAACCGCTTGACAGATGTACTATTTTCGGATCCGTCCCCCAAAGAAACGCATGGATCATGAATCCTAAAAATCCGGATTTAGATTTGATCTGATGTATCCACTCGGAGTGTGGATTCTTCAGATCACTAATCCCTGTTTAATACATTTTCGGATTTAGGTAAAGAAACGCAAAATCCGTTTTTGGACACAAGAATCCGGATTTGGATTTTCCCAAAGAAACGCACCTAAAATCTATTTACTATGAGCTGTAGGACGTACAATCCCCTACTCAATAAACAAGTGCAACATACTTCACCAATAACAACAACCATTACGGCTGGTTTTCACCAGCGACGGAGTCGGAGCCTGAAGTCGTAATCAGAAGTGTAGAGCGTTATTATCTAGTAAAAACAGCGTTCCGATTCCACTTACGACTCTGTCCCAGTCGCTTACGATCTAGTGAAAACCAGATTGTCGGAGTCGCAAAAAGCGGAAGAACTAAACCAATCACCACGAACGCGTGGGAACAAGCCTTGTGATTGGTTTGTTCTTAAGCTTCTGCTTCCGACTCCGACAATCTGGTTTTCACTAGATCGTAAGTGACGGAGTCGTAAACGAAGTCAGAAGAAAATGGAAACGTTCTGATTCTTACCACTGTGATTCCGTCGAGCTTATGACTCATGACTTATGACTCATGTGCATCATGAGCGTGCACATGAGCATTTTACTGAAAGTTATGGTTTCCTTATGACTGAAAAGTATTACAAGTTATTAGCATAAAACTGTTATGAAGTGGATAAGAATGGGCAGATAAGGAAACTCACTTCACTGCCTGGGTGGCTAAAGCTCGAAGATAAAACGTGAGCAACGACTGGTTCTGTTCTACCGGCTACAATAATTCTTCCAAAGGAACAGGCAACTGAAATTAGTAGGCAGCATAAGACGTTTGCTATTAATTTCTTTTTAAAGACAATAATTACACTATTCCATCTCGACTTCTTTGCAAGAGTGAAAAGCCGGCGCGTTTACCCGGAACATGTTAACCAATAAAAACATTTCAGTCCTCAAAGTGGCTACAACTAAAATTCATAAAGGACCAATATTCATAACGCGTGGTTTGCAGAATTAAAACTTTCCTAGCTTATTTTACAGAGATTCACAATTATTATGCGAAGAATGTAGACACTTGCGTTTTGGTGGGCAACTGTCTGTCACGTAAGTCGCATTGGAGGACTGAGGGTTGCTGAGTTTTTATTCACCGCCGCGCTCTTTTTCAACATTAACCGTCAGTAACCTTCACTTTAATACTATCCGACGTGTTCACAAATGTAGTGGCCAACCAAAAATGAATGCAGATTCGTGCGTTTTGCGTGCAAGTGTGAAAAACATTAAAGCTGTATGGCTCCGTCTCAAAACGCTCAAATCAAATAATGGTATTAAGTGGTAATGGTATTAAAGCAACTAAACCTTTCGAATGAATGAATTACACCCTTAAAATTTTTGCAACTACCGCCGTGCTGTCACGTCTCACGTGCAGGACGGAGCGGCGGCAGTGCGCGCGATTTTCATCTCGCAACTGATTTGACTTTGCATTTCCACTCTGTGATTTGATTAAGAAAAAAGAACGCATTTTCTCTGCCAATCAGAATTGAAAGGAAAATCAATCACGACTTGCTGGCACGTATTTGCTTTGAATTATTATTGCCTGTTAATGGCCGTTTCCTTTAAAGTAATTTTTTTCATCCGACTTATTTTCTTGTTAGACTATTCCCGTAAAAAATAAAGGACCAGTCCTCTCCAGCAAAAAACTTGAAACTCAGGGAAAAGTTAACAATCAAATAATCCCCCACTCGAGCATCGCGCGCTCGTTCCAAAGTTCTTCCGCTGGCTTTTGCACTGATTTCCAGGGCCCGGTTCTTCAAAAGATGGTTACGTTTAACACAGGGTTAGGCCAAATTTTAAGTAGCCTCCCACGCAGTCGCTTTTTAGGGGAGTCGTATTACTCTCCTCCCCACAAACGCCTGCTTACCCGAGTTCGACATTCCTTCCCATTGTTTTACTTGCGAGACAATCTAACCAATCACCATTGAGACATTGTCTGACGATGTGCAATCAAATCAATCGTTATAACATACGCTTCTGTATTTCTCACGATTGTTTTTCTTCAGAGACGGGGGTGTTTCTTGTGCGACGCTTTCATCCCATCGTCTCTCGAAAAAGTTCGAATTTTCTGATAAAGTGTTGTTGATCTTGCTTGCCTGATCAAGTTCATCGTCAGTGAGGACTTCAGCCCTTCTCAAACTGCTGGAGCCAATGCAATGCGAAGCGAATTACCTGACTTCTACGACTTGAAAAGGCAAAGAGTAAGACGGCAAAGGACCGAACGAAGTGCGTTTCAGCGGCATATCCGCTAACGGTTCTACGATCTTCTTGACGAAGGGCTAAGGCGGTTATTACAACGCGCGTTCGCATGCTCTTCTCGCATGGCATTCCCTAAAGCAGAAGGGACTGCTAGTTTACAATCGCTATTTGTGATTACACAGAGCTTATATCTTTTACGATGAATATATCAGTCAGTTTAAAATCCTTCGACGGATTTCTGCAGATATTCCTGAATTTCTAAGTTAAATGTACTATTTGAAAGCTCAGAGAATGTAGTTATTCCTGCATTCAATGCTTTTGGAAGAAAAAAAATTGTTTCACGTAGTGCCGCGCATCACGTTATGAGGCTTATTAAATCACCCGGTTGCAACGCGATAGCATAAATTTAATGTCTAAACAGAGCAAATCGCGCACATAAATAAATTTATTTCGCCAAAATCTAATTCCAATGTGCCATTTGAAAGCTTCGGAAACTTAGTTACCCCTGCATTCAACGATTTTGAGGTGACGTTCACTAACATTTTAAAATTTATGCCGCGCGTCAGCCCGGTGGCTCGGGTTCGCAGACGCTACTTTTCGGGCGGAGAGAAGCGACAACCGGAAATGCGTCTGCGTTCGCAGGCTAGACAATATTATATAAGCTCCAGATACATATTTCTAAATAGGAAAACTTTACTTGAAATTTAGCCTCCCACGCAGTCGTTTTTAGGGGAGTCATATTACCCTCCTCCCCACTAACACCTGCTTACCCGAGTTCGACATTCCTTTCCGCCGTTTAGCCAATCACATTGTACCTACTTGCGATTTCTGCGAGTTTTAGCTCCCTCGGTTTTCCACTCTTGAGAGCTAAAACTCGCAAAAATAGCCACAAATCGGGAAAGTAAGGGCACAGACAGCAAGTAAGACACCATGGAAGTAAGATAAGGCATTTTTATTGAGAATTTTGTCGTATTTGTGTTTTCTAAAGCATATCGTAAATATCCCCATACAAACTCTTATAATTTGGCTATGACCGCAATTTCGCAATGTCATATGACACACAACTTGAGCTTGGGCCGCCTGTGTATATAGAGGCCTTAACAAGGGTCAAAGGAAAAACTAAACGCTTTCAGAGGTCAAGTTTTGTTTGAACCAAGAAACCACAGGAAATCGATTAACAGGACGAAAGATAAGCGGCACAAGAAAAATTATCTAAGAATCCTCCAAAGCATATTCTCTATCCGCTAAAATCAAAAATAAGGAACAAATGCATTTTAGCACGAGGAAAACTTACCGATTTTTTCCTCATTACGATATTTGTTATTTGATCACTGGACTTCTCGGGTGAATAAACCAACAGTAGGACCTGGTAAATCATCCACTTTCCAAACCAGTTGGCAAATTGACAGAAATAGAAACCGACTACATGTAGTACAAAGAAAATAGTGTGCACATCGCCATTTTCCTCCTCTTCTTATCGCCAAGCCACTGTTTAGGTGACCCACGACACAGCAGTGATTTTTAGGGATTTTAGGCGCATTACTTGATCTTTCATCAGGCTTGTCAGGGAAGAAATCATGTCGATAATATTCTTTTCATGTTGACCAACGACAAGGCCTGATAAATCATCGACTTTCCGAACTCCGTTGGCAATTTCACAAAGATATCCTCCTTCTCTTGAACAACATATTTTATGAAATCCTCCTGTTGCTTGTTTAAGCTGTCGTTTCCAAAAACCTTGCAAACTTTCCTAAACACGTATTCCTGCATCGTCCGCCATTTTTTATCCACTTGAAAAGGTGTCTCCACGCACGAATCTCGCGAGCTAGTTCTGGATTTTTAAGAGCTAAACTGTAATTGGCTAATAATTTCTACGTCACAGAAATCGTTTGGTGGCTCGGGTTCGCAGACGCTACTTTTCGGGCGGAGAGAAGCGACAACCGGAAATGCGTCTGCGTTCGCAGGCTAAATATTGTCGAGCCTTCCGAGATCCAGTTCACAAAATTCTAAACTAAACAATCTGTATGGGAAGCTAAATACAATTGTGGATTTAAATTTTTATCCTGGACTAGAGCTAATTATCCTTTTAAGGACCGGGCCATAGTTCCTGCTGATTCTCGCTTCTTGTTAAAGATACGTCGCCTATTTCTTGAGTGCAAAAAGGTATAGAAACTAACGAAAATGATACGCTCGGCCAACAAAACGACTTTAGGGTCTCTTCACTCACGGAAAAAGCTTTGAATTGAATAAAACAGTGGAGAGGACATCAAAAGCGTAAAATTCATCTCCAGGGAGGAAGTTAGCAAACAACAGGAGCCCAACTTCATGCCACAGTGGTATCCTGCTGAACAAGTCTTCCGCTTCTGTCACTTCAAACTGAAACAAAAAAAAAAAAACTCCGCTGTCATTTGTGTGCAGTCACAGGGAACTCAAACGCTGCGTTAGCTATATCATAATCAATTGTTATTTACCTGTGTTCCTGTGTCTTCATGAGTCGTTTTGGAAGGGATCTCAATCAGATAGAAGACGGTTTACCTTGCTGGTTAATCTATCTTGTCTGGCGCGTCGTAAATAGGACACGACAGTTACGTCTCAAGATTCCATTTTTATTAACTATTAACTCTCCTCGGGAGACGATCTTGGGATTTAATTTAACGGCCAAGAGAAGAGGAGAGTTAATGGTTAATAATAATGGAAACTTGAGACCTAACTATCGCGCCATACGACGCGCCAGACATGAAACTGGCAAGGTAAGCCGTTCTCGACCTGATTAAAATCCCTTCCTAAACGACTCCTTTCAGCTTTGCTGGTGCTGGTTTGAAACCGTGCGATGAGAATTTATTGGTTCAAAAAGGCTCGGCGCTGGAGCAGTCCATAATCGACTTTCCTCCCTTGTCTCCCTACTATACGCTCAGGTAAACGTCCAAAACAAAACCCTTCGAATCTCTTAAATTCGACTTATTCAGCTACAAATCGACAATACATAACATTTAAGATTAAAATACGTTTATTTTGATCTTATATGTAACTATTCATCGCAGTATATCACGATAATGTGAACCTCTATATTCCCGGACATTTCCTCTAAATTTTAAAATATGTGACGGTCACATAATTTGTGTGGTCCTCTGTTCTCAAATAACGAACAAAGCAAGTGGATTCCCACCAAGACAAACACGGGTTACCTAGTGCATGCGCAGTGCAAGTATTTATAGTACGGACGTCCAGTCGTACGTACGGTCACCTGGCAACCCAAAAAAGAAAGCATGCAGACCATTTCCTACGAGTATAGGACTTCGCGAGCGGGGCTCCGCTACAATACAACTTCATCCATATCACTGTAACCATTCAAAGCTTTAAGGCGTTCTTTTGTTTGCGGTAATATGTTATAAAAGAATCAATTATTTTCGCTTTGCCCTGTTATGTGATATTTCACCTAAAATCCGTATAAAAGGATATCGCTGCTTGCCTAGCGAAAAGTTATTGTTATTACTTAACTTTCTTTCACTTTCTACTTGTTGCAAAACTCAGTCCTTTCTAAAAATCGAAGTCGAAGCTCCCTTGGCGATGCTTAACGTTTACATGTGCGCCTTTGCCCTACATTCGTATACTTCAGGACACCCAAGCATAATACTTGAATATCATTAAATATGGCGTTTCAAAATATTAAGACTTTGTAAGGGATCTCGAAGCGAACAGTTTGAGCAATACATAACAGCGAACTAACTGAATAAAGTTCTTGAAACATTACATGGTGTTGTTTGCTATCCTTACAACGCGTTTTAAACAATTTTAGGTCCATTTAATTTACAGTGTATTCGGTAAATGTATAATACAATGACAAGGAAGGAGTCATTTGGCCCGATTTAGCCACTTTCACCGCTCGACGCGTTTCGGAATTTGCTCGAATGTACGCACAAATATAGTTCGGGCTCCCATTCTGACTTAGCGACTTGATAAAAGGATGACATCCAAATGATTTCCTCATAACTAGTTGCACATTCCTCGTGTTCCCAAAGAATTAGCTACTGCACAAAATCATAATAGCATCTCAAAATAGGCCGCCATGGAGCCGTGAGGATCACGATAGTCCCGTTTGACCACGGTCGATACTGGACACCAGTAAAATTAAGCCCCAATGGGAAGGGCCGCGCTTGTTTTGTCCTTGTCTGACAATTTGATGAAGACCGGGAATAAAGAAGAGGAACTGGGAAAAGTCAAAAGAGAAGCGACCAGTATCCTGGAGAGTGCGAAGTTTCCCGTCCATAAATGGAAATCAGACGTTGAGTGCCTAGAAAGTGAAGATTCGAAGAACCCTAGCAAGATTCTCGGGACGGTGTGGCATAAGAAGGATGACATGTTAGAGGTGCTAGTACCAGAGCCTCCTGATAACCATACTTTAACTAAGAAAGGAATACTGAGCCACCTTGCAAGTGTTTACGATCCGCTAGAGATAATTTCGCCTACAACCGTGAAAGGAAAGCAGATTTACAGAGACACTTGCGACGAGACAAAGGGGTGGAACGTGGAAGTTTCAGACGAGCTAAAGAAGGAGTGGATCAAATGGTTGAGCCAACTTAAATCTGTGCGAGTTCCTAGAAGCGTAGCAAGAGGAGAAGGTCGGGTACAAGCCGTACATCTTCACGTATTTGCTGACGCCAGCAACATTGCATGCTCCGCAGTAACCATAGCCGTGATTGAAGGCACTACAGGAGTGATCAAAGGGTTACTGACATCAAAATCTAGAATCTCAAAACGAAATACGTCCATGGCGAGACTAGAATTGGTCAGATGGCAGCAAACACGGTCCGAAATCTACACAAAGCCCTGAAACGATGGCCCACTGTTTCCACAACTGTATGGATGGACAGTATGGTAGCCCTATACTGGATCACCAATCCAGGAAAACCTTGGAAGGTTTTCGTAGCAAACCGAGTAAAGAAGATGGCGGACATCACCGGCGAGACAGGGATTAGCTGGAGGTATTGTCCAACGGAGACGAATTTGGTAGATCTGGGAAGCAGAGGAGCTGGAATCCACAAGATGGAGACAGGAGGGTGGTTTACAGGTCCCGAATGGTTATTAGACGAGAAGCAGTGCCGGACCAGCCAGAGTTTTAATGCACTAAAGACGTCAATGATGAACACAAACCTTTCAAGGAAGGACATTTCTACGCTGAAGAGCACAAACCCGATGAATGGGAAACTCTGTTAGAGAGAAACAAGTATTGGAAGACCCTGAGAGTAACGGCCTGGGCACTGAGGTTCCAGAACAATTCCTTAGCGAAGCGACAGAGATCGAGAAAACTAAAGGGGCCACTAACAACGGAGCAGATTGTGAACGCAAGGGAACATTGGGTCAAGAAGGTCCAAAGCAGCACGTCGCCAAATTCACAAGCACCTGGCTGGGAGCTAGTCAAGGACGACACAAGCATCCTGAGGTGTAAAGGAAGGATACCCGGTTAAGGATACCCATGAACAAATAATGCATCTGGGAGTTGCAAACACAATGGCAAACATACGAAGTGAATGGTGGATTCCAAGGCTGAATTCCAAGGTCAAGAAGGTGATAAATCAATGCGACACGTGCAAGGTATTTAGCACCAAGCCCTATGGGTCCACAACGACAGCTGCAATGCCGAGTTTTCGGACGGAAGGTGGGCGGCGGTTCGAGACAACTGGAGTAGATTTCGCCGGCCAACTTGACTACAGAATCACCAAGAAAGAGCGGGGAAAGTGCCACGTTTTGATTTTTACTTGTGCTACCTCAAGAGCAGTACACCTGGAACTAGCGAAATCGCAGACGGCGGAAGAGTTTCAAAGAAAGCTAAACTCGTTCATTACCAGAAAGACCTCTTCTCATCATTTCAGACAACGCATCAGTATTCATGGCTACCGCAAGCTGGATGAAGAAGATACGAAAGAGCGAGAGGCTGCAAGACCACACTGCGAGGGAAGAAATCAGGTGGCAATTTAATCTGTCCAGATCCCTATGGTGGGGAGGAATGTACGAGCGATTAATTAAGTCCGTGAAGAAGACTCTTTACAAGACGTTAGGCAACCCTAAATTTCGAGCAGTTCGAGTCAGTGATAGTCGATATAGAGAGGCATTTGACCAACCGCCCTTTGACATACCTCGAAAGCGACGGAGGGGAGGAACAGGTTCTAACCCCGAATGTGTTGATGTAGGGACAGAACGCCTACGAGGTAGAGGAACCAGAAGAGGAGGGAGACGAAGTAACCAAACTGTACAAGCGTCTGAGGGAAGCCAAACAACACGCGTGGAGTAGATGGAGGAACGAATACTTACACAGTTTATTGGAAAGCCATCGAGTTAACAGGAAGACGGCCCCAGTACCAAACATTGGAGAAAGTGTACTAGTCGTGGGAGACGAGAAAAATCGTGGGAAGTGGAAGAAAGGAAGAGTGATGCGTCACGTTAACGGGAGAGATGGAATCATTAGGGGAGTACCTTTGCTGCACAACGGCCATCACATCGAGAGACCACTACGTTTGGTGTGCCCGCTGGAGATTAAGGGACCAGTCGCAACTGGAAACGTATCCTTGCAGCAGGCGGCTAGGAGCCATCAGACCGAGAGTTCCAGGAGTAGGAGACAAGCCGCTGAGATCGCTAAGGAGAAAATACGAGTGATCGTCGCAGATGAGGATGATGACTGAACTCATTCTAGTTCAATCAGTCATTTTAAGCTTGGACACTGTTTAAGTAAAAAATTAATAGACACTTCTTAATTTTTAGGGGAGCGTAAGCGGACGTGTCGTGACATATTTGCATTTTATTTGAACCGGATGTGACTTTTTTAGCAACAGTTTTTACTTTAATTTGATTGACAGCTGAAATAGGAGAAGGAAAACGAGTGTTGGAAAATTACTTTTGTGATGGATCAGAAGGGAAAATGTATTAGCGGTTTGTGACAAAATAAAACGTGGAATGATAAATCAAGCGAGTTCTGAGTGTGCCTAACAGTTCGGTACACTCTCCTTCTTTTAATGTTGATGGGCATCATCCGATACATGATTCTGCTTGCGTTGTCAAAGGCTTTGGTGACTTGCCTTTTGACATAACATAACATAACATAACTTTATACATAAAGCTTTATTCTCAATTGCATTTAAAAATTTCTCGTTGTGGGAATTGTTAAGTTACACTCAGCTCAATTGTTTAACGCAGCGTCATCCAAGATTTGTTTTAGTGCTTTTTAAAATAACATTCATAGTTATTCTGGTGCAGTGTGTTATCGACTTTGGCATGGCCGTTATACAACTTGCACTAGTCGCTGACGATTTTAATAAACTGAAGGTCGTGTTTCGTGTTATTGCCAATTCGTTAAGAAAGTCAGCTGAATGTTCATTTCACTGCAAAACAATGGATTTCTTTTGGAAAAAGGTTTTTCGTCAGTGACCAACGAGAACATTCTTCAAAGTAATCACGTTCTTTTGAACCGGTCCTAAAGGCTGTCCCAAGTCGCTACCAAACTAACGAAAGATTACTGCTTATGATGAGAGGCAGTGCAGTTTGTCTGTGACAGGCAAAGCAAAAGCAACAATTACTTGAAAGAAGGCAAGTGTATTTAATTTACTATCTTGAGTAAAAATGTTGTGAATTGCACACTATAGTTACAAAAGTAGGCAAGAAACTGGAGTTGTGTGTTCTCGCCTGTTATTACACTTCCTTTTCAAACGGTTGTAAATACCTAAGTTTTTGCTTTCACCCACAATACTTTGAGCGTAACTGATAAGGAAAATCTAGCGTCTTACTTTGACTTTCGGTTTAACCACGTTACCGCCCAATGACACAATCGGTTGACCAGGGATTAAGTCTTAATCACGTCACAGTACTTACCAAATTGTTGATCGCCATTGTTGGTGCTCCAAATCTTGAGTGGTATTTTGCTCAGTTATGGAAAGGACATTTTGCTCAGTTATGGAAAGCTCAGTTGATTAGAGCGCTGCACCGGTATCGCAGAGGACATGGATTCCAGTACCGTTCAGGCTTTCTTTGCGCAACTGCAAAAGTTACATACATAACTGAGATGATCTTCTTCCATGTCTTTGCTTTTGTTGTTGTTGTTACACAGATGCTGCAGTTTTGGTGCTGGTGCGTATTGACATCGGGAAAGTAAGATTAAAATCACATTTGTCTTAAACTTGAATTTTCCTAAATAGTCTCTTCTCGTTTTTCAGTTTAAGCAGTGAGACTGACATAAAAACGTGCTAGGGAAAGGACTAAACGGGCACTTCTGCAAAGAATGGCCTGTTAGAAAGTGGCTTGATTGGTTAAAGAATTTAAGCTCACAAGGGTCGTTTCTTGGGTGGGCAAAAGGTCGAGCCATGAATAATTTGCACCATCACGATAGCAAAACTACACTTGTGTCCACCATGTCTTATCTTTGTATTCAGTGTTTTCAAAATTATTCATAATTCATCAGTTTGAAATATTGGTTTCGATGGTTTGTTCGAAAAACATAAAACACATCAGAAAGGCATCAACTGCAAACTAAATAGCTGCGTGTTTCCAGTCTCTAACCGCTTTGGAATTGCTTCCAAGTACAATTTTCTTTGTTTGATCGATAAAAATAACAGACCTCTTATCCATCTAGATGATGATTTTGTCGTTGTTGTTGCTTTTGTTTTCGTTCCAGCTGTGACGAACCAAACCGTGTGTACCGAGGTGTGTACCTCGTGGCCGAGGAAATGCAATTCCATGGCAGTTCCTGCTAAGAACTGAGGCGGTCAACGCGGAAGAGGTATGAACGTTCGACGAATTTTCACCTTTAAACTCTAATAGAGATCAGCATCAGTGTATTATAACACCGCATATATAGGTCACAAGAATATAGGAAATGACCACCACAGATGGATTGTCTGTCTTGATATTTAAACAAGTTGTCCCACCTAGCCCTCAACAAAATGTCTAGAAACAAGTAAAGAGAATTTCTATAATGATACCAGAGCTTAAGGATCAATCACCTGCTTAATAAAAAATGTGCAACGAATGTTGCACTAAATCGTAAGGTTTCGCGAGCAATGAAAAATTAACTGATATTAACAAGAGAAACGCAAACTTTGTTTCGGCCAAAACGGTTTTCTTAACAATGAAGCCTCAAACGGTAAAATATGCAAGTTGGCTGTAATAAAAATTAGGAAACCTCGTTTCATTTCTTCTTGTGAGACCACAGGCGGCCCTAGTTCACTGTCTGATAGCACGAACGTGACTCTAATTTGTAGTTCGCGACTTACAGTCTTAAGCAAATTTACTTTGGTTCTCAAAATGCTAAAATCAAGTTATCCGATGTAGAAATAAACTCCACGTACCTCAAAATGGACTTGTCTTTTTGCCTTGTGTGTAATTTTGGTGCAATTCGTGCCCTTTAAGGCGTGTTTTGTATTTTTGCTCGTTGTTCGCGATGCATCGCGAATTACAAGTCAGCATCACGTTTAGACTATCAGACAGCGAGCTTGTCGAGCTTGGGCCGGCTGTGGTGAGACTTGCCGAATGGGACATTTGTTCGGCAAGCTCGTTTGTTACGAGACTTTGTGGCCTTTTATATTACCTATCTTAATAAAAATAATCGGAAAATGTTGCTAAGGAAGGTGACTGAAGGGATGCGCATGTGCTAAAGTTCGCACGTGTTTGCTGGATCGAATTTTAGCGAAGATATTGACAGATCGGCGGTTCCAGTTAGAAAATTAGAGACAATCTGCGAATTCGCCTCTGGAGGAGGACTTCTGTCGGGTATAATTACGAGCATAATATACGTGCATTCAAGCCTACTTTGGAGCAATATAATATTATGTTTTCTCGCGTTTTTTAGGATCCCTGGTGAACATTTTGGAAGCATCTTAGAAGATCTTCATGTAAGGACCCTTGAAGACTTGATGGAGACTCCTTAAGAAGCTTCACCTTTAATCCTCATAGATCTTCAAGGGTCTTTCGTCATCTCGCAAAGATCCTTAAGGTCCTCGCAAAGATCATTAAGGATCCTTGTGCAGGATCTTAAAAGATTTGTAAAGATCCTTTTTAGGATCCCATCAAAAGTGATTAAGATTATTGCCATCTGAGATCCTCTAGGGTCCTCTTACAGGATCACAAAGAATCCTAGGAATTTCTGTAGGATCCTCATAAGATTTCTACTAAGGTTGACTACAAGGAATATAGTGCTCAGTTTTAGAGGCATAATGCATTATCGTGCAACCCCTCTTGATTCATTTATTTTTAAATCTATACTTTTTATTCGTTTACAGGCGTCCACTGAGACTGACAAGGAGCACTTTTATGTGCGTGTAAATTAAAGAAGAATACTTGAGTGGCGTTCTGCCACTGATTAATTTCAAGCAATCATTATTAGTTATACTATTATTCAAATATAGGCAACAAATTTATGTTCTTAAAGAACGCAACGTTTTTTCTCGGTTAAACGCGGGGCCTCGAATAAAAGCAGGGTTCAAATAAACGGCGGGTCCACACGGTCAAATTTTATGAACACCCCCAGCGTTTATTCGAGATACCGGCGTTCATTTGAGGTCCGGCGTTTATTGGAAACTGAACCTTCATACAACTGATTCTCATCGATAACCAATCATGTCAATCTCAAAAACGTTCATGAGCCACTACAGTGCATCAGCTCATACTAAGCACCTAATAGCCCTTTTCACAGTTACCTTTTCTCATTTGCATTACATTATATTTGAACGTGAATGTGAGGCAATTTTGGGCAAAAAGTACAAAATTGCCCGAAATTGCCTCACATCCACGTTCAAAGACATTGTAATGCAAATGAGAAAAAGTAACCGTGAAAAGGGCTATTCTCCCACCCTGTTGTGAATTAATTATCGACTACAGACAAAATCAGTGACATTTTATTCCTGTTCTACTGATCTCTTTCCTACATACTGCTATACATTTGGAGAACGTTAACTAAAAGGACAAAAAAAGGCTATCACAAATGGTGAAAAATTCCCTTGTTTAGTAAACGCCGGCCCCCGAATAAACGCCGGGTCTACGAGGTCTAGTTTGAAATAAATGTCCCCACCGTTTAACCGAGAAAATACGGTAATTTCGTAACCAAAGAATAAAGCCAGACCTAGAATAAAGCGGTATTTAATTTTTTTTTAGTCAATTCGTAATATGTTTACTTTAATTTGACCCAGAACAACTGCCTAAGAAATATGTAGGACATAAAGTAGTCATGGGTAAAAAGAAATTGATCGGGAGAAACTGAACTTTCCCGGAAAGAATGATAGTAACAGACGCTGAGACACATTGAGGGCAGAATTTTTGCAAAATTTGCGCTAATTTAAATATTGAACCTGCGAGACCGCTATATTTGGTAGCAAGGTTTATGCCGCGGTTCAGGCACAAAAATCAAATACTAAATTAGAAAATATCAAAACTATCCAAACAAAAGTTTTCCAAATTCTACCGCTATGCTTTTATTGATTAATTTTCTTTTAATTGCTCGACCCAGGAGGGTTTCGAGCTAAGGCCGTAGGAGTGTGAGGGAAAGAAATTAGAATTAGTAAGTTTAATTTGCTTTGCTGTTCAAAAATATAAAATCCAACGAAAGGCTCTATTCTCTTACTATTTCCAGATCAGTCGTAACCAGTGCTTGTTGTTCCTAACTTTCATTATTAGATCATAACTGTAATTAATCTGCCTGCATTAATCTTTTGTATAGTTGTTACCCAGCAGTATTTTTTTGAAAGTTATTAATCTTGTAAAGGACATTTCGTTCTGTCCAATTCTACGTTTTAAAATCCATAAGGTAATGTTTGCTCAGACGTATTGTGATATTACCTAATCGTTTAGTTTGCTCTATTTTACTATACATAAAAGCGCTTTGTATAATGTTATTCGGCTAGAAATTGGAATTAAAGTCCACCGTTGGAACCAAGTCCTGTGTGTATCTACGTCTCAGCGATATGTTTGCCGTAACAGATCCCTGTATCCTCCATAGCCAGTGCGTTCCCCAGCTTTTGAGAGTATCCCAAGGTTTTACGAGTGCTTTCACAGGCCAAAACCTATTTCCCCAGTATATGCCAAAAAACCTATTATCACAAGCTTGTCCTGTTCGAGGTAGTTGATTATGTCAGCCAGAGTTGGATTTTGTTTTTGCAGTTCCCACATCCTCTCGGTTCGCACCCTGGGCTTTTCGTAAGCAGCTACAACTGGACTGTAAGGACGGCGGGAGATTGAATCAGCAATGCCATTACTCTTTCTTGCACGGTGCCAGTCTAACAATGAACCACATGGAACAGAATAATAAACAGTAGCACAGTTAAGTACTGCTCAGTAGCTATCATTTGAATGGTTGCACTTGAGGATTCCTAACACTGAACCACATGGAACAGAATAATAAACAGTAGCACAGTTAAGTACTGCTCAGTAGCTATCATTTGAATGCTCACACTTAAGGATTCCAAACACTCAACTACATGGAACAGTATAATAAACAGTAGCACAGTTAAGTACTGCTCAGTAGCTGTCATTTGAATGCTCATACTTGAGGATTTCTAACACTGAACCACATGGAATAGTATAATAACCGTAGCACAGTTAAGTACTGCTCAGTAGCTTTCATTTGAATGGTCACACTTAAGGATACCAAACACTGAACTAAATGGAACAGCACAATAAACAGTAGCACAGTTAAGTACTGCTTAGTAGCTTTCATTTGAATGCTCATACTTGAGGATTCCTAACACTGACCCACATGGAACAGTATGATAAACAGTAGCACAGTTAAGTACCGCTAAGTAGCTTTCATTTGAATGGGCACACTTGAGGATTGCTAACACTGAACCACATTGAACAGAATAATAAACAGTAGCACAGTTAAGTTCTGCTCAGTAGCTGTCATTTGAATGGTCACACTTGAGGATTCCTAACACTGAACCACATTGAACAGAATAATAAACAGTAGCACAGTTAAGTTCTGCTCAGTAGCTGTCATTTGAATGCTCACACTTGAGGATTCCTAACACTGAACCACATGGAACAGAAAAATAAACAGTAGCACAGTTAAGTACTGCTCAGTAGCTGTCATTTGAATGCTCACACTTAAGAATTCCTAACACTGAACTACATGGAACAGTATAATAAACAGTAGCACAGTTAAGTACTGCTCAGTAGCTGTCATTTGAATGCCCACACTTGAGTATTCCTTACACTGAACCACATGGAACAGAAAAATAAACAGTAGCACAGTTAAGTACTGCTCAGTAGCTTTCATTTGAATGCTCACACTTGACGACTTCTAACACTGAACCACATGGAACAGTATAATAAACAGTAGCACAATTAAGTACTGCTCAGTAGCTGTCATTTGAATGCTCACACTTGAGGATTCCTAACACTGAATCACATGAAACAGTATAATAAACAGTAGCACAGTTAAGTACTGCTCAGTAGCTTTCATTTGAATGCTCACACTTGAGGATTTCTAACACTGAACCACATGGAACAGCATAATAAACAGTAGCACAGTTATGCACTGCTCAGTAGCTGTCATTTGAATGGGCAAACTTGAGGATTCCTAACACTGAACTACCTTGCATGGCACAATACACCGCATCACAGGCAAGTTCTGCTCCATTCAGTTTTCATTTGAGTGGTAATACAGGATCAAAAGGTAGAAACACGTACCTTGTACTAAGTAATAAACAGTACCACAGGAATGTACTGATGCTACCAGATTTGCATGGTCACACTTTAGGATTTCACCCACAGACTCAAAAATATGAACCAAGGGGTTTAAATTTAGTGCGCTTTAACTGAAATTCGCCGAAATGTGGAGACAAAAAATAATGCGATCCTCAACAGTGAAACCGAATTTACTACATTAACCACAAAACATTAAAATAAATCAACTGCAAACCGGTTGATACCTCGTGCGGTCTATCAGTGTTTGTCATTTGCAATTTCGATAAAGTTTTTTCTCCAGTGTCCTACATTGCTGGTATGGAAGCGTAAAAAGACAACTGTTCGATCAGGACTCCCGATGCGGACAAGGTCAACTGGAAAAAAAGTAAAAGATTCGAAGAAATATTTTCATTTGGTCGCAGGGAACAGTACACACGAACAGTACACACGAAGGGACCAAGCACAGTTTGTGGGACTAATCCCTGGGACTGGTCCCACGAATTCAAACAAGTTTGAATTCATTTTTTGACTAAAATGGGTAGTTCGCGCGAAGGGACTAGTCCCCTCATGTGTGCCGACCTTTAAGAAATTCAGTGTTCAGGCACATAGCAAAACGTACATGTAACTTGACAAACTTCATTATCAGTTAAGGGAGACTGTGGTCATTTGCTTGTTTGATTACGTTCTCACTTTTTTTATCTTTCCAATAAAAATGTATTCCAACCAATAACAGAATTTTAAATAAGTGTTTTAATTTCCGTGTTTCTGTACAACAGATAAAAACTGATGGCATGTTATTATTGTTTTCTTTTACTTGCAGGTAGAGTTGGTGGCACCGCGTGTGTGTAATTTAGTTGGCAGCTACAACACCTTCACCGCTGGCCAGTTCTGTAGAGAAGACAAATGGACCAAGCTGAACAGGCTTCTTATCGATGGTGGAACAACAGTTTTGAGGAAGGTTCTTGATCGTTATCACCCTCCTGCACACTTGGTCGCTGATCTCAGTGCCTGTTATGCCATTCTTAACAACCTCTTGCGTCGAAGAATTTTGAATGGCCACCAGTGGGAGAAACTGTTCCCACCTGGTGGAGTCGCTTGAGACTCCAACACATTTGACATCAGTCTTCTATTCCTCTTCTGACCAACATTTGTGGACTGTCCCCTCCCTCCACAGGGTAGCATACTAAGCCACTCCCAAGTGATATCTCTCTTGAGGCTAACCTTACTCGCATTAAGTTGTTCCAAAATGTCTTGCAGGGTCACGTGACGATCACTGGTGTTGGTACACCACCTTTCACTGCTTTGTGGCTGAAGATAGGTGCTGTTTTTGTGGCTCTTGGCTTTGATCAGACGGAAATTGACAGATTGAAGGCAGAGCATTGTGGAGAGGAAGATTACCTTGACGCGTTACTTGAGTGGGCCGACAGTGAAGAGGATATCATGTCGCAGCTGAAGAACATACATCAAACGCAGACCACAACCCAGCGCACTGTTGAAGAGGTACGTCAGACAGTTGAAGAGCTTGTCAGGACCCAAGAAGAACGTTATGAAACCTTGCAGGCAGGTCTTCAGGAAGTAAGGGTAGCAGTCGATAGAGGAGAAACGGACAATTAAGAGGGAGTCCTTCGGAATTGCGGAGTTGGAGTTTATAAAAGGAGACATTGAGTTTTACCTGGGACGATTTCAGGTAGGCACCCGAGAGTGGGTCTTTAACAGAGTTGAGAACTGGTTGGATGACAGAAGCTGTCAAAACCGTGTCATGGTGATCACTGGAATTGCTCGAATGGGAAAATCAGTCATTACCGCTGTCATTTGCAAGGGACTGCAGGAGGTTGGCAGACTACCAGGGAACCACGTTTGTCATCATAATAATCCACGTTACAATAATCCTCAGTTGATGCTTTAGTCCTTGGTCTGTCACTTGTCCCATGCCCTGCCAGAGTACAACCAAGCTCTATGCAAAAGCTGTCAAGAAATCTCAACAGCATGGGTGTAGAGGAGCTGTTTTCTCTGTTTTTTATGGAGCCTTTATCCAATCTACGTCACCCCGGGAGAATCATGCCTGTGGTGATAGATGGCCTGGATGAAAGTGAATACCAAGGTCGCAGTGAGCTGCTCGATGTGATTGCAAATCAGTTAAACAAGCTTCCATCCTGGTTTCGTTTTATAGTCACAACTCGTCCAGCAACAAACATTGCAGAGAAGGTAAAGCATCTGAAACCATTTCAACTTGAGTCGAATGACCAGAAGAATTTAAAAGACATCAGAACAGTTCTACAGTGGAGGCTGCAACATCTCATCAAACCAGGCGATTTAGATGTCGATGTGGAAGAATTAGTGTTAAAGTGTGAAGGAATTATGTTGTATGCTCATTTCCTTATCTTGTACATTGAAGAGAATCCACAAGTTCTAGACAAAGCAGATGTTGATGAAAGTTTACCTGTTGGAATTTCTTTTGTCTACCATTCCTACTTCAAACGTCTGGACGATGAACTTACGAATAAGGACCTTGACGTAACAGAAGAGAATTTCCTCGATTTGCTTTGTGCCATTACGGCTGCGAGGGAACCTTTGCCAGTTGGTTTTGTTTCTAAAGTACTAGTAACAAGCAGGAACTCGCCACGTGTGAAGTGTAAAGTAGTTAAAGCTTTTGGCAGTGTGTCATCACTTCTTCCTCTTCGCAGTGGCTGTCTTCACGTCATTCACAAGTCAGTGAAAGACTGGTTGACAAACAGCTCGTGTTATAACGAGCATGAATTTATCGTGGACGAGTAAGAAGGTCATCGTATATTATCAGACCTCTGCACTGACGAACTTGATGAACGGAGAGGTGCACATGACGCCCAATTTTGCGCCACCGAGAAGTATGCGCTGATTCATGGTGCTTCCCACACGTTTCACTCACACGAGGAAAGGAGACCACAGAGGCTAGGCTAGAAGAACTGACAACAGCATACGTCATAGAATTAGAGCTAGTGTATGCCAAGCTGTGTGTGAGCAGCACTGCAGCGGCCGAAGACCTTCTATAGCTTCAAAGGGAAGGAATTTCAGCTGTGTTGTCCGAAGATAGTCAAAGTATTCTAAACACTTTGTTGTTCCTACTGAGAAAGTACCACCACAGGTTTACTAATCATCCCCGTATGTTTTTGCAAAATATGTTAAATGAAGGAGGAACAATGCCGTCCGTTAAGGTATCAGACCTTCTACGGAACAAATATCCCCAAATACCAACTATGGAGTACGCATTAAAGGAGACGCAGCGGGGAGGTGCCATGGTCTGATTTCAGTGTTCGTCTAGGGTGGCCTGTTTCGACGTTTCACTAAAGTTGGATTTCATGGTATGCGAATGTGATAACCATGTTCTTCAGCTATGGTCACTGCATACTGGTGATCTAGTCTGGGAGCGTCCTGTCCAGGTTACAGAGGGCTTTTCCACTTTTGCCTTTAGGTCGTCTCGTTCCTTATGTCCGCTGTATTTTTACCGGTCTGTTATCTTTCACCCTTAGCCATGCCTATACTTTTGACAGAGACTTTAAACCACTTTTTCTCGAAAACAAGTGCAGGTTGTCAGATTGCTCAATTTCTGGAGACAAAACCAAGATAGCAACTGACTGCCCAGAAGATGCTAAATGCATTGCCATGTGAAAAATGGCTCAAAGATTGCTCGAACTCACAGAAGTCGTCATGTTTTATCTTTTGCTTGCTCTCGAGATGGACGGCTGTTGGCGATTTCCCATTTAATTCCCCAATCATAACAGGGTTTTATTTTTTTGGTTGGTGTGATTGCTGATTTTAAGACACTGGCTCAAATTCCTACTTCGGTAAAATATGGAATGATACAATTTTCACCCGACGAACGATTTCTGTTTGTGGGCATTTGCCTTTCTCTCACGCTAACGAAAGTCGGAATGACCCCTTCTTTTTGTTAGATTATTCTTGGAGTCAATTGTATATTGGAGTCAATATCTAAACTATACTGAGTTTTTCTCCTGTGGGGGGTGACATTAAAATGTTGAACCCTACTGAAGAAATGAAGAACAGTGGTGCCAACGCTACAAGCGCTCAAAAGGTTGCTTTTTCTTTGGATGGTCAAAGCGTCTATGTTCTAAGTAACACAGCGGTTGTAGCCGCTTAGGATGTGTCAAGTGGGGAGCTCACAGCAGAGAAAACAGAGGAGATTGCAGTGAACACTTGTCTTGCAACTGTGAGAGACGGTGTTGTATTGGAAGCAATTAACGGCACCCTTGAACTGTGGAATTTCGATCTGTCTGAGTGCGTTCGAAGTTTCATCAACTTGCCATGCAGGCCGACAGAAGCGATTTCCGCATCAGACGAAAGAGTAGCCCGTGTAACAGGATCTTCAGCGATCTTCCTGGATACAACCAGTGGGAAAATCGTGACAGAAATCCCAACATTGCGAAACAAAGTTGTTGCCTGTAACAGTAAATGTCAGGTCATAACCACTGATTACTTTGCCTCACTTCAGTTGTCGGATGTTTCAGATCAGCTGTGGAAAAAGGATTTGTCCTATTCTTTTAACTATGCCGTACGTGGGACGTTTTCCCCGACCGAACAATTTCTTGTCATTTAGATGAGAGATTCTATGGAGCCTATGTACGTCCTCGATTCAGGTTCAGGAAACACATTCTACATTGTGTGGAAACATGTTAATTGGGTCTATGAGTGTAACTTTGTTAGTGACGAGGAATGTGTTGTCCATTGCACAGATTTCTTAGTTTACAGGAGTTACCTTCGCACGTTAAACGTCAAGTCTGGTAACCTGCTAAGTGAAATTGATGTGGAAAGCTTCTTGTCCAGTTTAGCAGCCTGTCGACCTAGTAAGCATCTCATCGCCCTTGGCCTCGAGAACTCCACACCCAATTTCAAAGTTATGTGAGTGTGTCTTCCGCGGGATAAAGACATAAGGAAGCGCCAAAGGTAAGCTGTTAGCGAATAATTAAGAGTCTTCTATATGCTCTGTTAGTTTTCAAATGGCATATTTAGCTACGAAATTTGTTCTATACACGAAAAAAATTTACATCCGAAGTAGGAAATTGACATTGTCAAAGTTTCTGAGGAACCACGAGCCAAAGTCAATTTGTTTTTTAGAATAACAACGAAATTGTGAGTGACAAAACATAATACGCACAAGAAGCTTGTTTAAACTAAAATGAACGTTGGAAGGAAGTTTCTGTAAAACTAACCCTTATTCCCGTTCGAAGATGTACTCAAGTCCACTCAATGATTTCTCTGAGTTCGTAAGTTCACTTTCATTTTCTTCGTAGCTACAAGTGGGTTACTGCTTCCCGCCATTCAAGCTTTTTTGCTTTCGAACTACGACGACTTATTTGACTTATTCATTTAAAAAATTACTGTCCTTTGACCATTAGAACGATACCCATATTAAGCCTGCGAAAACAGCCACGAGAGTTGGCTTTGTTCGAAGGATACAAGAGTAAAGAACAGTAGCAGAAAACGATTCCTCTCATTATGAATGTGAAACTTAAGTTCCAAAAGGATTTTCAACTTTTTAAAAAGAGCAAATTGTTAAGAATTTTTTTTACTAGCTTCTAAAAAAACCTCGTAAAAGATTGTCACAAACCTGAATTTTCATTTCATCAAAAAGTGATAAAATTCGTGCACTAAATCTATAAAAATTCGACATGCCATTTCATAGGTTATTCTGGATTGCAATAAAAACAATAACATTGAAAACCGATCCACTTACAAAGTTTATGATAGGTAAGCACATTAACCATTAACGTTTATATGTGGCCAAAGCTCCCCTGAAAATTATTATACTCAGGGTGAAGGTGAACTGGGACCATCAATGATATTTGTAAAAATCTTCATAAAGGAAACAAACTGGTAATCAATACTTCCATTGGCAGCTGTCCTTGGATCAGGGATCAAGTTTCCAGCTCCATCACGGTTAGTTGCAGCTGTGCTTCCATTATCATCCAAACCAGTATCCATTATCATCCAAACGATACCAGTGGTAATCTACACCTAAAAAACAAGGAAACAGAGCTAGACAATTAAAAAAAATGTGAGGATCCAAATTCAATATTCAGGGAAATTTTTATATTGGTCGAAGATCTTGGGTCGGATCCAGGATTTGAAGATGCCGTGATCACAAAAATATAAATCTCGGAAAAGGAGAATCTGCGCAGTAAAGTTTCACGGTAGCGAGGTTACCCCGCTAGCCGTTTCTACGAAATTTTTGACCATTTTATAAGCTTTTCAATTTTTAACAGCATAAAAATAAACAAAAAATTAGCACTGAATTTAGCCAATTGGAAGTTGAGATATTGTCCGCTGTTTTTTTTTGATATTTCAGATGAATCTAATGCTTCCTCCATTTTCGTGATTTTTTTTTAACAAGTAAAATAACACAATTGGAAGGATGGATTGTATTTTCTTACCTTTGGCAACAACGAGCGCCACTAGGCAGTTGGGTTGTACCGGTGCTTCGGGGGGAGGCTCAGTTGACGACACATCCATCTTTACTAAGCCGTCGGATTGGGCGGCCTGAAGCACACTTTCCGGAGTCATGGAATAGGGATAAGAACCGCTGGCACAACCAGGCTGTGCAAAGCTGTTGGTGATTGTGTTGTTTGCATAGTTATAGCAGTTGTTATTTAAACGGATTAAGCTGTAGTTGTTCCACCTTCCCAGGTTCAGCTCAGGTGCATAATGTTGTATTACCCCAACATCAGCTTTCTTCCGTTTGCTGAGAACCTTTGGCGAGGGTTGCAAAGCACGTGCCATCGCACCAGGCACGTTGGGCGAGAGAGCTCCTAAATCGATGGCCTCCAAAATCTTCTGGCGCAAGGCATCTGATATTACCCCCTCTGACATGGTGTCAAGCAATAGCCTTTGTAGGGCGGCTGTTTCCTGTCCTACAATGCATGCTCCATGCTTGTCTTCTGGATGATGCACTAGGACACCTTTGAAACCTGGACAGGCAGGTATATAATCGTGACGGTAGGTCTTGCCTTTGGCTGTGGCGTCGTCCAGATGCTCTTTCATTTTCTTAAACTGATGATGGCTAGGATGAACCGTCCAAACAGGATCAGGACGACCACTGTATATCGCCAACCTGACTTTGTGACTTCCTGTATTTTAAGAAAAAATTAATCGGTTCTTTAGTATGACCAAGAATTTTAATGTACACTTAAGCCATATTCTTTTGACTTGGTTCTGGAGTAGTTCAGAATGACGACAAATTTGAAAGCTCTAGAAAACAATGATTCTAGAAAACAATCATTTTTTCCTATGTCTTGGAATGGATGTCCTAAGAGAATTCGTCGTTCCATCCTCAGCAGTCGTAACACCAACAAGGAACGCCCCACGTAGAGGATTAGGAATTTTCGGATAGACTGACTCGAAACAGAATGTAAAATGGACGAATGCCCCTTTTGACTTTTCACTAAATAGGAAAAAAATAGTAAAGTACTCAACAAAGTCACGGGTTAAAGTGCTCACCTTCCATGCTTCGTGAGTGGTGTCGCTGGTAAAAGGGATAATACGGTCTGACGGTACAGTTTTTGGTCTCCACAAAGCTCAACTAATGAGCTGATGAGGTGACTGGTGGTCAAAGTCACTTTATATATACTTCCCAGACTTCTTGTTTACTGTGGTTCCCTTAAGTAGCTAGGTAACTTCTCAGTGGTGGTGCCTACAATTAGCCAGTTATTGATCACAGTAAAGTACAATTGATTCATCATCTGTCAGAGAGAATTCTCATTACTGATTCAAAGCCTTAAGGTCCTGATTCAAAAGATGTTTTCATAATATCAGACAGGCTCTTTTTTAACCTGCTGTTGAATCACAAGGAATAGATGAATGCCGATCACGTACCCCCAATTAGTTTTTCTTCCTTTACCAAACTAAACTACTTTCGACGTTTTTTTTTTGCTTCCACAATTTAAATATTCGCTAAATAAAACAATCTAATAAAGAACAATTGTCGATAGAACCCACTTTTGAACTGGTTACGATTTTATTTACTGACACAAACACAGAGAACCGAAAGAATAATTATAATAATAATGACTTTATTAACGTGTCAAGCAAAAATCTAGCAGAGGGGATTCCCCACTGCTAATAGAGGACACCTAACTTTCTGAAATACAATCTAAAAATAGAAAACAAATTAGCATAGAGTCAAAACTAGAAACTACTAAGAGTTAGAATTAAAAACTACTAATGATAACTCACTCAACATACATACAACAAAACCTCCATTTATAATTATCAAAAATTCTAAAATCTTGTAATTAAAATCGTAATTAAAAAATTACGAATTGCAAACGTAGCAGCCACTACATCTATCTAAAATGCTACTTAAATCAAGACTGCACATCCGGGTCTTAAACTGCTTAAGACTGGCAGCCGATCTGCCATTGCTTGGTATCTTGCTCCAGAGTCTTGGACTTAGGTATCGAATTGAGTGTTTTCCGTGCGTAACAGTGTTAAAACTAGGTTGATAAAAATCTTTGTGCCGTAAAATGTAAGCGTGGCTGTCGGTCAGAAACATGTCACAAATAGTCCTTGGACACAAATTATGTTTAACCTTATACATTAGAATACATATGTCCTGTAGTCTCCTGTTATACAACGATGGTAGTTTTGCTTTCACTAACAGCTGTTGATAGCTAGAGTGCTTGTCTTTAAATACAGCGCGCAGTCCACGCTCCAGTACTCTCTCCAAACTAAGGGTGTCCGAGGCTCTACAAAAATGCCACACTAAGTGGCAGTATGTTAAATGTGGGAGAATGGCTGCCTTAAAGAGATGTAATTTGGCCTCAGTTGGTATGAGATTCCGCAGCCCCATTATCACACCTATTCTCTGGCTAGCTTTCTTACAAACATTACTAATATGCAAACTAAAATTAAGTCACAAACAATGGTTACGCCTAGGAGCTCTAAATTGTCTGATTCCATTATATCTTTGCCATTGACAGTTATACTTGTTTTGTCGCCACAGTTCACACTTTTATTCTTAATGTTCATCGTTTGACATTTTTTCAGGTTTCCCTGAAGAAGATTCGAATCATACCAATTAGTTGCTAGGGTGGCATTCTCTTGAAGTTTCGCGACCACAGTTCATATGTCCTTTCCTTTCACGTAGATCTGGTGATCGTCTGCGTACATTGATAGCCCAGAATCTACGCTACTCATTTTAGATTCACTCTAGGGCACCGGCAATTCATTGCCATCTCGTAGATTGAAACCTATTTTTAAACAATTAATTACACCGAATTGAAAAGAGTTGGCAAAACACATGCTGCTAAGCGTAGGAAGTGAATGATTAAGACTGAAGGCCATAACATAATAACACAGCCAAAGTAGCAAAGTAGATGATCCTGTGAACAGCATGACTGCAGTTCACAGCATAATCAATGAAAAAACAGTCCTAAATTATTTGCGGATTACATCCCAACAAGTTCTTCTTGCTTCATCAAACTAAACTACTTTCGGCGGATTTTTTTTTCTTTTTTACTTTCCTAATTTTAAATGTTCGAAATATAGAACAGACTGGTAAACAGCAATTGTCGGTAGAACTCCCTTCTGAGCCAACTCTCTCTAGGGCACCGGAAATTCATTATCATCCTGTGGTTTACTTCGTAGAATGAACACTATTTTTAAACATTTTAATTGCACCAAATTGAAAAGAGTTAAGCATAGCTAAGCATAGGAACTGGATGATAAGACTGAAGGCCATAACATAATAACACACAGCCAAAGTAACACGGAATGCATGATTGCAGTTAATAATAATAATAATAATAATAATAATAATAATAATAATATTTAATATTTGTATAGCGCAAATTAACATATACATATGATCAAATGCGCTTTATAATCATGAAAACTAGCTTAATCTATAAAACTAGGCAAAAATATTCATCCTTTATCCTAATAAAAATAGTCATAGTAAAATGTTTCACCTACCATGGTTAGAAGCTAACCGAAGTAAATACGTCTTTAAACAAGATTTAAAATTAGCTTAAGTGCCCACTTTTCTGATATTCAAAGGCAGCTTATTCCAAAGTCTAGGGGCAGTGGATGTAAAAGATCTCTCAACTAAAGTTTCCTTCAGTCTGGTACTCGGTGGTTCAAGAAGTATGCCAGCGTTCGATCGCAGACTGTATTTACACATTTCCCTAACACTTATCAAATGACTTAAATACTCAGGCGCAGCACCATGAATTGCCTTAAATGCAATGTTTAATAGGCAACTAGTGTGGAGAGCAGAATACAGGAGTTATGTGGTTATGTCTGGAGATGTTGCAAATTATATGAGCAGCTGAATTCTGAACACGTTTTAGTTTTCCTAAATGCACTGCAGGTAGACTGAAAAGAGGGCTGTTACAATAATCAACTCGTCCCATAACAAGTGCATGAACTAACGTTTGGGCGGAATCATTAGATAGATTTTTCCTAATTCGCTCGAATGTTATGGAGATGGAAATACGCTGTTTTACAGGTCTTATTGATATGTTCCTTCAGATTTAGATACAGTCAAACCAAGTTCCGAGATGTTTTGTACTCGTGACGAGGCTTACACTTGTATCACCGACCGTAAGGTGGTCAATATTGACTTTCTCCAACTGCCGTCTAGTACCGACTATCATAAATTCAGTTTTACCGTCATTAGTTTTGAGTTTGTCTATAATCATCCACGATCGTATATCTCTAATACAGCGCTTCATTGCGTCTAATGCAGCAGCTTGGCTCACTACGTTGTCGGGCTTGAAAGAGAGGTATAACTGAGCATCGTTCGCATAAGCATAAACATCCGGCAGGTGATTTTTTATAACTTGGAAGAGCTTGCTGGCATAAATGGTGAACAAAAGAAGGCCCTAAACAGGAACCTTGCGGAACACCTTGTGGCAAAGGAAAACTATACGAAACAGAACCACTAAGAACAACGCGTTGGGATCTGTTCGTCAAATAGGACAAGAACCACATAAGCACGGTATCTGTGATCCCAAAACATGACAACCGCTCAATCAAGATCTTATGGTTTACAGCATCATCAACAAAGAAAGAGACCTTTGTTTGATTTCGCCCCAAACGTTTGCTTGCTTCACCAAACTAAACTAATTTCGACGCTTTTTTTTTTATTTTTTCACTTTTGCAATTTTAAATAATCGCACAGTAAAACAATCTGGTAAACAAGAGCAATCGTCGATAATGAACCCCTATCCAGCGCTTGTGATGGACGCATAAGATTAATAGGCTTAAAATGATATCAGCAATATTATGTTTAATTCCTATTATAACGGTGTTTTTAATACTTCCTAAAACAGCTAAAGCGCGCTAAAGTCCCACCCAAGGATACGCTACTTTTCTACACGACATGTATACGTCCTGTATTAGAATATGCGTGCCCAGTTTTCCATAATTCTCTGCCGCAGTACCTGCCTAATGAAATGGAAAGGTTGCAAAAGCGCGCGCTGCAGATAATACAACCCGAATTATCCTATGCTGAGGCTCTAGTAGCTCTAGACATCACGTCACTGTATGAGAGAAGGCAGGCCTTAAGTAAAGCTCTATTCGACCAAATTGTAAGGGATCGCCACAAGCTTCATGAGCTGCTGCCGCCACGCGTGAACGGGTCCACCTATTGCACCCGAAGCCAGGGATACTTCAAACTACCGATTTGTAAGACAAATAGGTTTATAAACGCTTTTATTATAGAAAACAGTTTTAATTATTAGTAGCAATTTTAATTATTAGTATTATCAGTATTGATGTTTCCCTTTTTGTATTATATTATAGGTTATATTTTACCTTTTTTTATAGTAGTTATCATATATTCATATATATTTTTAATATTTACTCTGTAAAGTAGGTCACATTTCAGCCGGCCCGGGGGCCACAATGATTTTACTTCTTAATAAAGCAATCTATCTATCTTAAAGGTATAATGAACTTTACCATTTTAGCCCTACCCGTTAAAAGTTTAGCTCCTCATTTACTTGTGGTCGCAGTTCGAATGTTAAAGCTAAGCTTATTGCTGATAAAAAACTTAGCTCAGGACTAACATTATGGTTTTGGACTTTGAACCACATACTGGAACACGTGGATGTTGAGCGTAAATCCCAAAAAAACCAAGATAATGGTTTTTCAAAAACGTGCAAAAAAATGTTCTGAACAAACATTTTATATAGGAAATCAAGCAATTGATGTTGTACAAGATTATGCCTATTTAGGAACCAAAATATCTTCTTCAGGAAATTTTAAAATCTCACTTGATCACCTAAAAGAGAAAGCACTTCATGCCCTTTTCAGTCTGAGACGACACACAAATTTCAGTAAATTAAAACCGTCTCTTGCCTGTAAGATTTTTGATACAATGATATCCCCAATTTTGCTCTATAATATGAATGCATTAATGACACGCACAATCGCCATTATTTCGTTTCCAGACCCACTTTTAAATCTACTAGAGAGTTTGAACATTTAGCCAGCCACTTGATCCAGATAAGCGTCATCATCTAATTAAGTGTCATGTGCTAATTAAAAGAAAGTGCGTACAATGACTTGGCTAGATATGGGTCGTTTAGAAGTAAACATTAACAATGACTGTTTTTTCATAAACTCTTAGATGAAGAAAGATTGGTACTTGTAAACAATGACAGTCTTTCATTTACCTCGGTACTGTGGCGGGAAGCATTAAAATATCTCATTTTATTTCTCTCATGGATACTTTTACTCTGCACATACACATATATTTGTCCTCCTAAATAAAGATGTAGAAGAATTTTTTTTTAATTTTCTTCCTTCGTTGTCCTTATCCGTCGAGTGTTAACAGCTGCGTGGTTCGCCGACAGATCATAACAGCCAGCGCTGTTTATGTGAACGAACTGCGCTTCAAGATGAGTTTGCCAGTTATTCAGAGTGCTTAAAACGTGCTTAAATAAGATATAAATTATTCACACATTGGCATTTGAAGACCTAACTGGCTTTAGAGAAAGATGCCATGCCTAAGGACGTACTGCTTCTCAGGCATGTTTATGCTTGGAAGGTTTCAAACATTTTAAGACAATTATTTAGAAGCACTTCGCATGTGGCCGTCTCCTTAGCTTGCGTCAGTCATTTCTCGATGTTCGTAACCTCTGATGTAACAGTCCAGAATGCAATACCATGAAACTAACAATGCACACGATTTGAAATAAGCATGGGTTGAAACGTTCGATTGCAGTATAAAAAATACATTGGAATTGAGTCTATTCTTCGGTCACTTAATTAAAAATTCAGATTGAAGATATTTTGCCCAAGCGGACATTTCAAAGTCCAAAACCATAATGTTAGTCCTGAGCTAGTTTTTATCAGCAATAAGCTTAGCTTTGACATTCGAACTGCGACCACAAGTAAACAAGGAGCTAAACGTTTAATGGGTAGGGCTAAAAAGGTAAAGTTCATTATACCTTTAAAAACACCGTTACAATAGGAATTAAACGTAATATTGCTGATATCATTTTAAGCCTATTAATCTTATGTGTCCATCACAAGCGCTGGAAAGGGGTTCATTATCGACATTTGCTCTTGTTTACCAGATTGTTTTACTGTGCGATTATTTAAAATTGCAAAAGTGAAAAAATAAAAAATTGAAACGTCGAAAGTAGTTTAGTTTGGTGAAGCAAGAAAACGTATTGGGGCGAAATCAAACAAAGATCTCTTTCTTTGTTGACGATACTGTGAACCATAGGATCTTAATTGAGCGGTTGTCATGTTTTCGGATGACAGATGCCGTGCTTAAGTGGTTCTTGTCCTATTTAACGAACAGATCCCAACGCGTTGTTCTTAGTGGTTCTGTTTCGTACAGTTTTCCTTTGCCGCAAGGTGTTCCGCAAGGTTCCTGTTTAGGGCCTTCTTTTGTTCACCATTTATGCCAGTAAGCTCTTCCAAGTTATAAAAAATCACCTGCCGGATGTTTATGCTTATGCCGACGATGCTCAGCTATACCTATCTTTCAAGCCTGACAACGTAGTGAGCCAAGCTGCTGCATTAGACGCAATGGAGCGCTGTATTAGAGATATACGATCGTGGATGATTATAGACAAACTCAAAACTAATGACGGCAAAACTGAATTTATGATAGTCGGTACTAGACGGCAGTTGGAGAAAGTCAATATTGACCACCTTACGGTCGGTGATACAAGTGTAAGCCTCGTCACGAGTACAAAACATCTCGGAACTTGGTTTGACTGTATCTAAATCTGAACGAACATATCAATAAGACCTGTAAAACAGCGTATTTCCATCTCCATAAAATTCGAGCGAATTAGGAAAAATCTATCTAATGATTCCCCCCAAACGTTAGTTCATGCACTTGTTATGGGACGAGTTGATTATTGTAACAGCCCTCTTTTTGGTCTACCTGCAGTGCATTTAGGAAAACTACAACGTGTTCAGAATTCAGCTGCTCATATAATTTGCAACATCTCCAGACATGACCACATAACTCCTGCATTCCGCTCTCCACACTGGCTGCCTATTAAATATTGCATCAGTTTCAAAGTACTCATTATTACATTTAAGGCAATTCATGGTGCTGCGCCTGAGTATTTAAGTCATTTGATAATTGTTAGGGAAATGTGTAGATACAGTCTGCGATGGAACACTGGCATACTTCTTGAACAACTGAGTACCAGACTGAAAGAAACTTTATGGGAGAGATCTTTTACATCCGCTGCCCCTAGACTTTGGAATAAGTTGCCTTTGAATATCAGAAAAGTGGGCGCTTAAGCTAATTTTAAATCTTGTTTAAAGACGTATTTACTTCAGTTAGCTTCTAACCATGGTAGGTGAAACATTTTACTGTGACTATTTTTATTAGGATGAAGGATGAATATTTTTACTTAGTTCAGTTTATAGATTAAGCTAGTTTTCATGATTGTAAAGCGCATTTGATCATATGTATATGTTAATTTGCGCTATAGAAATATTAAATATTATTATTATTGTTATTATTATTATTATTATCTGCAATCATGCATTCCGTGTTACTTTGGCTGTGTGTTATTATGTTATGGCCTTCAGTCTTATCATCCAGTTCCTATGCTTAGCTATGCTTAACTCTTTTCAATTCGGTGCAATTAAAATGTTTAAAAATAGTGTTCATTCTACGAAGTAAACCACAGGATGATAATGAATTTCCGGTGCCCTAGAGAGAGTTGGCTCAAAAGGGAGTTCTACCGACAATTGCTGTTTACCAGTCTGTTTTATATTTCGAACATTTAAAATTAGGAAAGTGAAAAAAAAAAAGAAAAGAAAAAAATCCGCCGAAAGTAGTTTAGTTTGATGAAGCAAGAAAAACTTGTTGGGACGTAATCCGCTAATAATTTAGGACTGTTTTTTCATTGATTATGCTGTGAACTGCAGTCATGCTGTTCACAGGATCATCTACTTTGCTACTTTGGCTGTGTTATTATGTTATGGCCTTCAGTCTTAATCATTCACTTCCTACGCTTAGCAGCATGTGTTTTGCCAACTCTTTTCAATTCGGTGTAATTAATTGTTTAAAAATAGGTTTCATTCTACGAAGTAAACCACAAGATGACAATGAATTGGCGGTGCCCTAGAGTGAATCTAAAATGATTTTAAGATTCTTTCCGTTCTTTGTGTTTGTATCAGTAAATAAAATCGTAACTAGTTCAAAAGTGGGTTCTATCGACAATTGTTCTTTATTAGATTGTTTTACTTAGCGAATATTTAAATTGTGAAAGCAAAAAAAAAAAAAAAAAGGCGAAAGTAGTTTAGTTTGGTGAAGGAAGAAAAACTTATTGGCGTGTACGTGATCGGCATTCATCTATTCCTTATGATTCAACAGCAGGTTAAGAAAGAGCCTGTGTGATATTATGAAAACATCTTTTGAATCAGGACCTTAAGGCTTTGAATCAGTAATGAGAATTCTCTCTGACAGATGATGAATCAATTGTACTTTACTGTGATCAATAACTGGCTAATTGTAGGCACCACCACTGAGAAGTTACCTAGCTACTTAAGGGAACCACAGTAAACAAGAAATCTGGGAAGTATATATAAAGTGACTTTGACCACCAGTCACCTCATCAGTTCATTGGTTGAGCTGTGTGGAGACCAAAAACTGTACCGTCAGACCGTATTATCCCTTTTACCAGCGACACCGCTCACGAAGCATGGAAGGTGAGCACTTTAACCCGTGATTTTGTTGAGTACTTTACTATTTTTTTCCTATTTAGTGAAAAGTCAAAAGGGGCCTTCGTCCATTTTACATTCTGTTTCAAGTCAGTCTATCCGCAAATTCCTAATCCTCTACGTGGGGCGTTCCTTGTTGGTGTTACGGCTGCTGAGGATGGAACGACGAATTCTCTTAGGAAATCCATTCCAAGACATTGGAAGAAATGATTGTTTTCTAGAATCATTGTTTTCTAGAGCTTTCAAATTTGTGGTCATTCTGAACTGCTCCAGAACCAAGTCAAAAGAATATGGCTTAAGTGTACATTAAAATTCTTGGTCATACTAAAGAACCGATTAATTTTTTCTTAAAATACAGGAAGTCACAAAGTCAGGTTGGCGATATACAGTGGTCGTCCTGATCCTGTTTGGACGGTTCATCCTAGCCATCGTCATTTTAAGAAAATGAAAGAGCATCTGGACGACGCCACAGCCAAAGGCAAGACCTACCGTCACGAACATATGCCTGCCTGTCTAGGTTTCAAAGGTTTCCTAGTGCATCATCCAGAAGACGAGCATGGAGCATGCATTGTAGGACAGGAAACAGCCGCCCTACAAAAGCTATTGCTTGACACCATGCCACAAGGGGTAATATCAGATGCCTTGCGCCGGAAGATTTTGGAGGCCATTGATTTAGGAGCTGTCTCGCCCAACGTGCCTGGTACGATGGCACGTGCTTTGCAACCCTCGCCAAAGGTTCTCAGCAAACGGGAGAAAGCTGATGTTGGGGTAATACAACATTATGCACCTGAGCTGAACCTGGCAAGGTGGAACAACTACAGCTTAATCCGTTATAATAACAACTGCTATAACTATGCAAACAACACAATCACCAACAGCTTTGCACAGCCTGGTTATGCCAGCGGTTCTTATCCCTATCCCATGACTCCGGAAAGTGTGCTTCAGGCCGCCCGATCCGACGGCTTAGTAAAGATGGATGTGTCGTCAACTGAGCCTCCCCCTGAAGCACCGGCACAACCCAACTGCGTAGTGGCCCTCGTTGTTGCCGAAGGTAAGAAAATACAAGCCATCCTTCCAATTGTGTTATTTTACTTGTTAAAAAAAATCATGAAAATGGCGGAAGCATTAGATTCATCTGAAATATCAAAAAAAAAAAAAAAAAAAAAAAACAGCGGACAATATTGCAACTTCCACTTGGCCAAATTCAGTGCTAATTTTTTTATAGTTTCACGCTGTTAAAAATTGAAAAGCTTCTAAAATGGTCAAAAATTTCGTTGAAACGGCTATGTTAAAAGAATTTAAGATTTTCGAATTTTTTAATGCTGGGTAACCTCACTACCGTGAAACTTTACTGCGCAGATTCTCCTTTTCCGATATTTATTTCTTTATGATCACGGCATCTTCAAATCCTGGAGCCGACCCAAGATGTTCGACCAGTTTCCCTGAATATCGAATTTGGATCCTCACATTTTTTTTTTCAATTGTCTAGCTCTGTTTCCTTATTTTTTAGATGTAGATTACCACTGGTATCGCTTGGATGATAATGGATACTGGTCTCATAAGCCTGGAAGCACAGCTGCCACTAACCATGATGGAGCTGGAAACTTGATCACTGATCCAAGGACAGCTGTCAATGGAAGTATTGATTACAAGTTTGTTTCCTTTATGAAGATTTTTACAAATATCATTGATGGTCCAATTTCACCTTCACCCTGAGTATAATATTTTTCAGGGGAGCTTTGGCCACATATAAACGTTAATGGTCAATGTGCTTAACCATCATAAACTTTGTAAGGGGATCGGTTTTAAATGTTTTTGTTTTTATTGCAATCCAGAATAACCTTTGAAATGGCATGTCGAATTTTTGTAGATTTAGTGCACGAATTTTATCACTTTTTTGCCATTAGGACACGTCGAAGTTTTAGTTTAAAACATGAACTTTACCACCTTCCTTGCGAATTGAGACGCAAAGAGTATGTCGAATTTAATAGATTTACTGATTCCATGGACTTTATAATCTTTCTTGCAATTTTTAACGTGAGTCTCATGAAACTTTGAATTTTTACAGAGTTAGTACATCGACTTTATAATCTTTTTTTGTGACTTGTAACAAAAGTGACACGTTCAATAATTACTTTTGTAGAATTAGTTGATGGATGTTATTATCTCAGTTTTATTTTTCTTCTACTTGGAAATTGCATTGAATAGTTGGGTGGCTGCATTGGCTGTTGTACTAAGAACCCTGTAATGCGATTTGTCTCAATAAACAATGCTAATTTTCATATTTGTCTATTACTTTCTGATATTCCCACAGGCTTACCATCCTCTTTTTTTTCGGACCTGTGGTAGCTGAATATTAATAGCCGCTTCGGTTGTGTAAAAAGGATTTTGTGAATACGATAATTAAGGCTTTTTGAACGGATGAAAGTTAAGTGAAAACGCTTAGAAACACGAACACTGTGTTAATGTATGTTACTGTGTGCTTGGTTTGTCGATTTAAAGCTCCAGGAGGTGGTTTTAGAAACTTGAAGTTTGACCTACTCTATAAATGTATATATACTCACAAGGCATGCAGCTTCAAGAACCTCAAATTTCCGACCGGCTTGGCATTTCGCCAAAATTAATACACTTAACCTTGCACCTTTGACGAAAGAATCCCGGTTTCCGAAAGAACAGTCTTTGTAGTTTGATTTGGCCTGATTTTGACTCATTCGAGTCCGCGGGCTGACCCATAAAACCCAGCACAAACTTTCGAATCTGATGGAAAATTTGTTTCTGCCCATGATCTGCACAAGTTGCCTACTCAAAGGCATCTCAGGAATGCAGTTTTCGATGCAAATTTGAACTCGCGAGTCCCAAGCGGCCTGTTTGGCACACGAGAAACAAGAGCAAATTGTAGGAAATAGGAAAATTTATTTCACCATTTTAATTTATTTTTATCACCATATTGTTGCGCTGCGATGCGTGGCAGCATGCGCGTGTGCCAAACAGGCCGCTTGGGACTCGCGAGTTCAAATTTGCATCGAAAACTGCATTCCTGAGATGCCTTTGAGTAAGCAACTTGTGCTGATCATAGGCAGAAACAAATTTTCCATCAGATTCGAAAGTTTGTGCTGGATTTTAAGGGGCAGCTCGCGGACTCGAATGAGTCAACATCAGGCCAAATCAAACTACAAAGAGTGTTCTTTCGGAAACCGGGATTCTTTTGTCAAAGGCGCAAGGTTAAGTGTATTAATTTTGGCGAAATGCCAAGCCGGTCGGAAATTTGAGGTTCTTGAAGCTACATGCCTTGTGAGTATATGTATACATTTATAGCCTAGGTCAAACTTCAAGTTTCTAAAACCGCCTGCCGGAGCTTTAAATCGACAAACCAAGCACACAATAACATACATTAACACAGTGTTCGTGTTTCTAAGCGTTTTCACTTGACTTTCATCCGTTCAAAAAGCCTTAATTATCGTATTCACAAAATCCTTTGTACACAACCGAAGCGGCTATTAATATTCAGCTAGCACAGGTCCGCAACACAAACAGAGGATGGTAAGCCTGTGATATTCCTATAAACATCGGTATTGTCATGCAAATCAGAATGACATTATTCAAAGGGAAGAAGGGAGCGAGCGAGGGATCACACCTTAGAAGCGTTTTTAAGAACGGTTTTCTGATACCCCTATTATCACTCGCGCTTGGTACCATCGAATCTTTTTGTGGAGAACTCACCCCTGTTTATAGCGTTCCATGATTTTTTTTAGATTTTCAACCTTACAGCTTTTCAACAATAATGTTCCTTATCAAAGACAAGTCAGTGAATCAGCACACTAATTTTATTAAGGCCAATTTGTCCTGACCTGAAGCAGGGCTCGCTTCTCGAAAAATTCAAGAAAAATTCAACCCGAGACTGCGTCAGAGCTGGAATAGTTACTGTCCACCATTTTGGTCTGTGCAAAGGATGTCATCAAAGAATATGCCTATATTCCTTCTTGTATTTATCTTGAGTCGCAGCTAGGATAAACTCGACCGTTTCTTTATTACTTCAACTCCGTTTTCAATGGACCCAAA
>OZ024888.1:38107045-38302045 GCA_964017195.1 Siderastrea radians
GACGTCGTTTTGCGAGGGCTCAACAGGCGACCTCGCGAAACGTCGGCTATTTTCTCAGGCTTCCCTTGAACTGCAACAGAGAATTGCATCACTAGAAACCCAGCTAGCCGACTGCCAGGAAAAGCTTAGTGTAGCAGAAAAGGAAAACAAAATCTTATCGACACGCCAGTTTTCCCTTGACAAGATCATGGATGACAATGCCACTATCTTATTCTACACTGGCTTTCCAAGTTATAAAACATCAATGAGTTTCTGCAACTACCTTGAACCAAACTTTCCAAAATGCAGTACTGGAAGGGTGAAAACTTGGTCGAGGAAAGCCAGCCTTTTCAAGTGGATGAAAATAAGAAAAAACCCGGACCATCAAGGAAACTCACATATCTGGATGGGTTTCTGCTGGTGCTAATGAGACTGAAGGCTGGTCTTTTTGTCCAAGACCTCGCAAACAGATTTTGTGTCAGTACCAGCCTTGTATCCAGGGTTTGCATTACCTGGATTAAACTGTTGTACTTTGAGCTCAAAGACATGTTTCCATTTCCATCACAGGAGCTTGTTCGCAAAAACATGCCTAAAGAGTTTGCTCACTATCCAACAACCAGGATAATATTAGATTGCACAGAGCTTTTTATTCAGCGACCCTCTGCCATACTTACAAATTACTAGAGAAAGTGGTGTTTTAGATTTGTTGCAAGCAGGTGATAATGTCATGGTTGATCGTGGATTTGATATTTCTTCTATTGTACCTGCTGGTGTGACAGTAAATATCCCACCAGTTTTGGCTGGGCATGATAAACTGACAGCAGCCGGAAGCTGAAGAAACAATGAATATTGTTTGAGTCGGCATACACGTGGAGCGTGCGATTGGCAGGATTAAGACTTACCACATTCTAGATGGTAGTCTTCTTAATACATTAAGCCCCTATGCATCTCAAATAGCAACTGTGTGTGGCTTACTGACAAAGTTTCTGCCTTCTTTACTACCACCTGCTAATCGTTAATAGTACAGTTTCCAGATACAGTAGTGTTTTGTATATGTTAAGGGTAAAATTCGTTCTCAGGTTAAACCAGAATTTCCTTTGTCTCCTAATCCTAATTATTTATGAATTATGGTTAGGAGACAAAGGAAATTGAGAATCAATCTAGATTACAAAAATAATGTTAACCTCATTTTAATTTTGACCTATAACATATACACCTGGAGTTCAAGAATATGTTTTCAAGAATATATCTTGGCACATCTCAAGCCACAGTCTCATACTGTTTGTTTGTTTATTTGGTTTGCCAGGGTCTCAGCTGGCACTTGTAAATTAAGGTATAAATATTGAAATTCAATAAATTAAAGTTATTGCAATCTTTTACTTGCCCTTTTGAGGTTTTGGATGAGACTGGATCAGTGTTCTGTTGAATTGGACTTTGGGGCTATGAGTTTATGGGGCTGTTTTGGGGGACACTATCGACTCTTTTGTCGGCTATTTTGCAGTAGCGTGTGAAACTGAATCAAAACTCTTACATCAAAACAATCCCATAGTACAAATTATTTGACACAACACTGACCCAGTCTCATGCATGACCTCAAAAGGGTCTATACTCCACAGACCTTTGTAAGTACAATTTTACACACTTTCATGTGCTCTGAATACTCAAGAAAAATGAGTACCTTTGAAATGAAAAACTGTTTACTACAAAGTATTACAAAGTGTAAATGCGTTTGTGAAATATAACCACTGTTTGTTTTGTTTTGATTACTTGTTTATTATTAGCCTTAAATTTCCATCTGTAATATTAATTTTAAACCATTTTTTGAGCATGAATAATGTCCATATGGAAGCCAACCACCATGGAGGTGGAGAACCTTTTCTCTCTGAACTCTTCTGGTGAGCATCTCAGGAAAAAAAAGCCCTTCGATAGAAAAAATCAATTTTTGGTAAGAAATCATCATACCGTCTTGCCCCCATGAATCTTGCTTTCAAGCCTTTTAACGTTCCCTTCCGAGAAAAATTGATAAGATTTTAGTTTCTTATAATTTGTTTCCTTGGGCACAATGTGGCGGTATTTGCGGGTTGACACAACCAGGTAATTGTAAAGCTGAATAAAATTTAGTTCTGGAAGCTGACGCAAATCAGTAGACCATCCAAGGGCAGAAATTGTTCTCAAAGTTTCTTCGTATTTGAAATCGCCGTTATTTTCCGTGTTATCCTGGTGATTGTCAACATTTTCCTGGCAATTCTCTGCCGGACGTACCACCCTTCGCATGAGAATCGCGTAGACTTTTAGTACCAAGTCCGCCTTCGTTCCGCTGGTCGATTCCCAATTACAACGCAAAATTTCCTTTAGTTCGTTTACTTTTAGTTTCTGGATATCCCCCAGCGTAGCAATTTGCTTTTCCTTGTGAAAGATCTCCATTCTCGAAGTGAATAAATATCTAAAGCCCTCTTCAATCAGCTGTTTCTACTGTGTTTATATCTCGCGGCTCATCGCCACCCTCGCTATCGTGTTTGCGCGGTTACTAGTCCAATATGGCGCCGGAGAACTGTTAAAAAGGCTATTCGACCTACATGACATGTGATCATTTATTCACCGGGCTTAAAACTCACCTTCACATTTAAATGATTATGAGTAGAAATAGTTCTCACTCTATCTGTCCCCGCCTTTTGATGGTATAAATTTTTTACTAAGATATTTCTATCATTCTTGAATTAAATTTTGTGATGTAGCTTATAATGCTCACAACAGATAATTTTTATTCCTGCTTCTCACTCAACGAAGTTTTTTTTAAAGTAATAAATTGAACTTGTATATTGTAAATTTCAGTAGAAACTACCCTTATTAATTTTTGCAGTTTAGGATTGATCGTGACTAGACAAACTGCAGAGCATGACAAATTGCATGCCATAAGCCCAGAGTTAAAGCTGCTCGTAAAATAATCCCTAACATGTGCAGTATAGTGAAATACAACTCAGTTATAAAAAGCGAGTTCTTTATTTAGTACTTTCATATAACTTAAGATTTCGTGAATTTGTAACTTTTCTCCCTGGACTGAAGTGTTTCTAATCTGAAGGGACTAATTTTATCAGTATTTTATCATTATCTCCTGCGTAGTGGGGGGGGGGGGGGGACAGGGGGGTTTCAACCTCCCGCTTCCCGTACCCTTTAATCCCAGTTCCCGCCCTGTATTGTTTGGCTCCCGCCCCTTTGCATTTTTTCGATTGCGAAACATTGCGCAATGTTGCGTAATTTTCCCCTTTTTCTCCCGCTTCCCGCCACCTTGGGAATCCCACTTCCCGCCCCCTCTTCTCCAGCCTCCCGTACACCTTCCGCCCCCTTTTCTCCCGGTCTCCCGCCCCCCTGTCCCCCCCACTGCGTATAGTGAACTATAATTCAGACATGAACAGAACTCTTTATTTCAGATGGCTTAAGATTTCAAGGATTTATAACTCATTCTCTGCAGTGGAATTTTTACAACCCGAGCGACTAAGCCACTTATAAGCTTAATTATCAGTATCCTCTCTTGCAGTATCATAATCGCTCGGTGGGACGCTTTCTTACACGGTATATTCGCTACCATTGATGCTTTTGCTGGCTAACACGTGAAATTTATGTCATTTGTCGGATGACCGACCGCGCTAAATACTAGTTACTTACGGGTTCAGATCTACCAAACGACAACCAGGCGCACCAAATTGATGTCAATTTTGTTCCCAAAAAGGATTTTTCGTTGCATATTGTGTCAATGACATTTAATAGTCGCTTATATCACGTTGTTTATTGCATAATTCGCTTTTGACCGGGTTTATGCCGCTTTCGACTAACTCTTTCGTAATATTTCCTCTCTGTGTTTACGATTTCCTTTAACAATGGCCGAATTCATCGATTCCTATTTGAAGCACTAGACAACAGTGATGATTCATGTGAAAATTGGTCCGATTGTTCAGACAAAGATTCTGGAACAATTCAGAGACATAGCTTGCAAATGTTGGAGACTATTTTGTATATGTATATGTCGTGGTTTAATTCTATCCTTGGTTTCAATTCCATTTTCTTTTGTTTTTGGGTATGGTAATGAATGGTAATGAGATTGAAACAAACGAAAATAAAATTTAAACCAAGGAGAAAATTAAACCACAACATTTATCAAAACTGGAGGAAAATTGTAGCAAAAATCTCCTGTGTCAAAGGGTTAAACACAGAGCGAAATGTTAACGGTTAGTTACGAGGAGACATGATAGTAAGGCCCGGTTCAAACGTCGCATTTCACATGTACCGAATTTATTGTTCTCGCTCATTTGCAATTGATTAGGCACATGTGAAATGCGACGTTTGAACCCTTTCCTTAACAAACTACTCGACAAATGAACGACAAAGGACGAGAATTTCTCGTTGTCACGAACTATTTCGCGAAGAAAAAAATAGCAAATTTGTTTGGTAAGATTACCAAACATTTCAAAGCTCACATTACCCGGAATTTAGATCGGTACTTCGAAGGACAATCGCTCTTAATGAAGCTGATTTCTCAACATTTGCTTTCACTTTCATTTGAATGAACTATTCTAAGCTGAGATCTCTCCCTACACATTTATACAAGGACAAGCAGCTGAATTTTCCTTCCTGTTTCAGTATTTTATACAGTTGCTATTTCGAACAGTTATTTCTTCGTGAAGAGAAGCGATTAGGTCGCAACCGTGACTGAAACAGCTCCTGAATCGATGGCATGCAATATCTTCTGGCGCAATTTATCTTTTATCAATCCGTCTGGCATGGTGTCGAGCAATAGCTTTTGTAGGGCCTCTGTCTCTTTGCCTAGAACCAATTCTGCATCCCCAACTCCTTGGTGATGAACTAGGAAACCTCGGTACCCAAGAACAGCAGGAATATGTTCCTGACGGTAGCAATTGCCTTTGGCTCTGGCGTTGTCGAGAAGCTCTTTTATTTCCCTAAACTTCTCATTGTGAGAATGAACCGCCCAAACGGGATCAGGAAGACCACTGTATATCAATAAAGTCACCTTGTACTCTCCTGCATGTCAAAGAACACAGAGCTGAGCATCTCATAATACGCGCATATGATGCCAATTTAAATGATCATCAGAGCTCACTTTACCTAATAAGGCATAATATTTTGAAGTTGAAGTTCACGGGCTTTTAAAGTCGGAACGTACTATCGACCTTCGTTTCGAAATTACATTCATCACCGTTATATTAAAAGGACAACGCGCCAAACCCGACTACGAGAATTTTGGGTTCTTACCGTCCATGTCTACCCAGCTGTTTCAAGACAAGGAGTCCAAACGTTGGCTAGATCTTCTATGGCGACTGGATTCTTTCTTATACCAACCGCGTCCCTAGGTTCTTTTTCACGTTGAAATTTCAAAATGGCGGTGTCAGTATTTGGGTATCGAGAGAACGCACTGCTCCAATCTCGTACCCACAGTCCTCGGGCTCTTTGGTCAGCGGATAGTCGCTAAGAGTGACTCTAGGGACAGCAATTAATTCGATTTTTTGATTGCTTTTTCCTCTTAACGGAAGTTGACTACGCCGGAGATCTGGGGAAACAAATTCTTTATTTTCATTGGCTGTGGTCATCATCATCATCATCATCATCATCATCATCATCATAATCATCATCATCACATCCTTTTTTTAACACGATAAAATGCTTGTGGGGTCGTGTAATATACAGGAAGAGAAAAAGTAAAAATAAGTTAGTTACAATATACAACTACAATATACAATATACAATATACAACTACAATAAAAATAAAAATAGAATTAGAATTAGTTACAATATACAACTATGTAAATCTCTTAAAAATGATATTCGATATGAATTGGCAAAAATACTATATATATGAGATTTAAAATGAATTTACATTAATCATAATCAAAGAAGAGAAGTCAGTTTTTGCGGGAGTTTCGATGTAGCACTTCCGAAAATCGATGTTAGCAGACTGTAAATCGTTTACTGAAAAGTCAGTTAGGTCTTCAAATACCAATGCATGAATAATTTATATATTATTTAATGAAGTTTTAAGCGCTATAAATAACTGGCAAATTCATCTTGAAGCGCAGTTCGTTCTTTCATAGTCCACTTCTTCGGACTTCAGTTGCCACATAACCACTTTAAATTAATTAAGAAGCGTACCTCAGACTTAATTATCAAAGATGCACTACAGAAAGCCAGTTCTTTACATGTCTCATTTTCGCAAGTGACTTATCTGAATTTTTGAAAATGCAGCATTCGATGGATAAGGACAACAAAGGAGGAAAAAAAACAACAACAAAGTTCTTCTACATCTTTATTTAGGAGGACAAATATATGTGTATGTGCAGAGTAAAAGTATCCCTCCATGAGAGAAATAAAATGAGATATTTTAATGCCTCCCCCCCGAGGTAAGTGAAAGAATGTCTTTGTTTACGAGTATTCGAACCCAAAGATATTCGCGCAGTTAAACCAAAAATGTTTTCTGTCCCAGGCAGTGAGAGAGATCCTGTACAAGCCTATCACCTGTATGCTTCCAAAAGACCAGAGCAAATGAAGTCAGACGACAGCCCGTTTTATAATTACTTGGCCATAAACTACACCAGAGTGGCCGTGTCCAATTCCTCAAAACCCTGGTTCAAGGCAGAGCCGATGGGCTCCAACAAATTAAATTCACTCATGAAAACCATGGCTGAAAAAGCTGGTTTGAATGCAGAAAACCTGGCGAACCGCATCAGTGCCCGGAAGCGAATGATCCAGAAGCTGAACGACCACGAGGTACCTCCGACTCATATTACGCAAATCTATGGGCATAAAAACGTTCAGGGCCTCAATAATTACAGCTCACTTTCGGAAAAACAGCAGTGGGATGTATCCAACATCATGAGTTCTAGCACTTCAGCTTCAGGATCGCTGGCAATTCAAGAAATCGAGGAAGTTAGTTTGTCGACGGGAAACCAGCAATCGCCTCAGAAAGCATTATCTCTTTTCCAAGGGGCCAAAATACAAGGAGGAACATTTAACATTTCGATAAACAGTGTAAGTCAACAGAGTCCAAATTTGTCTTTGCACAGCGCGAAGCGTCGCCATTACATGATTGGATCAGACAGTGATTAGGGACAAGCGAAAAGATACTACTTTTTGTATTTGCGAAATCACGCGTATTTTTATTTTTATAAAAGGAGCTTAATATCTCAACTTTATTCCGGATTTAAAGCGGGTTTTTATTACTCACGGTCATTTAGATCAGTCTTGAGCTGTTTGCATATATAAGCCGTTATGGTGTAGAGGGAGAAAAATAAAACTGATTTGAAGGCTATGTTTAATTCTCGTTCTATATATAATATATATGCATTTTGAAAACTCACTCGTTCGCTGCGCTCACTCGTTCGTTTTCCAAAGTTTTGCAACTCCTGAATAAAAATCCGTACGTCGCCCTTTCTATGAAGTAATCTATATTTTCTTCATCTAAGAGTTTATGAAAATACAATCACTGTTAATTTTTATTTCTAAACGAAAACCAATATCTAGCTACGTCATTGTACGCACTTTTTTTTAAATTACCACTTGACACCCAATTGGCTAAATGTTCGAACTCTCTAGTAGATTTTAAAGTGGGTCTGGAAACGAGTGCATGCCATTCATCTGCACCTTTCATATTCATGGGCAAACGCATGGAATTAACTGGCGATCAGCTATGTATGGCAATACCTTATTTTCGACATATTTTTTGTTTCAATTCGGAGAACGTTTAGTATACAAATATGCCAAAAAAGAAAGGCTATCGAAATGTTGAAAAAATGCCTGCCCTAGTTTATAACGCTCGGTTAAGAAAAGTTGGAAATAAGGATAGATTTGTTTACTTTGTTTCTGTGAAATTCAGCTCAACATTCTTTAGAGAAAGATGTCACGCCTAAGGACGCACTGCTTCTCATGCATATTTATGCTTGGAAGGTTTCAAACATTTTAAGACAATTATTTAGAAGCACTTCGCATGTGGCCGTCTCCTTACCTTGCGTCAGTCATTTCTCGATGTTCGTAACCTCTGATGTAACAGTCCAGAATGCAATACCAGGAAACCAACAACGCGCACGATTTGAAATAAGCTTGGGTTGAAACGTTCGATTGCAGTATAAAAAATACATTGCAATTTAGTCTGTTCTTCGGTAACATAACGAAAAATTCAGATTGAAGATGGTTTAGCCAAGCGGACAAAGTCTTTCAAACGCCAAAACCATAATGTTAGTCCTGAGCTAAGTTTTTATCAGCAATAAGCTTAGCTTTAACATTCGAACTGCGACCAAAAGTAAATAAGGAGCTAAACATTTAACGGGTAGGGCTAAAAAGGTAAAGTTCATTATACCTTTAAAAACACCGTGGTAATAGGAACTAAACATAATATTGCTCATACAAATCATTTTAAGCCTATTAATCTTATGTGTCCATCATTTGCGCTGGACAGGGGTTCTATCGACAAATGCTCTTTATTACCAGATTTTACTCTGCAAATATTCAAAGTAGCAAAAGTAAAAAAGATCCCTCGAAAGTAGTTTAGTTTGGTGAAGCAAGAAAACGTATTCTGGCGTAATCTGCAAACAAAGGTCTGTTAAGGATCTTTTAAGATAACAGACCTTTGTTTGCAAAAGGCTTTGAATCAGTGATGAGAATTCTCTTTGACAAATGATGAATCAATTGTACTTTACCATGATCAAAATCTGGCTGGTTGTAGGCTCTACCACTCAGACGTTACCTATCGACTTTGAATAAGAAGCTTTAATTTCAGATAGCCTCTTTTAAGTATTTAATTATTTGCTTTGCTGACAAGGAGTTTTAAGTATTTGTGCAGCTTTCCGTCTCCTTTTCTGGGAGTTTTTCTTTGAAAAATCGACATTTTTATCAGATTTTTCTCCTGAAAGTCCCGCCATGTCATTATTTCTAAACATTTACACTAGTTTGTGTGAACTCCAGGAAGATATTTTGAGGCCATGGTCCAGGGCTAAAGGTGATTGACCCTTAAGGGGCAATGGTTTCATTTGGACGTAATAGCATGTGGGCTTGTTATGGAATTATGCTCTGGGAAATTGCCTACAGTGTCAACCCAGTTTTCAAAAATCCAGGTAAATATCTCAAACAATTAAAAATTGTAGCTATTTGACCAACATAAGGCCAAAACGCGATTTTTACGGGTCCGACCAGGCCAAACATCACACCACTGAAGGAAAATGAAGGAAAAATAGAGACAGCGAGGACAAGTGAAGGAGAAGAAGAAAAAAAACAATGGTTGCACTCTTAGTTTTTATAATAGCTACTTTGAAAATACTTTATAATAGCTACTTTGTTGAGCAACAAGGTCTTTCCCACAAAAACGTTTTCAAAAATCCAGCTAGATGGTTCTCCAAAACGAGCGGGCTCCTGGCCAAGAAACACGAGTCGCCTTTTGCTTGTCCAAAGTAGCACACTTTGCATCATTGACAGGTTTCTTTGGACACAATAGATTCCAGTAAATGAACACAGGTGAACTCAGAAATTCAGAGTCGTGCGGGCGTGAGAGCTGCATGTGGGTCTACACCGTCAAAAACGTTTAAAAAACTGGGTTTAAGCTTATAATCTAGCTGAATTTTTAAAACGTGATCAAAAGTTGACCAGACATTTTCGCCCAGGAACCTGGCTAACGGCCAGGTTTTTGGTCCTCTGGTGAACAAAAAACTAGGGGGGGGGAATCCGTCAAGGCGGCTCAGAAATTTTTTTTTATCTTGAGTTGTTCATGCTGTTCTTGTTTGTTTATTTATTTATTTTTTTGGTATTTTTATTTCAGCAATTGCAAAGCATTTATGGGTAAAAATGAAAAGAACAGAGTGTTAGGCTGTTCAGGCTTTTTTTTCTCCCGAACACTCCCCACCCCCCTCCTCTTCCCTCCCCGGGAAGGGTCTTCTCTTCACTCTGGCCCATTCTCTCTCTCTCTCTCTCTCTCTCTCTCTCTCTCTCTCTCTCTCTCTCTCTCTCTCCTACGCAAGTTAGCGACATTTTTGAATTGGCGCGGTCTTCGCTCAGATTGAAATGAATAGATCTAGATTTTCAGTTGGCTGCCTTGAGCAAAGTTTTCCTGAAGGCATCATAAAGCCTAGTGATGGGAAAAGTCTTACAATTTGCTCGTAATGCGTCGTCTTATATCTTACTTGCAGTTTGTTTTGCTTTTTGAACTTAACGGGTCTTTGACTCGGGTCCATTTGCAGGGATTGATATTGTGGGCTTTGCTCGAGGTGGTAACAAGTCTTTGGCCTCGAAACGTAGGTCTTGGGGATCTTTTCTAAGCGAACAGAGCAAAATTGGACTTGAATTTTGAGTGGGCCAAAGACTTAGAAAAATTCTTGTCAAAGGCGGCGGTATAAAGGTATGCTCTTGAGAATTTTTCTCAAAATCCGGGACTTCAACTAGAATGGCGAGCAGAGAAAGAGTTTGTGAAGAGATTTGCCTCGAAAAAGCGTGAGTTTGAATAGTTTTTCGTTCTGTTTTCGTTTTTGCCGCTAGAGGGAAGTTATGTCGTGGCCTTGATGCTTTCAAAGTGTCGATTTGTGTCATTTCCGCTGAAGAGTTGACGTAAAATTTACCAGGCGTGTGGCTTAATTTTAGCGGGCTGCATTTGTTTAATTATTTGGAACAGTGAATAATGAAGGAATTCGATCAAGTCCCGATTGAAAACGCTGTTTCAGTTTGCTTAAGGCTAGTTGTCCTTAGAATGATAAATTTCAACTCGAACGGGTCGGATTTTGAGTGAGATTTGCAATCATGAGATCAGAGGTCATGATTAATTTCCTAGGCTGTCAAATATGTATGTCAGTCTCAGTTGCATTAGAAATTAAACGTGTTTCTTTACAAACATTTACTCGATTTAGAATTGTCATGATAAGCCCTATTGATTACCAGCGGAGGCCTTAGAAGAACAAAGTTGGAAACTGTCTTGAATTTTGTATAGGTATGTTTTTGTAAAATCAGTCATATTTAACAATTAGATTATTCGCTCTCGATTTCTATCGCGTGATAGTTGATGAGGCCGAAGGAAGTGAAAAGTTTTACTTAATGGCATTGTTATTTTGAAGTCTACGACTGCGCCTGCCACTCACCTTTTCGCTACTCACTATCTATCACGGAATAGATAGAGAGTAGGATAGCCAATCACATTGCACAGCATTTATGATAGAACGCTATTAGATTTATACTAAATATATATATATATATATATATATATATATAACCACATTTACTGAAATCTATTTCCAGTATTTTTGTGGTTTTATACGTTTATTTCTGGAAAAAAGATCTAGACAAATGATGTTTTTGATGGACTATATATCTGAGCAAATTCGAAAAAACTGTGCCATAACTTTTTCGCTTTGTGCCGGACGCAGTCCGGGACAAAGCCTTCCACGGCCGACCAAAAGTGAGGGGGCTTGGCGTCAAACGGCACACCACCGTGCTCCACGGGGACCAAGCTTTGTGACCACTGGTGAAAGTTGGGTCTGGGACTCCATTCAGGGGGGGATAGTGAGGCTTAACATTAGCTGTGCTGTGCAAAAGATCTGAAATAGAAGTGTTTACTGGCTCTTTAGGGCAAACTGATCGCTTGACTCTGTGCACAGAGCTTACTCTAGCTAGCCGAACACCCTCGAGTGGAGGGTTGGCTAACCCAGGGAGGGTCGGAGCTGCTCTGAGGTCCCTGGGGAACTGCAGGGGGAGGGGTGGGGAGGGAGTCCCACAGGCGGCCATGTTGCTCTGTTATAGTGTTGTGTCAGATATGTTGTTGTAAAACCACTCAGAGTTCATGTCCCCATAGAAACAGATTTGTACTCAAAAACCTTAAAGTAACGTAATCTTCACAACTGCTACCTAGCAACCACATTTTGTATATCGTATATCTTATATCTTATGTCTTATATCTTGTATTTAACCGCCAGCATTTAAATTAACGGTCATTCGATAAAATTGCCTGAAGAGTGTGGTCATCCATTGACTATACGAAACAGACCTGTCGCATTAAATCGATGAAATACTTTTGAAGCCTGGAACCTTTTTGAATAATTTAATACTGCTCCTAAAAAGTTGAGCGCTCTCTGAAAACCGTTCCACACAAGAAATTTGAAGTTATATATGTATATATATATATATATATATATATATATATATATATATATATATATATATATATATGTAGCTACCGAAAATTGCAGCCTTTTGACCAACATAGATATAACAACATATATATATTTATTAAAAACTGGACTAGGTATAATTGATTTCTAGCGTTTTGATTGGCTGAACGGAGCTAGGCTATCAGCTCATATACCTGCTGCGACAAATATGTTCAATGAACACTCAACAACAAAGTGAGCTGAAAATTTTTTCCTCGCGAGCAACCCGACGAGGAAAATGGACGAGAAAAATCACTTGGCAGCGAATTTAAATCAAGCAGAAATTCCAACATCGTCACCAACAAGCATCACCAACAGCGTCGTCTAACACAAGTCAAAATTGTTTGAAGAAACTGTGCAGAAATAGAAATTGAAGCATTAAGCGTCGTGTTTACAATTAATTTCTTTCATCGATCGTCACGTCGATCATTGAAATTGAACACGGTAGGTTTTATCAGGAAAGCTTTCCACTTCAAAATATCAAGACAAGACATAAAATAAAACACAGTGAAATGGGGCAGGACCATTTAATAAAAACTATCACACATTCATGGCGAGTCGGTGCGAAAATCACGAAGCAGTCTAAAAGTACTAAAAAAATTCAGCGGCAAACTACCAAGAAGGAAGGAAGGGCGAGATTTTTTTCGCCTTTAACACACAAAATTGACACTGGTTTACCTGCACTCGTTGTAGCTCTGTGTTCCAACAGGTCCAAATGCTCAGATAGTAATCGGATGCCATGTAAACGGAGTTGAATCGCTTTTCCAGTTGTTTGAATGTTGTTTTTAAGCTTACCATTCCGTCCGCAACCTCTAAACCGAGAACAACTGCATTTTGCACTTTCCTCACTACAGTAATCTTGCTTCTGAGCTGCATGGAAATTACCTCTTCAAGTTCAAATTTGTTCTGTCTTCAGTTCGATGAAACACGCACATGATGGCTCCGTTGTGCGAACAGATTACAAACTTGTTCAGTTTCAACTCCAGTAGCTAATATTGTGAAATTGTACAGCTTCAATCCGCTTTGAACGATGATAACAACAATGTTTCAGGAAAAATCAAACACGTACCATATTTCAGAGCCAATAATTAGAAGATTTCTTTCCAAAACTTGTGATACTTTGTTCACTTTCGAGCAGTTTTCATTGATTCATTCAGCTTTGCAATGAAACGCTGCAACACTTTGCAAGGTTTTGGCGCCTTTTTCGTTCAGTCATGTGAGCGATTCTTGTTCCGTTTAAATTTCTTTTCTCATTTTCCCTTTCCTTCTTCATTTTTTTTTTTAATAGTGGTTAAGTTTTTAATAAAACAATTATTCTACTCGGGCTTGCTGGATATCAAATGATTATAACCAACTCGGCGCTACGTGCCTCGTTGGTTATCTATCATTCGATATCCAGCGCGCCCTCGTAGAATAATTGTTAAATATATATATAGCTGGATTTTTGAAAATGTAGCTACCGAACATTGCAGCCTTTTGACCAACATAAGGCCAAAACGCGATGATTGCGGGTCCGTCAAGGCCAAAAATCACGCCACTGAGCGAAAGTGAAAGGAAAAATAGAGAAAGCGAAGAGAAAGGAAGGAGAACAAGAAAAGAAAGCAATGGTCGCACTCATAGTTTTTATAGAAATTGACAGCGAACAGCTATTTTAGCGTAGCCCCCTTTTCAAAAATCCAGGTAGAAATTGGCCACAGTTGGACGGCAAGGCTGCCAAAGTCCTCTAAACGCCGTTTTCGAATGCCAAACGGCATACTTGGCAACATTAGCAGAGTTCTTTGGAAATATATACCTGGATTTTTGAAAACGGGGATAGTGAAAATTGGAGCCTTTTGACAAAAAGAAGGCCAAAACGCCATTTTTGCGTGTCCGACAAGGTCGAAAATCACACCACTAAGGGAAAACAAAAGGAAAAATAGAGAGAGCGAGGAGAAGGGAAGGAGGAGAAGAAAAAAAAAAAGCAATGGTCACACTCTTAGTTTTTATAATAGCTACTTTGGAGTTCCTGAACGACAAAAAACTGGTTGAGCAACAAGCACTTTCCCACAGTAAATTCAGCTAGATATATATTGAATATCAGAAGAAAATGACTGATCAACTGAAGATTTGACTTGGCATTTTATTGCTTTGTAGTTTCGTACCACACAACTGGTGTAGCACTCTTCAGATAAAATTGCCAAATGGTAGATTACAACGGTACACTGATTGTAACTGAAATACGAAAATGCGGTTGCCATAGATTTGCGATGCTTTTTCCATAGATCCTATTTCGTGACAATACTGGTTTTGAAACTTTTTAACAGGAATTTGCTCGCGTGCCTACAGGAAGTTACAAGTTCGTTGCGTTTGTTTAGTGTGGCGTTATGGGGTTTGCAAATAATAAAATACTTTTCCCGTAGGCATAAATTACATCTATTTGAAGAGAGGTTATGTGCGGTAGCCTGCTTCAAAATCTTCCAAGTAATCCGAAAGCTTGGGTTAGTGTCTTTTAGGTTCCATATGTGTTTGCTGAGTTCTGTGTTCATTCTTTTGTTTGGATTGTTAAAAGAGGCTTTGTGGTTCGCAAATCGTGTCTTAAAAGTGTTTTCGGTTAGTCCCACGTAAGTTTGGTCGGGTTTGTTGTCTTCTGTTGTTACGGGTTGATTCCCCTACGGCGATTCTTTTTTGTAGGGCTTGCAGCTTGCGTTGTGGTTGGTGGTGAAAAGGTGAGTCGGTGTTTATATCCGCTGTCATCGAGAGCTTTCTGGTACGATGGTGTAGCCTTGTTGAATGAATCTTCGTCGTAGGAAATGATCTCTTGTTTACACAGAGTGGGATGTTGTCTTCTTTAGTGTATGACATGTGTTTTCCATTGGTCAAGTTCAGGGTCACGTCAAGGACGTTTACGATTTTTTTGTTGGCTTCGATTGTGATCTTGAGGCCGTGTTCGTTGAATATGCTGCAGAGATCCTTTTTAATAAGTTCCACCTGGCGAGGGGATGTTGTGGATATTCACAGGCCGTCATCTCTGTATAGGCCGAAGATGTTGCCATGTTTCTCCTTGATCTTAGAGAGGAGATAAGCACCAACGAGCTCACATGATTCAGCACCTTCATAGCTACCCATTGTAATATCGAATAGATTACTTGCAAAAAATTTCGGACGTTAAAAATTCGGACGTTTTTTCTCGGACGTTTAATTTTCAGATGCTTTTTCTCTCATTTTGGACAAATTTCGGACAAAAATTTCGGACAGTTTGCTGAAGCATGCCTGAAGTAAATTTACGCTACAAAACATGAATTAGACTGAAGTAAAATCTGTGAAAATGATAGCCGGTTTTACTGCACCCTTGAGGTTTTACAGGTACGCCGAGGGAAAAAACACAATTTCAGTTAAGCTTATGTCACCCTCAAGCTGTGTCTCAACTAGAGTTCGATAGAGTTCAGCAGTATCGATGCAACAGTTGAGGATGAAAAGCATAGACCTTCTCCAATAGACCATTTTCATTATGACGTCACACACGCAAAGGTTTCTGGTAGTTGTAGTAAAGATCGCACCCAGGGTCGCTCAATCGCGGGAAAATTCAAAATAATCCACAAAAACACATGCAATGCAATGGCGGCCGAGTTGGTCGTTCACATCACGTCTAGAATGTGCATAATTGAGAGGAACTCGAGTGACATAAGCGACAAACCTGCTTTTTACCCCACCAGGACACATCAAGAGACAACAATGTAAAAGTAAGGAAGCTTTATTTTGCAAGATTTCGATTTTTTTTTAATCGTTTCGCACTCGTTGCGTTACAAAAACTTTTTAGCGGATGTACGCTCGATTTTCAGGCCGGTAATTTTACATGCATCCTTAGGATGAAGTCTTTTGAAGACAATTCTTTTAAAAGCTTTTTGCTACAAGGAAAAGACCTGAAATACTCGACGCCGGTTATAGAAGAAATTGGAGAGTTGGAGCAAAGAAATCCTTGTTCAAGAACAGACTGTATTGTCAGTGTCGTTTTTATTATTAAGGACAACGATCGACTTTAAGTATTTCTTCCACTTCAACCATTGCTAAATTACATATTTGACTGTGGATTGACTTCGTAAGAAATTTTTTAACTGAGTGAACCCACATTTACAATAGCTTTCTTGAAATGTTTAGAAAACTTGCAGAAATTTGGTACAAAACAGTGTCAAGTTAATTGTTTACATTTAACCACAGACCACGAGTTTGGACCAAAGAGTTTATTGTCAGACTAAAAACTAAGATACAAGAGCTGATGACAATATAACTCCAACACCTTAAGGGTGGGAGGGATTTAGGGTAACGAAATTTGCTTGACCGCGATTACAAGAGATTATGACTGATTCACGCGTTACTTGTACAAAGATAATATAATGCTTATGACGCAATAACACTTAACAATTAACCATCCTCACCAGGTGACGATTGACACAATTGTTTACATTTAACCACAGACCACGAGTTTGGACCAAAGAGTTTATTGTCAGACTAAAAACTAAGATACAAGAGCTGATGACAATATAACTCCAACACCAAACCCAAACAAGAAGTGGTATGTGGTTAAAGGTAAGATGATTAGAAAAAAAAATGTGATATATATATAATTCGACTGATATGTAAAAGAAACAAACAAAGGAACAAAAGAAAAGACTGAAAACGAAATTAATGCGATGACAACTGACGAATCTTAGAAGCCATAGAATTAACAGCGCGATGTTTCTGAGCTGGAGACATTTCTAAATAAACTAAATATGCGTCGCTGCTCCAATCACCCTGAAATTTAATATGCTCTGCGGGGACATTGCATTCGAAAGCAAAAGACGCGCCACCACGCCGAAAACTATGAGGCGAGTAAGCTCGCGGATCTAAGCCTAGCGCTGCAACCACCCGGGCTAAAAAACTGGAAAAATGACGAAAAGTAAGAGGATGCGTTGACTGAGCCGAACCCAACCTAACCGGAAAAAGTGGGTCTGATGGGCCAACCGCATTGATACGAAGGTGGTGTGCAAGGGCCGAAACGGGACAAAGGGGAGAACCCGGAATAATAGGAAGTGGAACGCATAAGGCCCGCTGGAAAAACTGGATGGTCTTAGTCGTGCGAATATTGAGAAAAGCCCCGTACTGCGACACATGTAAATCAGAGCGCCGCGGTACTTTAGGAGAAATAACACGATCCGATTGAATAACTAAATTAGACTTACGCAAAAAAGAAAAGAATGCTACTAAAAACAAAGCTCGAATAGCCGCTTGAATTGGCTTACTGATGTCAAACAAAGAAACCATACGCAAAAGTAAAGTAGGCGTAATGGGCAGTTTGCGCGCTGGAGCCGCCCCCAAAAAACGTTTACACCCACGTAACACTAGCTGAAAAGAATACAAATTGTCCCACCCGGGGGGAAAACCGAACAAACGATGAAAATGCTTAATACTAGAAATATGGTTTTGGATGGTGCCGTAAGACCGGCCTGTAACCGAAAGGAAAGCAATATAGCGTAAGACAGTTTGCGCCTGTACTGGAAACGGGCCTAGACCGAGATTGTGACAAAACTCGGTAAAAACTCGAAGATGCGACTGCATGTTTTTATGAGTTGAATCAGCGTGAGCTAACCTAATTAACCTATGTGCAAAACCATCCAAAAATTGGAGACCTTGTGGACTACCTAAAAAAAAGAAAAAATATATATAGATATAAGCGAATACCGCAGAAAATCGGTGCATAACCTACAAGACCTACAAAGATTCGATATTACGTAACTTGAAAAGTAAGACAATCACGAGGAACAGATCTAAATATATACTGTCTGTTTAAACTAGCGGCGGTGGAATGAAATAACTCGTGATAAGACGAATCTGCGTGCCAACGGCTTAACGCGTCGGCCAAGACGTTATGAACGCCTGGAATGTGGCGAGCAGTCAGTTCGCAATCATAAACAGCAGCTGTAAACCATAGTTCGCGTAAACAACGTTGCATGAAAGGGTCTTTCGATTTTCCAGAGTTTACCACTGTCACAGCAGCTTCGTTGTCGCAAGAAACGATAAATTTGCGTTGGTGAAGCTTGTGAGCCCAAAACTTGACCGCGACCACAATGGTATAAGGTTCCAAGCCAGTAATATGCTGTGCGCTGTGTACAATGTCCTTAGAAAACTCGCAAGTAAAACAGTCATTGAAACAGGTCGCTCCGCCGGCGTGCAAAGATGCATCTGTGGTGAACTGCAAATCGTCGAACTCCCAATGCAGAGGTTTGATAAAAGAAGTGCCGTTGAAAATAGGTAGGAAGTTCAACCACCAGGCGATGTCGGCTTTGATATCCGCTGAAACCTTGAGTCTTGCGCGCTTCGACGGAAAGACGCGGAGACTGTTCAATAAGCGCGACATAAAAATTCGACCTGGTTTGACACAAGCCGCCACGAAAGAGAGTTTTCCGAGAAGAGACTGCAACTGCTTCAAAGTGTAAAATTCTCGCGAAGACCAAGAAGACAGTTCAGTAAGAAGATCCTGAACTCGATCTTCAGTAACAGAGAGTGTAAAATGTTCTGAATCAACCTCTACTCCGAGACAAACCATGTTGGTAGAAGGCGGACAATCTTTGTCAGGTGAAGTTTGAAGGCCGAGTTCGTGTAAGCTCTGGAAGGCTTGTGGAGCCCTAGCTGGAACGTCCGCGCCATAGAAGTCATCGAGATAAACATCGGCGGAAAAACCAGATTTAGTGAAACAATGAACCACTGCTTTAGTTGTTCTCTGACAAATCATCGCGGAAGTCCTTAGTCCAAAAGGACAGCGTGTGTCAAAGTAAAGCATGTTATTGTGTCGAAAACCGAGGTAAAAATAATCCTTAGGGTCGATCGGAAGCTGTCTGTAAGCTCGTTGAAGGTCAAGTTTGTACAATAAACAACCCCTGCCGTGTTGTAAGATGAATTGACAAAGCCGATCAATGCCAGGGATTCGGAGCTTGTAATGTTCGTCTAAATAGGAATCATGTGGAATCCCGCTATTTACAGAACGAGATGGGGGAAAACTCAAATCCATAACGACTCGTCGTCTGGTCGATCCTCGCTTCGGCACGGTTTGCAGAGGGGAACAGATGAGTTGGCGAGGCAAAGGATTATGAATAAAAGGACCGGCAATAGCGCCATGTTCAAGTTCCGTAGTAATGTAATAATCAACGTGCTCGGAGAAGGAAATCGCGGAAGGATGATTAGCCAAAGTTGATTCGGGCAAAATGTCAGCAGTGTAATTAATTGGCTATCCATAGCGTAAAAATTTAACGATGTCAGAGTCGTGATAATCATGTAATCTAGAGTCCCAGGCGGAGATATTGAGGGACGTGTCGATCGGTACTTTTGCCCCAAACGCATTAGGCGAGTCGTGTTTTGAGGCTAAAATGTGTTTGACAATCGGAGAAACCGATGTCGAAATGTTTACAGAAGAAGCCGGGGAAGAATGAACTGCAAAACTGTCCGTGCCTGAAATATTGTGCCCTGCGTAGTGATTAACATCAGGTAGTCACACCGAATTTGGGGGCGGAATAGGATTGCTTCTTTTTGGGCACTGCAAAATCGGGTGATCTTTGGTGCAGACCCGACACTTGTGACGGACATTGAAAGCTTCTTGGTTGGATTTGTCGCAGGAACACGAACCGTAATAGTTCCACTGACGACAGGCTTTATCTGCTTCAGATTTGACTGGTGTACGCTGGTGAGAAGATGACACTCGATGTGGAAAGACGACCGTGCTGGCGTTGGCATTGTGCTGGGAAGAACGAAGATCGGAATGTTTAAAAAATGTAACTGCCTTGTCGCGGATCTCGTCGGAGCTCGTCCATTCCAGGCGCCATAACTCGATTTGTCTTGCGATGTGCGAATGGAAAGCTCGCACACTCGACCAGGAGTAACTTGACGCCTTCAGCATCAACAACTCAAGATAATTCAGCATGGCGGATTTTTGGGCTGTATCATAGGGTTTGATCATGGCTAAAAAACCCGCTACAAACTGTGGCAACTCGAGCTTATCATAATCAACATTAACAGAAGTGCTGTTACCTGGAGCAAACTCGTGTGGCCAGTCGATAGCGCGCTTCTTCTTCGTTTTATCAACAGTCGCAGATGAAGTAGGAGTTTCGTCCGCATGGCCATCAAGGGCAGCCCTGGGGGCGTGGCGCAAACGCAAAACTTCCAACTCCAGCGCGAGCTTCTCTTTCTGGAGCTGGACCAGGCGAATCTCATGATTAAGATCGCGTTCAGGGGAGGCTTGTGGAGATAAATTGGTCTTTGGAACGTTGCTTGATAGGGGAGGATTATCAGCTTGCTGAGCTTGTTGAAGATGCGACGAAGGAGACGCCTCTTGTTCTAGCTTGGAGAGACGTAAATCATTGAGCTGACTTTCGAGATCTGTATACAGAAAGTCGGGGTCTAGAAGGTGGTGGCTTTGCTTAGAAGTCGGACGCTTCGTTGTCTTTTTGGTGCATTTTCTCCCTGAGACATCGGACTCGGGAAACAGAGAGGCTGGAAAATCACTTTCGTCGTCTAAGCTTGCTAGATGGCGTTGGAAATCGGTATAAATAAAGTTAGGATCCCTCCTAACTGGTTTCGGCTGTCTGGTAGAGAGCCTTGGCGGAGTATTTGTTGAAGCTGAGGGAACTGCTTGAGCCATGAGAAAAAGGAGCTTGGTCGATGAACGAAATTTGCTTGACCGCGATTACAAGAGATTATGACTGATTCACGCGTTACTTGTACAAAGATAATATAATGCTTATGACGCAATAACACTTAACAATTAACTATCCTCACCAGGTGACGATTGACACAAGCGGAATTGTACTCGAGACATTTTGCTTTCCCAGGCCGACAGCAAGTGCTATTCTGAATATTTTTTTTCATACCTGAAGGTTTGTTTTCCCTTTTTCTCTGTTTGTGTTTTCATAGAATTTCGCATTAAAATGAAAATAAGCGATTTGATATTGCAGTTGCATTTATTACAGTTAATCTTGGCGAGAAAATGTTGAGCGTATATACTTTCAAGATTTTGTCTTTGTAGGTTTTGTTTGTTAAGCTTATGTCTCATTTCGCAAAATGGTGAAAATAATTAAAAAATAGTAATAGAAACTATTCTACACTGAGTTAGTGTTGTTTCTCAAGCCAGTTTGCTCTCCTTTGGTACTGCACATTGGGTTGTTTTGAACGCAAAAAATCGTTCGGCCGTCTTAGTGCGAATAACATTGCTTGCTTTTTTAGTTGACGGAATATTTCAATCACCTTTACATGTTTTGCGTTAACTTGTAGTAGTGAATGGTATTTCTCTTCCATTTTAATGATTTAACTTAGAACTGCCGATTCACTCAAAGCGAAATATTTAATGCTTTGTTTTTTTTTATTAAATCTCAGAGCGAGTCGCTCAAAGCATTTCAATGGGTTCCTCATTTTGTTTTGCACTATGCTAGGTGGAAAAATTTTATTGCTTCCATCTCCATTTGGTTCTGTTATTAAAAACTGTTCTTATTGTTCTATATCTCTTATCTCAGAAACTCTTTTCTCCCCTTCGATTCTTTTTTCTCATGAGGGAAATTGTATTGGCATATTGTTAAGACACGTTTTCCTACTACACACTCGGTATCCAGAATTTGGGAAAAAAGTTTTCTTTTGAAATGTTAGCTAACAACACTTCGCAATTCCTCGTTTATCGAAAAAAAAAACATAAAAAACTCCATGCTGAATTTCTTTGAATTTGTATAGCAATCGAGCACATAACTTTGTAAAACACCTGCTGGTAGCTTGCCTTGGCCGACATGGCGCTTCTGTTGATTTTTTGACACTTTCCCGCGATCGCGCGACACTGGGCGCGATCTTTACTACAACTACCAGAAACCTTAGCGCGTGTGACGTCATAATGAAAATGGTCTATTGCAACGGGATGGCTTCAGACAGTCCTCCGAGCTACGTTTAAAATTTGCGACAGCAAGCGGTTTCTTCTTCTTCGCCTTAAAGAGCTTATTCAAAAGAACTATGAGCTCCTTGATAAATCACCTTAGTCACCAATAACTACAGATGAAGGAGAACCAAACGCTAGTGACAGTGAAGAGGGCCTTTCAATTGTGTTGATTGATTATGAAGCAGAAGAGGATTGGCGCCACTAGCACTAGTAATGCAATTATCTTAAAACTGGGCTTGGATCGAAGATTGAATTAGCAACTGCAAAATGGAATTTATCTATGTTTTAGTCATTCGTAAAATCACGACATCTGAGCAAAGCCTAATCCGAATTTTAGCTATATCATGTATATTGGCCTTGAATATGTGATGGTGTCGCCCAAAAAAGGGCTTTAAAGTTTTGTACTGTTCTATAAAACCTTCGGACGCTTAAAATTTCGGACGGTTTTATTTTCGGACACTATTTTTGTCCGAAATTAAAATCGTCCGAAATTTTTTGCAAGTAATGTAGGTTTGATGATGCTTTCTTTCCTAATGGCTCACCGTAATTGTACAGAAGGGATTTTTTGCGTGCAAAACGATCCGTCGTCCGTTATATTGTCGTAATTTGATACAAATTCTAATGGTTCTTCCATTAGTTTAGTGTCAGTTGTTAACAATTTTAGTATTAACGCGATCAAGGATTTGTTTGCTGATTCTCCTAATCTCTGATTTGGCGGGTTTAATAAGATGGCAGGTCGGGTTGTTAACAAAGTTGGGCTTGTGGTCTTTGAGGGTTATGAAGGCTTAACGCTTGGCTGTGATGTTTATTTTATCAGTCAGGTCAAGTTTATTGGCGATGGTTTTAGCTCCTTTCTCAATAACATTTGCTGTGTTTGAAGTCACTTTCTTGTAAGTCTTGGTAAAGTCTTGGTTTTCACGTGACGTCATAAAAAACAAAAATCCAAAATCGCAAGTACTTTTAAGGTTTTAACACCATCCGACAAAATATCTCTTATAAACGAACCTCTTTGGAATTTCTTAGCCTGATGGGGTTCTCCATTTTGAAAAAAAACAGACCTCTCTAATTTCCTAATTTAGCGTTGCGAGACATATTTAAATGACGGCCGAGAAAGTTGTCACGTAGGTCAAGTTGTCACCAAGCAAAAAAATATTCCAGGTATTGCCATTTTTCTTGATTTCCGCAAAGCATTCGACTCCGCGGAATGGGATTACATCGCAAAGGTTCTTGGTGTGTTCAAGTTCGGGGAAGATTTCAAGCGTTGGGTAAAGGTTTTTTATACTGATCAAGCTCAAGCATGGCGTGAGACAGGGCTGTCCACTGTCTGGGTTGCTTTTTGTTTTAGCTATTGAATTGCTTGCACTTGCAATAAAAAATGACCCTCTGATACAAGGTATCTGTGTGGGCAAAGAAGAAATTAAATTAACACAGTACGCCGATGATACGACGGTTTTCGTTAAAAATACAACTTCCGTGGAAGCGCTGCTTCGCCTTCTCGAAAAATTTAAAAAGTGTTCCGGCCTAGGAATTAATACACACAAGTCTGAAGCGTTATGGTTAGGCTCGTGGAAGGAACATCTTGACAAACCGTTTGGCTTTAAGTGACCTACAGATTCTGTTTACGCCCTTGGAATTCATTTTTCAAATGACACTAATCTCGTGCATAAACTAAATTTTCATGGCAAATTGGAAAAACTTGAAAAAACCCTTACAGCTGAAGAAGAAGAAAGCTAACTCTCTCTGGAAAGATTAACATTATTAAAACTCTTGGTTTATCAAAGCTTATTTTCAGCGCTTCAGTTCTGCCCATTCCTGAAACCTTCGCTCAAGAAGTAAACAAATTAACATCTAAGTTCCTGTGGGAAGCCAAGCCCGCTAAAATTAAGAAATCCACCATCACTGGACTGAAAGAGAAAGGTGGACTAAAAATGATAGATTTCGATCACATGAACAAAGCTCTAAAGTGTGCTTGGATCAACAGGTTTACCAATGGCAATAAGGGAGCGTGGAAAATAATACCAGATAATATAACTGCGCATCTAGGAGGCTTCTCTTTCCTTCTTCAGTGCAACTAGAAAGTCAAGGATCTCGACGTGAAAAATGTACTGGTTTTTTACGAAGGAGTGCTTACATATTGGGAGGAGGTTACATGCTTGGCGGGCAAGGCTGATCTATATCCAAACGAAACATTCATCTGGCACAACAAACACATTAAAATCAACCAAAAAAACTCATTAAATTAAAGATCTAATAAGTGATATCGGTAAATTTCTCCCTTTTGACGTTTTTTGTCGTATGGTTGATGTTAAAGCTTGTTTTACAACATACTATGGTCTATGTAATTCAATCCGTCAAAATTGGAATGCTATCTCCAAAGAATCCCATGGCGTTTTAGAATTAATTTCATATTGGCGTACTAACAACTCGAACTTAACCACCTGCAGATCTGCTGTGTGTTATCGCAGATAGTACATTGTGCCTCCTTCAGCTGAGCAAAAAATTCTGAATACAGATGTTTCTAAAGATAACTTATCAAAAGTATATCTTCTACCGTGGAGTATAACAAAGGAAATCAAATTGTGCATGTTTCAATTTAAAATTATTCATAACGCAGTGTTCACAAAGGACAAGCTTTTCAAAGCAAATATTTTACAGGATGACAAATGTTTTCACTGCAAAGACAAAGCAGAAACACTGTTGTATTTGCTTGTCCACTGTCCGCATACAGTGGCTTTTTGGATTGATTTTCGGGAATGGTGGCGCAAAAATACCCATATTGTACTGAGCCTTACACCTACTAAGGTGTTATATGGTGTGATAGATAACTTAAGGTTCTGCACGCTACTCAATTTGGCCCTGTTAGTTGCTAAGTTCTACATATACCGATGCAGTCTAGACGATACGCCTCTATACTTCCCTGTGTTTGAAACAGAATTACGTGAAAAAGCAAGGATTGAGAAAGATATTGCCACGAGAAATGGTAATCTAAAGCATTTCAAGATTAAATGGGAACCTCTGATCCGCAGCAATTTTATTGGAGATGTCGATATTTGAGAGACTTTTGACCCGCTTTGCAATTTATATAGTTATTTATTTAGATGTATTTATTTGTCTATCTTTTTATTTAATCGCTTGTGCTTTCTGTTTGTTTTCATTTGTAAAGAGGTGCAAAGTATTACTGTAATTGCTTTATACGTTTGTTAATTATTTTTTATCTATTGGTTCTATTTGTAAAGATGTGTATAGTACTCTTGTAATTGCTTATCTATTGTATTGTAATTTTTTTGTATTCTTTAATAAATAACATTAAAAAGAAAAAATATTATGCTTCTAGCAGTGAAAAGAGTTCTTGGAATTGTGCTCAAATTATGCTAATTTCTCTAAATTATGCTTCCTACCATAACAAATTAAGCTACTTGATTTAAGCAAAAGAAAGACAGAACAGGGCGAATAAAGACAAAACAAGGAACAATCCCTTAACTAATGACTGCAGGTTAGTTTTAATAAATATCCAACAATTTGTCTTACATATCATCTGCAGTTATTCTTCAGAATCAGCAAATTGCTCATCTCTTTTTAGCCGTAACGCATCACACCGACCACAGGCAGCCTGGAGCCAAAAGTTAACAAAAGTTTAGGAAACAGAGTAATTAAAAAGAAGTATAATCACAACAAAATTACGTTACATTATTACTTCCTGAAAGTCGAAAAAGCCAGATTATGCTAGAAGTGCTATGAATTACGCTCCGTTTGCTAAATTATGCCAAAAATTATGCTGGCACAATCGACAAAAGCATACCTAGTCGACCCAGTGGCCCTAGTCCTCCAAGTCGTCCCAGTCGTCCTGGTTGTCCAAGTCGTCCCGGTCATCCCAGTCGTCCCAGTCGTCCCAGTCGTTTTGGTCATCCCCGTCGTCCCCGTCATCCCAGTCGTCCCGATCGTCCAAGTCGTCTCCGTCGTCCGAGTCATCACAGTCGTCCCATTCGTGAGTCGTCCCGGAAGTCCCAGTCGTCCCAGTCGTTCCTGTCATCCCAGTCATCCCGGTCGTCCCTGTCGTGCCGGTCGCCCAAGTCGTTTTTTCGTCCGGGTCATCCCAGTCGTCCCTGTCATCCAAGTCGTCCTGGTCGTCCCAGTCGTCCCAAAGACTCGTCCCAGTTGTCCATTCATTCCGGTCCTCCCAGTCGTCCCAGTCGTCCCGGTCGCCCCAAAGACTATAATGGGGTAGGAGGTCGAAGAGGCCAGCGGCACAACCCAGCGGAGATTGACCCAGGTACCTCCTGCCCCCATGTTGAGATTTCCACCGTAAACGTAAGCTAGCACAGTCGACAAAGGCCTACCCAGTCATCCCGGTCGCCCCAGTCGGCCCGGTCGTCCTCGTCGTCTCGGTCATCGCAGTAGTCTCGGTCATCTCAGTCGTCCCATTTGTCCCAGTCGTCCCGGTCATCCCAGTCGTCCCTGTCGTCCCAGTCGTACCGGTCGTTCCGAAGACTATAATGGGGTAGGAGTTCGGAGATGCCAGCAGCAATACACAGCAAAAATTGACCCAAGTACCCCCCTCACCCCAGGAAGAGATTTCCACCGTTAAATTGTGCTAGCACAATCGACAAAAGCCTACCTAGTCGTCCTGGTTGCCCCAGTCGTCCCCGTCGTCCTGGTCGTCCCGGTCGTCTCAGTCGTCCCTGTCGTCCCAGTCGTTCCGGTCCTCCCAGGCCCTAATACTTATCCACTGAATCAGTCTGCCACTGAATAGTGTTTTATCCGATGGATACTCCTGGGGGAAGTAAGGGGGGGTACTCTGGCCAATTTAGGATTGGTGTATGCCGCAAAAAGCTGATGAACCTTTCAAGACGAAAGTTGCACTCTGACAAAAAACACTTGAAGGGCACGTCAATGGGGGTAAAAACCGCCCCGGAGATTTTCACGTGCACACAAGGTAGACCAACAAAACTAAAAACCTTAGCTTCTTAATTTTTTTTATTCTGCTATAGATTTTCGTCAAACGATCCGGTATATTTGGAGATGTACCATTTCGTTTAACTTATTTTACCTGCGAAAGTAAGTTCATCATTTTATGTTCTTTCACTTTCCGCGAGTTCTACATCCGGCTAAATAAATGGTACTAATGAAGGAAAATATACTAAGCCGGTGTACCTTATTTGTTTGGCCATAAATATTTTTTCTTTGTTTACAAGTCAATTATATTTTAAGACACATTCGTCGTGCCTATTCACACCGAGGGCATTGTCTGGTATATTTTGCATCAATCTTCTAGGTATTCTCGATTTCTCAGTAACAGTTGTCTATCCGCTGGAAGATTGGTGACTTTCTCGAAAAGTTGCGCTGAACCTGAACAAAAAAAGACCGTCATCCAGTTTTTACTGTAGTTAATAACTGTAGTGTTTCCAATAGCGGTTTAACGTTTACCATTCCGGCGTGGAGGGAGAACCAAATCGACCTTCAGCTTCTCTACGTCAGAAAGTCCAAAATAAGCCTGCTAAATGGCTTTTGGCGGAGTCGGTAGGGGTAGAGGAGAGACGAGTTGTCCAGTCCCACCCTCTGAGTCAAGAGCTCGCTAGCCCGCTAAGCACAAAACCAAGATAAACATTTTCTCATGTCTTTGGCGCTTTGATTTTAAATCTATTTGACATATCCACGATAAATCTATAATTTATGGTAAATTCTTAAGGTTAAACTCGTACAAGTATTTGATCACATAAGCTATCTTAATTTTATGGCAAATTCTTTGGGAGAAAGTATAGGATCATAAGCTATCTTGATTTAATCGCGAGTACACAACATCAAGGCAACGAATCACGGGTGGGATCCAGTAGAAAGGAAATTGCAAGACTAACCTCAGGGCTGACTCGTTGAAACATAAAAGCATTTACGTGATGAACGGCAACAAGATAAAAAAGCGGAGACCACTGAGCCCTGAAACAGACGAAACTGTTCTTTAGTATTTTGTGTCCATTATGTGGTAAAATTCCCACAGCTCAACTTAGAGGTTTTAAGAAAAATCGTTTCGAACAACTAAGGGTGCGTTTCTTTGGGAGAATCCGAAAACGGATTTGTGATCCTAGATCATATGGATTCTTCGACACCAAAGAAACGCAAAATCCGAAAAAGGATTATTTTGTCATGACAAGACAGGCTGGAGGCACGCAATATATATATATCAGAACGATATTTCTCTCGTACTGCCTTAGAATTCAACTAGAATAGAATACAAATAATTTATAAACAAGGAGGGTATCTGCAGTAGTTCAAGTGAACTCGCTATTATTTGCGTTCACAGTTAACAAAATCTGGTCCCTGAATTACAGAAATTGCACACAAATGAAGTTATCCTGACGTGTCAATGCTTCTGTCTGTACTTTTCAAATATACGGAAAGGAATAATCACCTGAATTTTCTTCTTCGCGATCGATTGTTTTGTCACGCAAGATCGAGAGAAAATATGGCGAGACCAGTAAATTTGCATGGAAAACCGCTTGACAGATGTACTATTTTCGGATCCGTCCCCCAAAGAAACGCATGGATCATGAATCCTAAAAATCCGGATTTAGATTTGATCTGATGTATCCACTTGGAGTGTGGATTCTTCAGATCACTAATCCCTGTTTAATCCATTTTCGGATTTAGGTAAAGAAACGCAAAATCCGTTTTTGGATACAAGAATCCGGATTTGGATTTTCCCAAAGAAACGCACCTAAAATCTATTTACTATGAGCTGTGAGACGTACAATCCCCTACTCAATAAACAAGTGCAACATACTTCACCAATAACAACAACCATTACGGCTGGTTTTCACCAGCGACGGAGTCGGAGCCTGAAGTCGTAATCAGAAGTGCAGAGCGTTATTATCTAGTAAAAACAGCGTTCCGATTCCACTTACGACTCCGTCCCAGTCACTTACGATCTAGTGAAAACCAGATTGTCGGAGTCGCAAAAAGCGGAAGAACTAAACCAATCACCACGAACGCGTGGGAACAAGCCTTGTGATTGGTTTGTTCTTAAGCTTCTTCTTCCGACTCCGACAATCTGGTTTTCACTAGATCGTAAGTGACGGAGTCGTAAACGAAGCCAGAAGAAAATGGAAACGTTCTGATTCTTACCACTGTGATTCCGTCGAGCTTATGACTCATGACTTATGACTCATGTGCATCATGAGCGTGCACATGAGCATTTTACTGAAAGTTATGGTTTCCTTATGACTGAAAAGTATTACAAATTATTAGCATAAAACTGTTATGAAGTGGATAAGAATGGGCAGATAAGGAAACTCACTTCACTGCCTGGGTGGCTAAAGCTCGAAGATAAAGCGTGAGCAACGACTGGTTCTGTTCTACCGGCTACAATAATTCTTCCAAAGGAACAGGGAACTGAAATTAGTAGGCAGCATAAGACGTTTGCTATTAATTTCTTTTTAAAGACAATAATTACACTATTCCATCTCGACGTCTTTGCAAGAGTGAAAAGCCAGCGCGTTTACCCGGAACATGTTAACCAATAAAAACATTTCAGTCCTCAAAGTGGCTACAACTAAAATTCATAAAGGACCAATATTCATAACGCGTGGTTTGCAGAATTAAAACTTTCCTAGCTTATTTTACAGAGATTCACAATTATTATGCGAAGAATGTAGGAACTTGCGTTTTGGTGGGCAACTGCGTCTGTCACGTAAGTCGCATTGGAGGACTGAGGGTTGCTGAGTTTTTATTCACCGCCGCGCTCTTTTTCAACATTAACCGTCAGTAACCTTCACTTTAATACTATCCACCGTGTTCACAAATGTAGTGGCCAACCAAAAATGAATGCAGATTCGTGCGTTTTGCGTGCGAGTGTGAAAAACAGTAAAGCTGTATGGCTCCGTCTCAAAACGCTCAAATCAAATAATGGTATTAAGTGGTAATGGTATTAAAGCAACTAAACCTTTCGAATGAATGAATTACACCCTTAAAATTTTTGCAACTACCGCCGTGCTGTCACGTCTCACGTGCAGGACGGAGCGGCGGCAGTGCGCGCGATTTTCATCTCGCAACTGATTTGACTTTGCATTTCCACTCTGTGATTTGATTAAGAAAAAAGAACGCATTTTCTCTGCCAATCAGAATTGAAAGGAAAATCAATCACGACTTGCTGGCACGTATTTGCTTTGAATTATTATTGCCTGTTAATGGCCGTTTCCTTTAAAGTAATTTTTTTCATCCGACTTATTTTCTTGTTAGACTATTCCCGTAAAAAATAAAGGACCAGTCCTCTCCAGCAAAAAACTTGAAACTCAGGGAAAAGTTAACAATAAAATAATCCCCCACTCGAGCATCGCGCGCTCGTTCCAAAGTTCTTCCGCTGGCTTTTGCACTGATTTCCAGGGCCCGGTTCTTCAAAAGATGGTTACGTTTAACACAGGGTTAGGCCAAATTTTAAGTAGCCTCCCACGCAGTCGCTTTTTAGGGGAGTCGTATTACTCTCCTCCCCACAAACGCCTGCTTACCCGAGTTCGACATTAATTCCCATTGTTTTACTTGCGAGACAATCTAACCAATCACCATTGAGACATTGTCTGACGATGTGCAATCAAATCAATCGTTATAACATACGCTTCTGTATTTCCCACGATTGTTTTTCTTCAGAGACGGGGGTGTTTCTTGTGCGACGCTTTCATCCCATCGTCTCTCGAAAAAGTTCGAATTTTCTGATAAAGTGTTGTTGATCTTGCTTGCCTGATCAAGTTCATCGTCAGTGAGGACTTCAGCGCTTCTCAAACTGCTGGAGCCAATGCAATGCGAAGCGAATTACCTGACTTCTACGACTTGAAAAGGCAAAGAATAAGACGGCAAAGGACCGAACGAGATGATAAACCGATAAATGAGATGAAAATATCACACATGGCACAACAACCAAGTGCGTTTCAGCGGCATATCCGCTAACGTTTCTACGATCTTCTTGACGAAGGGCCAAGGCGGTTATTACAACGCGCGTTCGCATGCTCTTCTCGCATGGCATTCCCTAAAGCAGAAGGGACTGCTAGTTTACAATCGCTATTTGTGATTACACAGAGCTTATATCTTTTACGATGAATATATCAGTCAGTTTAAAATCCTTCGACGGATTTCTGCAGATATTCCTGAATTTCTAAGTTAAATGTACTATTTGAAAGCTCAGAGAATGTAGTTATTCCTGCATTCAATGCTTTTGGAAGAAAAAAATTTTTTCACGTAGTGCCGCGCATCACGTTATGAGGCTTATTAAATCACCCGGTTGCAACGCGATAGCATAAATTTAATGTCTAAACAGAGCAAAACGCGCACATAAATGAATTTATTTCGCCAAAATCGAATTCCAATGTGCCATTTGAAAGCTTCGGAAACTTAGTTACCCCTGCATTCAACGATTTTGAGGTGACGTTCACTAACATTTTAAAATTTATGCCGCGCGTCAGCCCAGTGGCTTGGGTTCGCGGACGCTACTTTTCGGGCGGAGAGAAGCGACAACCGAAAATGCGTCTGCGTTCGCAGGCTAGACAATATTATATAAGCTCCAGATACATATTTCTAAATAGGAAAACTTTACTTGAAATTTAGCCTCCCATGCAGTCGTTTTTAGGGGAGTCATATTACCCTCCTCCCCACTAACACCTGCTTACCCGAGTTCGACATTCCTTTCCGCCGTTTAGCCAATCACATTGTACCTACTTGCGATTTTTGCGAGTTTTAGCTCCCTCGGTTTTCCACTCTTGAGAGCTAAAACTCCCAAAAATAGCCACAAATCGGGAAAGTAAGGGCACAGACAGCAAGTAAGACACCATGGAAGTAAGATAAGGCATTTTTATTGAGAATTTTGTCGTATTTGTGTTTTCTAAAGCATATCGTAAATATCCCCATACAAACTCTTATAATTTGGCTATGACCGCAATTTCGCAATGTCATATGACACACAACTTGAGCTTGGGTCGCCTGTGTATATAGAGGCCTTAACAAGGGTCAAAGGAAAAACTAAACGCTTTCAGAGGTCAAGTTTTGTTTGAACCAAGAAACCACAGGAAATCGATTAACAGGACGAAAGATAAGCGGCACAAGAAAAATTATCTAAGAATCCTCCAAAGCATATTCTCTATCCGCTAAAATAAAAAATAAGGAACAAATGCATTTTAGCACGAGGAAAACTTACCGATTTTTTCCTCATTACGATATTTGTTATTTGATAACTGGACTTCTCGGGTGAATAAACCAACAGTAGGACCTGGTAAATCATCCACTTTCCAAACCAGTTGGCAAATTGACAGAAATAGAAACCGACTACATGTAGTACAAAGAAAATAGTGTGCACATCGCCATTTTCCTCCTCTTCTTATCGCCAAGCCACTGTTTAGGTGACCCACGACACAGCAGTGATTTTTAGGGATTTTAGGCGCATTACTTGATCTTTCATCAGGCTTGTCAGGGAAGAAATCATGTCGATGATATTCTTTTCATGTTGACCAACGACAAGGCCTGATAAATCATCGACTTTCCGAACTCCGTTGGCAATTTCACAAAGATATCCTCCTTCTCTTGAACAACATATTTTATGAAATCCTCCTGTTGCTTGTTTAAGCTGTCGTTTCCAAAAACCTTGCAAACTTTCCTAAACACGTATTCGTGCATCGTCCGCCATTTTTTATCCACTTGAAAAGGTGTCTCCACGCACGAATCTCGCGAGCTAGTTCTGGATTTTTAAGAGCTAAACTGTAATTGGCTAATAATTTCTACGTCACAGAAATCGTTTGGTGGCTCGGGTTCGCAGACGCTACTTTTCGGGCGGAGAGAAGCGACAACCGGAAATGCGTCTGCGTTCGCAGGCTAAATATTGTCGAGCCTTCCGAGATCCAGTTCACAAAATTCTAAACTAAACAATCTGTATGGGAAGCTAAATACAATTGTGGATTTAAATTTTTATCCTGGACTAGAGCTAATTATCCTTTTAAGGACCGGGCCATAGTTCCTGCTGATTCTCGCTTCTTGTTAAAGATACGTCGCCTATTTCTTGAGTGCAAAAAGGTATAGAAACTAACGAAAATGATACGCTCGGCCAACAAAACGACTTTAGGGTCTCTTCACTCATGGAAAAAGCTTTGAATTGAATAAAACAGTGGAGAGGACATCAAAAGCGTAAAATTCATCTCCAGGGAGGAAGTTAGCAAACAACAGGAGCCCAACTTCATGCCACAGTGGTATCCTGCTGAACAAGTCTTCCGCCTCTGTCACTTCAAACTGAAACAAAAAAAAAACTCCGCTGTCATTTGTGTGCAGTCACAGGGAACCTAAACGCTGCGTTAGCTATATCATAATCAATTGTTATTTACCTGTGTTCCTGTGTCTTCATGAGTCGTTTTGGAAGGGATCTCAATCAGATAGAAGACGGTTTACCTTGCCGGTTAACCTATCTTGTCTGGCGCGTCGTAAATAGGACACGACAGTTACGTCTCAAGATTCCATTTTCATTAACTATTAACTCTCCTCGGGAGACGATCTTGGGATTTAATTTAAAGGCCAAGAGAAGAGGAGAGTTAATGGTTAATAATAATGGAAACTTGAGACCTAACTATCGCGCCATACGACGTGCCAGACATGAAACTGGCAAGGTAAGCCGTTCTCGACCTGATTAAAATCCCTTCCTAAACGACTCCTTTCAGCTTTGCTGGTGCTGGTTTGAAACCGTGCGATGAGAATTTATTGGTTCAAAAAGGCTCGGCGCTGGAGCAGTCCAAAATCGACTTTCCTCCCTTGTCTCCCTACTATACGCTCAGGTAAACGTCCAAAACAAAACCCTTCGAATCTCTTAAATTCGGCTTATTCAGCTACAAATCGACAATACATAACATTTAGGATTAAAATACGTTTATTTTGATCTTATATGTAACTATTCATCGCAGTATATCACGATAATGTGAACCTCTATATTCCCGGACATTTCCTCTAAATTTTAAAATACGTGACGGTCACATAATTTGTGTGGTCGTCTGTTCTCAAATAACGAACAAAGCAAGTGGATTCCCACCAAGACAAACACGGGTTACCTAGTGCATGCGCAGTGCAAGTATTCATAGTACGGACGTCCAGTCGTACGTACAGTCACCTGGCAACCCAAAAAGAAAGCATGCAGACCATTTCCTACGAGTATAGGACTTCGCGAGCGGGGCTCCGCTACAATACAACTTCATCCATATCACTGTAACCATTCAAAGCTTTAAGGCGTTCTTTTGTTTGCGGTAATATGTTATAAAAGAATCAATTATTTTCGCTTTGCCCTGTTATGTGATATTTCACCTAAAATCCGTATAAAAGGATATCGCTGCTTGCCTAGCGAAAAGTTATTGTTATTATGCAAAATATTGCTTCTTCACTTTCTTTCACTTTCTACTTGTTGCAAAACTCAGTCCTTTCTAAAAATCGAAGTCGAAGCTCCCTTGGCGATGCTCAACGTTTACATGTGCGCCTTTGCCCTACATTCGTATACTTCAGGACACCCAAGCATAATATTTGAATATCATTAAATATGGCGTTTCAAAATATTAAGACTTTGTAAGGGATCTCGAAGCGAACAGTTTGAGCAGTACATAACAGCGAACTAACTGAATAAAGTTCTTGAAACATTACATGGTGTTGTTTGCTATCCTTACAACGCGTTTTAAGCAATTTTAGGTCCATTTAATTTACAGTGTATTCGGTAAATGTATAATACAATGACAAGGAAGGAGTCATTTGGCCCGATTTAGCCACTTTCACCGCTCGACGCGTTTCGGAATTTGCTCGAATGTACGCACAAATATAGTTCGGGCTCCCATTCTGACTTAGCGACTTGATAAAAGGATGACATCCAAATGATTTCCTCATAACTAGTTGCACATTCCTCGTGTTCCCAAAGAATTAGCTACTGCACAAAATCATAATAGCATCTCAAAATAGGCTGCCATGGAGCCGTGAGGATCACGATAGTCCCATTTGACCACGGTTGATACTGGGCACCAGTAAAATTAAGCCCCAATAGGAAGGGCCGCGCTTGTTTTGTCCTTGTCTGACAATTTGATGAAGACCGGGAATAAAAAAGAGGAACTGGGAAAAGTCAAAAGAGAAGCGACCAGTATCCTGGAGAGTGCCAAGTTTCCCGTCCATAAATGGAAATCAGACGTTGAGTGCCTAGAAAGTGAAGATTCGAAGAACCCTAGCAAGATTCTCGGGACGGTGTGGCATAAGAAGGATGACATGTTATAGGTGCTAGTACCAGAGCCTCCTGATAACCATACTTTAACTAAGAAAGGAATACTGAGCCACCTTGCAAGTGTTTACGATCCGCTAGGGATAATTTCGCCTACAACCGTGAAAGGAAAGCAGATTTACAAAGACACTTGCGACGAGACAAAGGGGTGGAACGTGGAAGTTTCAGACGAGCTAAGGAAGGAGTGGATCAAATGGTTGAGCCAACTTAAATCTGTGCGAGTTCCTAGAAGCGTAGCAAGAGGAGAAGGTCGGGTACAAGCCGTACATCTTCACGTATTTGCTGACGCCAGCAACATTGCATGCTCCGCAGTACCATAGCCGTGATTGAAGGCACTACAGGAGTGATCAAAGGGTTACTGACATCAAAATCTAGAATCTCAAAACGAAATACGTCCATGGCGAGACTAGAATTGGTCAGATGGCAGCAAACACGGTCCGAAATCTACACAAAGCCCTGAAACGATGGCCCACTGTTTCCACAACTGTATGGATGGACAGTATGGTAGCCCTGTACTGGATCACCAATCCAGGAAAACCTTGGAAGGTTTTCGTAGCAAACCGAGTAAAGAAGATGGCGGACATCACCGGCGAGACAGGGATTAGCTGGAGGTATTGTCCAACGGAGACGAATTTGGTAGATCTGGGAAGCAGAGGAGCTGGAATCCACAAGATGGAGACAGGAGGGTGGTTTACAGGTCCCAAATGGTTATTAGACGAGAAGCAGTGGCCGGACCAGCCAGAGTTTTAATGCACTAAAGACGTCAATGATGAACACAAACCTTTCAAGGAAGGACATTTCTACGCTGAAGAGCACAAACCCGATGAATGGGAAACACTGTTAGAGAGAAACAAGTATTGGAAGACCCTGAGAGTAACGGCATGGGCACTGAGGTTCCAGAACAATTCCTTAGCGAAGCGACAGAGATCGAGAAAACTAAAGGGGCCACTAACAACGGAGCAGATTGTGAACGCAAGGGAACATTGGGTCAAGAAGGTCCAAAGCAGCACGTCGCCAAATTCACAAGCACCTGGCTGGGAGCTAGTCAAGGACGACACAAGCATCCTGAGGTGTAAAGGAAGGATACCCGGTTAAGGATACCCATGAACAAATAATGCATCTGGGAGTTGCAAACACAATGGCAAACATACGAAGTGAATGGTGGATTCCAAGGCTGAATTCCAAGGTCAAGAAGGTGATAAATCAATGCGACACGTGCAAGGTATTCAGCACCAAGCCCTATGGGTCCACAACGACAGCTGCAATGCCGAATTTTCGGACGGAAGGTGGGCGGCGGTTCGAGACAACTGGAGTAGATTTCGCCGGTCAACTTGACTACAAAATCACCAAGAAAGAGCGGGGAAAGTGCCACGTTTTGATTTTTACTTGTGCTACCTCAAGAGCAGTACACCTGGAACTAGCGAAATCGCAGACGGCGGAAGAGTTTCAAAGAAAGCTAAACTCGCTCATTACTAGAAAGACCTCGTCTCATCATTTCAGACAACGCATCAGTATTCAAGGCTACCGCAAGCTGGATGAAGAAGATACGAAAGAGCGAGAGGCTGCAAGACCACCCTGCGAGGGAAGAAATCAGGTGGCAATTTAATCTGTCCAGATCCCCATGGTGGGGAGGAATGTACGAGCGATTAATTAAGTCCGTGAAGAAGACTCTTTACAAGACGTTAGGCAACCCTAAATTTCGAGCAGTTCGAGTCAGTGATAGTCGACATAGAGAGGCATTTTGACCAACCGCCCTTTGACATACCTCGAAAGCGACGGAGGGGAGGAACAGGTTCTAACCCCGAATGTGTTGATGTAGGGACAGAACGCAGGGACAGAACGCAGAAGAGGAGGGAGACGAAGTAACCAAACTGTACAAGCGGCTGAGGGAAGCCAAACAACACGCGTGGAGTAGATGGAGGAACGAATACTTACACAGTTTATTGGAAAGCCATCGAGTTAACAGGAAGACGGCCCCAGTACCAAACATTGGAGAAATTGTGCTAGTCGTGGGAGACGAAAAGATCGTGGGAAGTGGAAGAAAGGAAGAGTGACGCGTCACGTTAAAGGGAGAGATGGAATCATTAGGGGAGAAACTTTGCTGCATCAACGGCCATCACATCGAGAGATCACTACTTTTGGTGTGCCCGCTGGAGATTAAGGGACCATTCGCAACTGGAAACGTATCCTAGCAGCAGGCGGCTAGGAGCCAACAGACCGAGAGTTCCAGGAGTAGGAGACAAGCCGCTGAGATTGCTAAGGAGAAAATAAGAGTGATCGCCGCAGATGAGGATGATGACTGAACTCATTCTAGTTCAGTCAGTCATTTTAAGCTTGGACACTGTTTAAGTAAAAATTAATAGACACTTCTTAATTTTTAGGGGAGCGTAAGCGGACGCGTCGTGACATATTTGCATTTGATTTGAACCGGATGTGACTTTTTAGCAACAGTTTTTACTTTAATTTGATTGACAGCTGAAATAGGAGAAGAAAAACGAGTGTTGGAAAATTACTTTTGTGATGGATCAGAAGGGAAAATGTATTAGCGGTTTGTAACAAAATAAAACGTGGAATCATAAATCAAGCGAGTTCTGAGTGTGCCTAACAGTTCGGTACACTCTCCTTCTTTTAATGTTGATGGGCATCATCCGATACATGATCCTGCTTGCGTTGTCAAAGGCTTTGATGACTTGTCTTTTGACAGAAAGCTTTATTCTCAATTGCATTTAAAAATTTCTCGTTGTGGGAATTGTTAAATTACACTCAGCTCAATTCTTTAACGCAGCGTCATCCAAGATTTGTTTTAGTGCTTTTTAAAATAACATTCATAGTTATTCTGGTACAGTGTGTTATTGACTTTGGCCTGGCCGTTATACAACTTGCACTAGTCGCTGACGATTTTAGTAAACTGAAGGTCGTGTTTCGTGTTATTGCCAATTCGTTAAGAAAGTCAGCTGAATGTTCATTTCACTGCAAAACAATGGATTTCTTTTGGAAAAAGCTTTTTCGTCAGTGACCAACGAGAACATTCTTCAAAGTAACCACGTTCTTTTGAACCGGTCCTAAAGGCTGTCCCAAGTCGCTACCAAACTGAGGAAAGATTACTGCTTATGATGAGAGGCAGTGCAGTTTGTCTGTGACAGGCAAAGCAAAAACAACAATTACTTGAAAGAAGGCAAGTGTATTTAATTTACTATCTTGAGTAAAAGTGTTGTGAATTACACACTATAGTTACAAAAGTAGGCAAGAAACTGGAGTTGTGTGTTCTCGCCCGTTTTTACACTTCCTTTTCAAACGGTTGTAAATACCTAAGTTTTTGCTTATTTAAAGGTTTATGTTCACCCACAATACTTTGAGCGTAACTGATAAGGAAAATCTGGCGTCTTACTTTGACTTTCGGTTTAACCACGTTACCGCCCAATGACACAATCAGTTGACCAGGGATTAAGTCTTAATCACGTCACAGTACTTACCAAATTGTTGATGGCCATTGTTGGTGCTCCAAATCTTGAGTGGTATTTTGCTCAGTTATGGAAAGGCCATTTTGCTCAGTTATGGAAAGCTCAGTTGATTAGAGCGCTGCACCGGTATCGCAGGCTTTCTTTGCGTAACTGCAAAAGTTACATACATAACTGAGATGATCTTCTTCTATGTCTTTGCTTTTGTTGTTGTCGTTACTCAGATGCTGCAGTTTTGGTGCTGGTGCGTATTGCTGTAAGACATCGGAAAAGTAAGATTAAAATCACATTTCTCTTAAACTTGAATTTTCCTAAATAGTCTCTTCTCGTTTTTCAGTTCAAGCAGTGAGACTGACATAAAAACTTGGTAGGGAAAGGACTAAACGGGCACTTCTGCAAAGAATGGCCTGTTAGAAAGTGGCTTGATTGGTTAAAGAATTTAAGCTCACAAGGGTCGTTTCTTGGGTGGGCAAAAGGTCGAGCCATGAATAATTTGCACCATCACGATAGCAAAACTACACTTGTGTCCACCATGTCTTATCTTTGTATTCAGTGTTTCCAAATTATTCATAATTCATCAGTTTGAAATATTGGTTTCGATGGTTTGTTCGAAAAACATAAAACACATCAGAAAGGCATCAACTGCAAACTAAATAGCTGCGTGATTCCAGTCTCTAGGCGCTTTGGAATTGCCTCCAAGTACAATTTTCTTTGTTTGGTCGATAAAAATAACAGACCTCTTATCCATCTAGATGATGATTTTGTCGTTGTTGTTGCTTTTGTTTTCGTTCCAGCTGTGACGAACCAAACCGTAGGTGTGTACCTCGTGGCCGAGGAAATGCAATTCGATGGCAGTTCCTGCTAAGAACTGAGGCGGTCAACGCGGAAGAGGTATGAACGTTCGACGAATTTTCACCTTTAAACTCTAATAGAGACCAGCATCAGTGTATTATAACACCGCATATATAGGTCACAAGAATATAGGAAATGACCACCACAGATGGATTGTCTGTCTTGATATTTAAACAAGTTGTCTCACCTAGCCCTCAACAAAATGTCTGGAAACAAGTAAAGAGAATTTCTATAATGATACCAGAGCTTAAGGATTAATCACCTGTTTAATGAAAAATGTGCAACGAATGTTGCACTAAATCGTAAGGTTTCGCGAGCAATGAAAAATTAACTGATATTAACAAGAGAAACGCAAACTTTGTTTCGGCCAAAACGGTTTTCTTGACAATGAAGCCTCAAACGGTAAAATATGCAAGTTGGCTGTAATAAAAATTAGGAAACCTCGTTTCATTTCTTCTTGTGAGACCACAGGCGGCCCAAGTTCACTGTCTGATAGCACGAACGTGACTCTAATTTGTAGTTCGCGACTTACAGTCTTTACAGTCTTAAGCCAATTTACTTTGGTTCTCAAAATGCTAAAATCAAGTTATCCGATGTAGAAATAAACTCCACGTACCTCAAAATGGACTTGTCTTTTTGCCTTGTGTGTAATTTTGGTGCAATTCGTGCCCTTTAAGGCGTGTTTTCTATTTTTGCTCGTTGTTCGCGATGCATCGCGAATTACAAGTCAGAATCCCGTTTAGACTATCAGACAGCGAGCTTGTCGAGCTTGGGCCGCCTGTGGTGAGACTTGTCGAATGGGACATTTGTTCGGCAAGTTCGTTTGTTACGAGACTTTGTGGCCTTTTATATTACCTATCTTAATAAAAATAATCGGAAAATGTTGCTAAGGAAGGTGACTGAAGGGATGCGCGTGTGTTAAAGTTCGCACGTGTTTGCTGGATCGAATTTTAGCGAAGATATTGGCAGATCGGCGGTTCCGGCTAGAAAATTAGAGACAATCTGCGAATTCGCCTCTGGAGGAGGACTTCTGACCGGTATAATTACGAGCATAATATACGTGCATTCAAGCCTACTTTGGAGCAATATAATATTATGTTTTCTCGTGTTTTTTAGGATCCCCGGTGAACATCTTGGAAGCATCTTGGAAGATCTTCATATAAGGACCCTTGAAGACTTGATGGGGAATCCTTAAGGAGCTTCACGTTTAATCCTCATAGATCTTCAAGGGTCTTTCGTCATCTCGCAAAGATCCTTAAGGTCCTTGCAAAGATCATTAAGGATCCTTGTGCAGGATCTTAAAAGATTTGTAAAGATCCTTTTTAGGATCCCATCAAAAGTGATTAAGATTATTGCCATCTTAGATCCTGTAGGGTCCTCTTACAGGATCACAAAGAATCCTAGGAATTTACGTAGGATCCTTATAAGGTTTCTACTAAGGTTGACTACAAGGAATATAGTGCTCAGTTTTAGAGGCATAATGCATTATCGTGCAACCCCTCTTGATTCATTTATTTTTAAATCTATACTTTTTATTCGTTTACAGGCATCCACTGAGACTGACAAGAAGCACTTTTATGTGCGTGTAAATTAAAGAAAAATACTTGAGTGGCGTTCTGCCACTAATTAATTTCAAGCAATCATTATTAATTATACTATTGTTCAAATATAGGTAACAAATTTATGTTCTTAAAGAACGCAACGTTTTTTCTCGGTTAAACGCAGGGCCTCGAATAAAAGCAGGGTTCAAATAAACGGCGGGTCCACACGGTCAAATTTTATGAACACCCCCAGCGTTTATTCGAGATACCGGCGTTCATTTGAGGTCCGGCGTTTATTACATTATTATTATTATTATTATTGGAAACTGAACCTTCATGTAACTGATTCTCATCGATAACCAATCATGTCAATCTCAAAAACGTTCATGAGCCACTACAGTGCATCAGCTCATACTAAGCACCTAATAGCCCTTTTCACAGTTACCTTTTCTTATTTGCATTACATTATATTTGAACGTGAATGTGAGGCAATTTCCGGCAAAAAGTGCAAAATTGCCCGAAATTGCCTCACATCCACGTTCAAAGACACTGTAATGCAAATGAGAAAGAGTAACCGTGAAAAGGGCTATTCTCCCACCCTATTGTGAATTAATTCTCGACTACAGACAAAATCAGTGACATTTTATTCCTGTTTTACTCATCTCTTTGCTACATACTGCTACGCCACTCCGTTGTTGACATATATGTATTGTTCAGCGGCTCGTTGTTATACGCATGCGCGTTGCGCCTGTTCGCCCGCTCCATGTGTTCGCTCGATGTTCGTTCTACCAATAAACCTTCAGGTTAACGCAGTTTTCTCCTTATTGGCGTGGTGGCAGCGTTCTACGATCGTCAACCCACGCTCGAAAGACTCTAACACAAGTGCAGCCTTCCTTAATCTGCGACATTTACCACGATACGAAGTGAGGAAGCGGACAAAGTGCCTCAACTTACCGTAGCTTTGAGCGAGCGACAACAGTGACATTTCTGACATGGCTGCCTCTCCTAGAGCCCCGAAACAGTGGCAGTTGACCAAGAATGAAACTATCACCTCCTATGAAAGCTGGCGCCAGAACTTGATGTATATCCTTTCCCTCGACAACAATTTTGTTCCTTTCTTGGACGCAACTTGGCAGAAACAAACCGCCGCCAACCCTCGTAGAGGCCTTACCGACGATGGCTCCTCTGTTCCTGAAAGTAAGCGACTCACCGCCGCCCAGAAGAATGCCCACCTAGACCTTATGCTCGGCCAGATCGCTAACTTTTGTCCGGTGATTTCCCGGAACTCAATAGTGAAACATTCAACTTCTCGGAACGTCACATGGCAAAAAAATTCACCAGCATTATGGTTTCCAGTCCACCGGCGCGCATTTTCTCGACCTTGCAAGTTCATCGTTGAGTTCGAAGAGTCAGTCGTGCGTAGCATCTCTGTTGCTGAAGTCCTCAAAGGGTCAACCAGGATGCCCTTCACTAGCCGAGCAGCCTGGCAAGCCACCCAACTGGAATGCCCTCACCTCAGGAGGACACACTCGCACCTAAGCCAAGGTACCACACCCTCAAGAAGGCTACTAAAATTATTGATGTCAAACGCTATCTTAAGGATGTTGTTGTCGCCACCAATGGCCTCCTCGTTGTGAGAGACCACCCACCATTCCAGACTCCACGTGAACGTATAGTTGTGCCCCGCTCTGTTCTCGACGGTCTATTAACAGCCCTCCACATCCGATTTAGTCATCCCTCCAAGTACCAAACCAAGCGCCTATTTAGTAGGTACTTCTTCGCTTTGGACGTCGAGAAGGCTATTGACTCAGTCTCATCTGCTTGTCACACCTGCCCAGTCTTTAAAAGCTATCCCCAGCCACCTCCAGCCCCAGTCGTCTACAGATCCTCCCCCGGCCATTGGCGTTTCATTTGCTGCAGATGTTTGTCGACGCTACTGCCAGCTCATCCTTGTTTTGAGAGAGACCGTATCTTCTTACACGCTGACCTCCATTGTCCAAAGCGAAAAACGTGATGACCTACGTAACGCCCTGCTGGTGCTTTGTTCCCAGCTCCGTTCTCTTCACCATGGTGGTGTGACAATCCGCGTAGATCCTGCGCCTGGTTTCTGCGCCCTTGTGAACGACAAGTCCCTCCTCTCTCATGGGATCACTTTGGAAGTTGGCCGCGTCAAAAATCCTAACAAAAATCCTGTTGCTGAACGTGCCGTAGAGGAGCTTGGTATGGAACTACTCCACTTATCTCCCGAGGGAGGTCCTACCTCTGCAGTCTCCCTTGAATTAGCTACCGTCGACCGTCAACTTATACTCAGCCAGAATTTCTCCCGCAAGCTGAATCACTTGCCCAGTGCCAAGTCCAAAGCCCGCGGGCGCAGTACCCCCTCCACTGCTGCCATTTCTGTTGGTGACCTTGTCTTCCTCAAAGGCGACAAGGACAAGCTGAAAGCTCGTGACAAGTACCTCGTTATAGCTATTAATGAAAACCTCACTTGTCAGCTCCGGAAGTTTACTACATCACAGTTCCGCAGCAAAGTTTACACCGTGCCTACATCGGAATGTTACCGTGTGTGCCCTACGGTTCTAGTCGAATCTCCTCTCGGTCCCATTCGTGGTCACCATGAGCCCTCCCAAGATGACTCTGATGATGAACCTGACCCTAGCAACCTCGCTTCAAGGCCTTCTACTGCCCCCACTTCCCCACATGTGGACTTCCAGTCTCCAGATTGGACACCTCGCCCTGATCCTGTTTATCATCCTGTACCTGTCCCTCCACCTGTTGGGGATCCTCCCCCAGTCCCAGCAGATATTGTTCCACTCCCTCATGATCCTGTTCCTGATTGCTTTCAACCACCCAGCGCACCTCTGCTGCCTGCTGTTGTGGAACCTCCAAGAAGATCCGGTCGCCAATGTAAAGCCCCATTTTGGCATAGTGAAGATGGGTCCTTGAATAGAGAATTAAACATTGTTTTTATACGTTTCATAAGCCTGATTCTGAGGGACAAGCCAAGGACATTGACACCGCACCTTTGCTCATTTTTTGACTGTAGTTTGATAAGTTTCATAAGTTTAATTTTGAAGGACAGACCAAGGACATTGACATTGCACCTTTGCTCGTTTTTTACTTTCAGTTGTATCGTCGCCGCTGTTTTATCTACCATGTACTTCTATTTTTATTTACTTATAGCTTTATCCCTTGTTAGAGGACAATAGGTAAAGTAGAGAGGCGACCACGCCACTCCGTTGTTGACATTATGTATTGTTCAGCGGCTCGTTGTTATACGCATGCGCGTTGCGCCTGTTCGCCCGCTCCATGTGTTTGCTCGATGTTCGTTCTACCAATAAACCTTCAGGTTAACGCAGTTTTCTCCTTGTTGGCGCTATACATTTGGAGAACGTTAACTAAAAGAACAAAAAAAGGCTATCACAAATGGTGAAAAATTCCCTTGTTTAGTAAACGCCGGCCCCCGAATAAACGCCGGGTCTACGAGGTCTAGTTTGAAATAAATGTCCCCACCATTTAATCGAGAAAATACGGTAATTTCGTACCCAAAGAATAAAGCCAGACCTAGAATAAAGCGGTATTTAATTTTTTTTTAGTCAATTCGTAATATGTTTACTTTAATTTGACCCAGAACAACTGCCTAAGAAATATGTAGGACATAAAGTAGTCATGGGTAAAAAGAAACTGATCGGGAGAAACTGAACTTTCCCGGAAAGAATGATAGTAACAGACGCTGAGACGCATTGAGGGCAGAATTTTTGCAAAATTTGCGCTAATTTAAATATTGAACCTGCGAGACTGCTATATTTGGTAGCTCGGTTTATGCCGCGGTTCAGGCACAAAAATCAAATACAAAATTAGAAAATATCAAAACTATCCAAACAAAAGTTTTCCAAATTCTACCGCTATGCTTTTATTGATTAATTTTCTTTTAATTGCTCGACCCAGGAGGGTTTCGAGCTAAGGCCGTAGGAGTGTGAGGGAAAGAAATTAGAATTAGTAAGTTTAATTTGCTTTGCTGTTCAAAGATATAAAATCCAACGAAAGGCTCTATTCTCTTACTATTTCCAGATCAGTCGTAACCAGTGCTTGTTGTTCCTAACTTTCATTATTAGATCATAACTGTAATTAATCTGCCTGCATTAATCTTTTGTTTAGTTGTTATCCATCAGTATTTTTTTGAAAGTTAATATATAGATTTAGCCAAGCCTAAAAGCGGAGCCGCGAAGTAATATACTGGTGTTCGTTTCTCAAAAATGGTCCTGAAACTTTTCGGTCTGAAATACATTTCGGGGCTTTTTTTGGCTCTTTCGCTTTCGAAAAGTGTTTCTCAAAAAGCCTGAAAGTGTTCCGAATTGTCCTTCAATATTTTGGGGATCTGTTCTGTAAAACCAAGCTCGAAAGGTCGTTCTAGAGGCTGAGCACAGCTTGATTATTTTACTTACGAGCCGTCTAGCTTGGTGTTTGCAATGTTTCCATATCCTGTCATTAACTGTGAAGGCTTGTCAAATCTCCTTGGTTTATTGGCTGTTCGCTTGAATGAACTTGATTGAAACGGCGCTCATTTACAAAACAAAATAAAAATTATTCGACTGTTTAAATGGGTTATCTTCATCGCGTTCGGATGTTAACAAATAACATGAACTGCCACTAAATAAAAATATTAGTCTGGTCAAAAATTTATCCTGACATTTCACCGGCATTTTACTGGGATTACCCGAAATAAAGGATCTGGGGAGCTTCGAAGCACTTGTAATAAACTTATCGAGGAAATGTCGCGTAGGTTTTAGCAGCCGCGAAAAGATTCAAGCACTTTGAGGGACACACATTACTTACGGGATAAAATAGCTTTAAACTCAAAACTGCTTCGCTTGTATTTCGTTCTCTAACTTGAGACCATTGAGATTGAAAACAAACGAACAAACACCGTCCAAACATTCTTAACTCTGTTGCATAAGTCTTGCGGCTGCAAATTGTCTGAAATTCGAGCGCTTTAAAAAAGGCACCGAACTGTTTTTGGAAGCTTTTCGGGCATAATAGGTTTAAACCGACAACTGCTTCGCTTATAGTTTTTCAAATAAATGTTATATTTCGTTCTCTAACTAGAGACAATCAAGATTCAAAACAAAGAAACGCCAAACACGCTTTAATTAAATTGTTATTATGCCGACATAAGTTTTGCGGATGCACAGTAAGCCTATATAAAGTTAGGCGCTTTGAGGAACGCACAAAACTGTTTTCGGAAGCTTTTCGGATAAAATAGCTTTAAACCGACAACTGCTTCGCTTAAAAGATTATTACTATTGAAAACTTCTAAAACAAGAAAATCGACAGTTGCACAAAGAGATGGACCAGACGGCGAAAATTGAAAGCAAAGCTTGTGCAGTTGTCTTGCGGCTGTGCTTAGACCTACTGTTATGAATAAACAAACACAAAATAATGGACAGAGAAATCATTTTTGAAAAACATTTATTCGAAAACCCCTATGTTTATACTGAAATGCAATTCGCGTTGCACTTCCAAAATCGTAGGTCGGTCCACGCGAGTGAAATCGGCTCAGCATGGCAAAATATTCAAGAATCTGTCACAAATCTGAGCGCGTTTTCCAATATTTTTTTAAAGTCAAAAGTAAATAACACATTTCTAATGGCATAAATCAAATTTACATTTCAAAACGTAATTTCTTTCATCGTAATACTCGAAATCATGTACCTTAGACCTTTTAAAAACTTCACTTACTCGGTTGTGTTTCAGAACAGGGCAAACTCTCCGCCGTGAAGAAAACAAAGCGATGAAGTCCTTTGAATGCAGCTTTCGTAACTTGAACTTTTCGCCTTCTACCAGTATTCTTTTGAACTTTTTCTTTCCATTTATATATATGAGATGTTTTTTTGTCAAGTATAAAACTTCATTACTCTCGAGCAATCGTTAAATGCTAAAGAAGCTTAAGCTTTTAAAGAAACCTCTTTTTCAAAAGCGACGATGGTCATGAGATTTCCCGCCAAGAAAAATGCCGGTTGCCCTAAAGCACCGTGCGATTTCCCGCCAAGAAAAGATGGCATTCTCTGCCCCCGTCGAGTAGTAAAACGAGGATTTACCAAATACCACCTGATTGTCAGAGAGTTATTTCCGAATTTTAAGCTCCCCACTATTATAAAAACAAGCTCACTTTGCTTGCTTGTTTTTATAATAGTGGGGAGTTAAAATTCGGAAATAACTCTCTGACAATCAGGAAGTATTTGGTAAATCCTCGTTTTACTACTTAACCGAAAAAACCCCAGCATAAAAAAAAGAAAATTTAATTAAAGAAATACAAATCTTATAATATCAAAACAACAATGTCTGTACTTGACATAAACATTGAAGAGCTTTTGAAAGAACTTGATCCAGCAACGTTACAAGCTTTAGAGCAATCACTTGCAGAGGACGCTCCTGCTGTTCGAAAAACTATTCAGAACATATTGGATGAACCTATTTCTGAGAAAGTGGAGAGAATTTTAGATAAACCTTTACTTCCTAAAACCTTTCAACCTACTGCTCCTCCTCGTAAAAGAAGGGGGAGAAAAACACAAGAAATTTTGAGGAAGTTTGATCCAGTTTCTCGAGAAAATATCCGAAATGTTACAAACTATCAGAATGAGATTTTTGATTTATATGACACTTCCGAATATGAGGGAGAAGAAGAAAGAGGGCGACGTTACATCCGTTGGCGTTTTATTCGAGAACTTGAAAGAGATTTAACACCTGATTTTATGACAAAAATACGAGAGAAAGTTAAAACATCTTTCTACGCAAGACATGTTTTTTCATATCAGTTACGCAACATTGAAGAAGATTCGTCAATGGTGATGTACACTAACATTGGCTCACCTTGGTTTGAACGTTTTTCTGAGGCGGAGAAATGGTTGAGTGATGGGAAAAAGTACGTTTAGACCCTGACAACATAAATAGACCGGACACGAAATGGGTGTTTGAAAAGCATTTTAATGTTGATGTAAAGGTTGTTTTTGACCGTCAGCCACTTTTAGGTACAGGACCATTACCAGGTTGGTTGCGTAACCTTGCACATAGTCACAATATGGTGGCTTTAGACACTTACAAAGACAACTTATGTCTTTGGCGTTGTATTGCGGTGCATCGAGGTTCAAGACCAGATCGAAGTACAACGGCAGCATGGGAACTTGCAAAGGGCTACTTCAACCTCACAGCTGTTCCACAAGATTGTCAAAAACATCTTTAGATGAACTTGATGAGGTTGAAAAACATCTTAATAAAAAACAAATTTTCAAAGATTGGTTGGGGATTCGTGTATATGAGCCTGAACGTTTGAAGGATGGTGAAGTGGTAAGGCATATTTACAGGACACCACCAGCCAAATTAACAAATATTTTGACAATTGGAATTTACGAAGGGCATGCTTTTTTCATCAAGGATATTTCGAAGCTTGCAAGAACGTATTTATGTATTCATTGTCGTGCAAGATTTACTCAAGCTTGCCACCTTCAACGGCATGTTCAAATATGTGCGCAATGGAAGACGGTGATTGAATGTGCGGCCGAAAAAAATGAATTACCACAAACAGCTTTTGAGAAGGCTTTTTATCCAAAAAAAATTCATCTTCTCTGGAATCTCTTCGTTGGCTTGAAAAAGAATCAGAAATGGGTAAAATTCACATTCATCACGCCTTTTGCGGGCATGGAGGTGAAAGATGGATTGAGCGTGCGCCTGTAGACGGTTACAACCATGAAACAAAGACTGTTTTTCAATATCATGGATGTCATTGGCATGGATGTCGAAAATGTTTTCCTCATGATCGAAATAGAATTATTACTCATCATAACCAAACGCGAGAAGATAGATTTAAAGCAACTGTTAAACGTACACAAAAGCTTCGAGCTGCTGGCTACCATGTAATCGAGGCATGGTCTTGTGAAGTAGGAAAAATAAATATAAAGTTGCCACAGACTCGAACACAAAGTTATCCACACACAATATTGTTTGACTTTGAATCATACGGAGATAAAAATCAGAGAAAGGAACCAACAGGCATGTTAACAATTGAAAACACACACGTTCCAATATCTGTTAGCATTGGTGACACTTTAAATAGAGAACCTACTCATATCTGTGAAAGAAACCCTGCGGAGCTTGTTCACAAGTTTATGGAAGAACTTGAGAGGCGTGAGAAAAATATTAGGGATCAAGTAAGAGCAACCTTTATACCTGAAGACATAAATATGCTAAAAAAAGAGCAGCGTCTCAAAATAGAAGAATGGTGTAATCAGGTGCCAGTCCTTGTGTTTAACTCCGGGAGATATGATTTGAATCTTATCAGAGAACATTTCGCGGAACTTTCAGCTGATACAAATGATAAAGTAAAAGTTGCAAAAAATGGAAACAAAATTATGTTTCTTTTGACTAAAAACGTTCGCTTTCTCGATATTATAAACTACTTAGGTCCGGGTACAAGTTATGAGAAATGGGTAAAAGCTTATGAATGCGAAACTGTGAAATCGTGGTTTCCGTATGAATGGTTTGACACCCCTGAAAAACTTGATTTTCGCGGACTTCCGAAATATGAGGATTGGTATTCGAAGCTGAAGGGTGGTTATATTCTAACACGGGAAGAATGGGAAGAGTGCCAGCGTTTGTTCAAAGAAAAGGGTATGTGTACCTTCGCAGACTGGCTGCGTTACTACAATAATCTCGATGTAGCTCCTGGCCTCAAGGCGCTGGAAAAGATGCGTGCTTTCTACACTGATAAAGGAATTGATATTTTGAAAGATGCTGTAAGTATTCCAGGTGTAAGTCCCGTGGATGTGTTGAGAGGGGCGCGGATCTTTACAGCCCGTGCAAAGAAGCGTATGAGATGTTGAAAAAAGCTGATGTTGGAGGACCGAGCCTTATTTTCACAAGATATCATGAAATTGGAGTTACGAAAATAAGGCCTCATCGAATAGCTGAACCCCGTATTTGTAAAAATATAGTGGGTTACGACGCCAACGCTTTGTATTTGTCAACCATGCTAAGAGACATGCCTCGTGGAAAAGGAAGGGTTGTGCACTACAATAAAAAAGCCGCCGCCCGCATACTGACACAAAGGCTCAAAGAAAAAAAATGGTTCGGATTTGCAGAAGTTGATATAGAAATCCCTGATCATTTAAACCCAAAGTGTGAGGAAATGTGTCCGTTCTTTTACAACAAAGAGGTTCCTGTTGAAGCTGTGCCACAACATATGCTTGAATATCTCAAACGTACAAAAAGGAATCGTGGAGATGGAAAAAAGTTAGTGGGAGCATTGTCTGCAAAGAAGATATTATTATACGCACCTCTTCTAAGATGGTATCTTGAGCAGGGAGCAGTAATCACAAATGTTTATCGGACAATTGATTACCAACCAACAAAAATATTCACTTGGTTTGTGAAGCAAGTGACTGAAGTTCGTAGAACCGGAGATAAAGAAAAAAGCAAGGCGCTGCTGGCTGAGGTATTTAAACTGTTAGGAAATAGTGGGTATGGAAAGCTCATCGAAGCCTTGGAGAGGCAAACAACAAATGTTGATTACACCACAGACGAAAAGAAAGTTGACAGAGCTTTGCGAAGCGCATATTTCAGTGATCTTGATGAAATTGGGAAAGCGTATGAGCTGGAAACCCGAAAGCCTCAGATTACAATAAAAAGACCATTTCAGGTAGGAATAGCTGTATATCAACTAGCTAAACTTCGAATGCTTGAATTCTATTATGACTTTCTTGACAGATATTTTGATAGAAGAGATTTCGAATTGATTCAAATGGACACAGACAGTAATTATATGGCAATCAGCGCAGAAAAGTTGGAAGACATCGTCAAACCAGAGCTGCAAAAAGAATTTGAGGCAAAAAAGAAAGAATGGTTAGCTTGGGACAAATGGAGCAGTCGGACCCCTGGGCTTTTTAAACTCGAGTGTGAAGGCAGCAGAATGATTGCACTCTGTTCAAAATGTTATTACATTGACGACTCTGAGGGTAAAAAAAAGAAGTTCAGCACGAAAGGGGTGTCGAAGAATCAAAACGAGATCACGTGGCAACGTTTTAAGAAAGCTTTGGAAGGCAGCAAGGACATAGCAACTAATAGAGGTTTCAGGATGCGGGACGGGCAGATAGTCACTTACGAACAGCAGAAGCTGGGGTTAAGCGCTTACTACGACAAACGCTGGGTATTGGAAGACGGTATTCACACAGAACCGATCGAGTTTCATTGTTAATTTTCTGGTGGTAGTTGTGTATCTGGAGGGACAACCAAAAGCTCTTCGCGGACAAACCAGCGTTTTGGACCGTCAAACAAATAATAGATAACCGGTGCGTCTGGTTTTATCATAATTTTTTCAATCTCGTAAACATTCAAAGACCAGATTGGGTCGGTAGCTCTTCGCCGGCCACCTTCACGTTCACCAGGTTGATAGAGATAGAGAACACTTAAACCGGAGGGGAGTTTTTTTTCGTTTCCACCAACGGGTCTCAAATAAGGTGTCGAGGGTTTGGATGGAACAGTTTTCTTTTTGATGGCATCAACAGGTTTTTGACCAGTCAGTCGAGTGACTTCTTTATTCAAAGCTGAAATAACAGCAGGCAGTCGGGCCACCCATTCAGTCGATCTTTTGTCTTCAGGGAGGCGCATTTCAACCCCATATTGGTGACCAAACAGTCGTTCAGCCAGGGTGCGGTTGAATCTTTCAACGATAGCTTAATCACGGTGAATACCCACACGACCACGTCTAACCTCAACATTATTTTTCGAAAGCAGTTGATTCACAGCACCCATGAACTCACGACCAGGATCGACCTGAAGCAGTTTCGGCCACTTCAAAGGACCACGACTATAAATCCGTTCCAGAGCAGCTGCGACTTCTTTAGCCTCTTTTGTGGTCAACGGTTCGGCTTCTTTGTATCGAGAGGCCACATCTACCACTGTGAGAGCATATTTAAAACTTTTACGGGAGCGTGGTGGGCGATCGTGTGGGAGACACAGAAGATCAGCTTGGTGAACTTTGTTTGGAACAGGAACCTCAAATTTCGGTCTTGGAATATAACGTGGGGCTGGTAAATAAACTTGCCAAAGAGCTTGCTTTATCAACCAGTTTTGAGCCACATCTTCCGAAACTTTCGCTGCCTGGGCTAATTTCTTAATTGCTGAAAACCCTTTCCAATACCCTTGCGGGCTGTAATAAATTTTTGACAACTTATTGGAAATACGCGAGCTCATTGTATATCATACACAATAAAAAATGGACGACCCATTTGGTTGGTTGCAAGGTGAGAAAATTTGGGCGAAAAAAATTCAAGAAACATTGCAAAAAAAATTAAATCCATTCCCATTATCAAAAAAGATTTCGTTGTCCTTCATGCGAGGAGCAATTAATTTATGTGGTGAATGAGTTCTGTCGTATGTCCAAAATGTGGTAGAGCGTCTGAATTTGATGATGAACAGTTTCAAGAAGAAAATCGGGAAAGAAGTTTCACTGCAACTAATTTTCATTTGAAAAGTGTTTTGCGGAAATGGAACATTTACAAAATGTTTTCTTTCAGCGAGGTAGATTTTCTTGGTAACGTTATTGCACAATTTCAGAAGATGTCCGGCTAGTCAGTGAACTACCCCTGTTTTCTGTACAATTATTTTGAAAAAGTACCTTCTGAATGCTGGCCCAACAAAAAAGAAATTATGGAATCTATTTCTCATCACCTTCCAAAAAGCTTAGTAAGCTGGTGGCTCGCAAAACAGGAGTTTGATAAATGGTGGTTGAAAGTCAATCAAGGTTCTTCATAAACATTTTCATATTTGCCTGTTTTCGGATTTTTCACCAAACGCATAACAGTACCCTTTTTCGGATGAGTCCAAAATTTCTTGCTTGTGACACCAGTTGGACCTGTGAAAGCATTTTTCGCAATATCACCTGACCAATACCGATCGAATACAGGTTTTGTGGAAGGAATCATTTTTTTTGTCAAAGTTTCAGCAAATTTCGCTACTTCCAATGGTTTATCCAAAGCACCAGTTCCTTTTTGTTTTTTCAAACCTAACCCTAACTTTTGTTTAGCATTGATTGCATTTCTTGCAGCCGCATGGCCCCACTGCCTCTGTTTGTAAGGAACTACGTCAAGAGACTTCACCATTTTTTTATCCGCTTTGTGTTTACATTTTTTCAGGTTTTCACCATACTTTTTTTCACGGTTGGAACAAACATCATAATCAACATCATGTTGCATAGCAATCGCATCTGTTGCACCTGTTGGTGCTTGATATATTTCCAGAATTTCACCCGTTTCTGGATCGTATTTCACCTGCTTTTCAAGAGGGTTATATGGCCCTGTGAAATTATGTCCCGGCAATGTCCAACCTTCTTTTGGTTTCGGAAGTTTTCCAATTGCTGCATGTATATCAAACCCAGCTCCATCCAAATCAGGTCTGTCAGTTTTGTAACGTTGGTTTGGTCGAACTTTAGTTGAAAGTTGATCTAACATTTCACTTCCAACTTTTTGAATGACTGGGCGGGCTTTGTCGAGAGTGTAATTTATTGCTTTCTTTTGCAGTTTGGGGTCTCTCATAGCTTCAGAAGCGTAATATCGTCCAGCTTCAACACTTTTTTTCGCAAGATATGGGATTCCTTTTGTAATTGCAAGATCGCCAACTACCATAGCAACATCGCCAAATGTACCACTACCCTCCGCGCGGGAGGGCTCACGTAGTTTCCCGGCAAAAACTTTGATTTCATTTTTCCACAACTAGCGCATTTTGCTTTAAAGAGTTTTCGATTGTTCTTTGTGATTACAACTTTTTCGGTCCCCTGTACATTGGGCGTGTGCCGCTTTTCTTTCACACAATATATTTTTGGATACTCTTTTCCGTTCATCTTGTATTTAATAAGAAAAAATTTTTTCAAACACTTCTTTTCCGCGTTTTAGAAAAATTTTTTCAAATACTTCTTTTCCGCGTTTTAGAAAAAGTTTTTCAAATTTTATCCTGTCTTCACACAGCTTAATTGCTTCTCTTTTTGTTTTAATTATTTTTTCTATTTCTTCCATTTTCTTTGTAATAAACTTTATTTTACATTCTTCAAAACTTTCATAATCTTCATCAATTTCTTCATCAATTTCTTGATCAATTTCTTCAATTTTTCCAACCAGCTCTTTTCCACGTTTTAAAAAAGCTTTTTCAAATTCTAACAATTTTTCATTCCATTCTATTTCTTTTTTCAACCTTTCAATTTCTTCTTTATAAAATTTTATTTGTGATATTCTTAGTTCTTCATATTTTTCATATCCAATTTCACCCCTCACTTCTCTATTCGTGAACCACAAATACATTTTGTATATATCAAGAAAAAAATTTTTTTAAAGAAAAATAATTTTTTACAACCTCTTCATTTTTTAGTAAATCATTGGAGAACATTTTCAAAATATCGGCAAAACTTGTTCCTTTATTTCTTTCGTTCAAAAAGAGAAGGCAGTAATAACCACATCTCACACTTTGTTCCCATTGAATTTGGTTATCATTTCTGAAAAAATGTTTCATCCCATGCATTGACATCTCTTGTTCCCATTCCAAAGGTGGTGGAAAGCCAAATGAATCGAAATACTCGTAAAGACCTTTTCCTTTTGGCCAACAACATACCCAGTGAGTTCCCAAACTTCCAAAATCATCCAAGTTTATAATACATGGAGGATGAAACAAAGGTTTTGTTTCATTTCTGCTGAAAATACCTTTTATTGGAATTCGTAAAAAGTTGCACCATTTTTTCAGGTCAATGTTGGAAAGAGGTTTATCTTCAAATTTCAGTTTTTTTTTTAAACGATAATAATCATCCCAAGTTCCGAAAAAAGGTGGAGGTTGAATTTGCATTCCTCTGCCTTTTGGTGAAGGTGGTGATCGTCTTGTTCGTGGTGGTGGTGGTGGTGGTTGCGTTTGCATACCTTTTCCGATTATTTTTCGTACTAAATCAAGGGCTAAAGGCACTCCGATAGACGCTAACATACCAAGGAAACCGCCATATTGTGCTCCGCCTCCTTTTACTAAACCTTGTCCAACAAGATATTGTTCTGCCGCCTTTTTCTGAGTAGGAGTCATTCGCTGGACAAGTTTATAAAGCTCAATTTCCTTCGGCCCAAAACCCTTTCCAAATATCTTTTTCAGCACCTTTTCAGCGCCGAAACTCAAACCTGCACTTGCTAATGCACCAAGGGCTTGCTTTATCAAAGGTCGTGCCAAACCTAACATAGCAGAAAACAAACTTCCACCACGCTGCGCAGTATTTTGAATTTGGGTCTGGCTTAATTATATTACCATTCCTTTCCCTGCCGCTGAGGTTTTTTTCAGTCGCGAGATTTGAGTAGCAGTTAGAAGAAGTTCGTCACCGCGCCCAATTTGACCTGGTTTAACTCTCAGATTGACAGCTGTCTTCGAAACATAAGCTTTTTGAAGTTTATTTTTCTGACCATCAGTCAGTGCGATTTTAAATGGATGATAAGTTGTGCTCATTGTTTTGTATATTATATTCAGAATTTTTTTTGAATTTTTCATTTTGTTTAGACGGCGACAAGCTCATTACCAATTTGCTTCAGCACGAATTCCTTTTCATTCAAAACCAACGTGAAGATCGCATAATCTTGAGCGTTGGCGGCTTCATTTAGTCTATAATGTAATTCAAGCTTTTTCGAGTCGCCTGTCACACTTTCTTTGGTGTTTCGTAGGTCAAAGTAGATAATTGGGTAATACTTCTCAAAATTGGCAAGCTTCAACTGAACGCCGGTGTTGTAGTCGTTCTTTCTGTATCGGAAATTAATCAAATCATTCAAAATTCTTATTTTAAAATCATGATCGTAATCAATCTCAGGGTAAAATTTTGTACCGTACTGAAGGCGACAAGTGTCCAATCTTGCTGAGTTATCGCCATCGATATCAAATGTGTCAAATAGGTAACGGTTTTGTGTATAAGAATTTTGTTTCCGAGTTTGTTGAAAGAATACAAAAACATGTTTGGGGTCTTTTACTCCAGGATTAATCAACCACGTACCATTCGCATCCCTTTGGGAGCTGCTGCTATGCAAAGTTTCATTCAGGTATTTCCATTGGGTTGGTTTCAAGAAATTTTCATTGGCCAGGGTCTGCCCTTTACCAGTGAAATGTAATTGTGGGGTCCACAGATCAAATTCACGAACAACAATTCTTCGGAGTGTTTCATCGTTTTGGAAAATCATTTCTTGGTCGTTTTGCAGTTCAATTACAAACTCAAGTTGCATCGGTGGCAGCAATTTATCGGAAAGACTTTCGAAGAAAGAGTATCTGTTCAAAGGAATAATTGTCTGAACTGTCAAACCTCCATGTGAAAGAAGAGCCCTTGCCCGCATCCCAAGGTTAGTTGTTATCAGTCACTGTGGTGGCGTCAGAGTCAAGATACCAAAACTGGCTTTTTGCCACGCTTCTCGAAAAATCGTCTGAAAAATCAAGCAGATTTTTGATGAAAATACCCTTGTGGATATCGTCCGCCTCGTACAGTTTTTTCCCCGCTGAGATTACTTTCAAACTTTTGATCAATGAGAAAGAACCGTTGATCGGAGCTGATTGTGTGTCAGCATCAATGTTGGCTCCGTTTGCTTTAGCTTCAAACTTGAAATTAACACGTAAATAAGCGTCGTACCAGTCATAAAAATTGTCCCGGTCTCTTACAGAAAATTTGTAGCCCGTCTTTTTTTGAAATTGGTTGTTCGCAGGGAGTGTGATCGGGGTGTCCAAATTGAATCGGACGTATGAAACATTCTCGAGGTATGGTTGACTTCTGAACATGCCAGTAAGAGCTTATATTAATACAAAAATTTTTTTTTAAATTTTGTTTGCTAAAATTTGATTTAATTTCACAAGGGCGTCTGATTTTTTCTGTGTTTGGTTTTGCAAAATATTTGCAAGTTTCTTTTTTGCATCCTTAGACAACGGTTTTTGTTTTTTTCGCTCTTGCAGTATTTTTCGTATTTGTTTCGAACCTTTTTCAACAGCAAGTTCACCAACTCTCTGACCCGGTTTTTCAGCGATTGTTTTCGAAGCTTTTTCGGCTGTTTTTTTGCCACGTCCTTTATATTTTTTTTGAATATTTTACCGATGGTCATGAAGGTGTCACGGATTACACCCGACCCTTTGTGTTTATATCGATAACGTCCGGTGTTTTCATCATAGTATCTTTCCCACTCACTCGGATAATGCATGATTGTATATTTATAACAACAAAAAACTTTACTCTTTTTCAAACATTAAGCTAATTGCAATGTCTGTACCATTAAGATCCAGGATATTGTTCTTCCGTCTGTCACCCAAACTCTTATTTCATTTATTGAACTTTTATTAACAGGTTGCCACTCAAGTCGACGCGGCTCTTTTCGAAATGGATAGCTAACCTGAAGATCTGCTGTTGAGAAACTGTATAACACATCGCTTGAAACATTGTTTGTTCGGCGTGAGATAATATCACAGTGCAAATATACCCAATCAACACCTCTTGTGATATTTGGAACTTTTCTTCCGACAGCATCTCCACTCAAGATACTTTTTCCATAACCAAGCAATTCACCAAAATTTCCTTGAGAAAAGTCAAGCTCATAATCTTTATGTATCAAAGCCACAACCCTATAAATTGACATATCGAAATATATAGTGAAAATGTAATCACTGTCTTTGTTTGTCGGGTGTACTTTACCGGTGTGTTGCTGAATGAATGTGTTGATTCTTTTGTAATCATACATACCCTTCGGGAAAGTTAAGGTCTTCCACGCTTGTTCTGTTTTTTTCTTCCAGCGAATTTTGTTGTTATCATAACGAGAATCGATATTATTCCATGAGTAACTCATTGTGATAAGTCTGTTCATCGCAGCTTTATAGTTTTTTTCACCCAATTCGATCGGAGGATGAAACTTCACTGTAAAATCGTGTGAAACATTCCGTTCTCCACCTCTTTCTAGTTTTGCAAGGCTCGAGTCAAGCAGTATGTCAAAGCCCATAATTGTTTTATATTAAAGAAATAATTTTTTTCTTTTGCTCTTCATTTATTCTACCGAGTTCAACAAGTGAATCAAGCAGATGAAATACCTGTTTTTTTAAGTTTTTTTGAGTTGTTTCCTGCTTTTATTGATCCAAAACTCAAATTAAGCTGGTTGATCAATTTTTCAGCTTCATCATCATAGAAACCACTTCCTTCGGTTTCCCAATCCTGTTTTGAAAAGTCATCTTCATCATCAGAAGTTCAAAAGCAGGTCTTCGGCTCATGACAGCTTTGTCCAAAGGGGTTGGAGTAGTTTCTCTTTTTTTGTGTGGGGAGTGGACTTCAGTCTATACTTCCCCGCCTGTAACTGTTTCTCAAAAACTGTTTTTGGTACCCCTCTTTTCGCAAAAATTCCATCTCTTACTTTTTTGAGGTCCTCTATTGAATAACCATATAATGGAGAATATTTACTTTTTACTTTGTAATTGGGATCATTTCCAAATTTCGTGATCAGTTGATTAACTGTTTGTAATAGGGTTGATTCATGGGAATATTCTTTTTTAACCGGTGGATTTTTCTTCCATCAGCGTTTGGGGTGGTGGTGGTGGAAAATCATCATCATCATCAACAACTTCTTGATATGAGGGTGGTGGTGGTGATGGTGGTGGTGTTGGTGATGGTGCTGGTGTGGGTGCGTCCGGTCTGCATTCATCACCAAAAGGGTACGTTTCGTCGAATTCATCCATTGTGTAATCAGGAAATTCCTGCTCTTCCTCTTCTTCTTCTTCCGCAGTGGTGCTTCTATTTTCATCAAGCCTTTTTGTAACTGGTCTAAAAAGTTCTTCTCCTGCAAGCTGACCAAACTCTTTGTTTATTTTATCCATTCTAAATTTTTGGTGAATTTCTTCTGTTTGCTGATCGATCGCCGACTTTTCTTCAGCCAACTGACGCCATTTTTTCATTGACATATTTCCAGCGTGAATATATAGAAGCGAAAAAAAATGAAGATTCCAAATTATGACCCAGGTTCTTCTAAGAGTAACTACAAACAAGGCCACCCTTGTATGCCAGCAGATGTTTTTCGGATGTTAATTTGTGGGCCCAGTAATTCTGGTAAAACAAACACATTACTGCATATGCTTTATGAGTTGTTAGAGCATGATAAAATTTACCTCTTTTCAAAAAACCTGCACCAGAACAAATACCAGGATCTTTTGCAGTACTTCGCTGAAGAAGTCAACCCCCACCCCAAGGTTGGTTATGAGGTTATCGAGGCCTATGGTAATGAAATCATTCCACTCGAAGAGCTTCCGGTGGACACCCAAAAAATAGTTGTTTTTGATGATCTTGTTTGTGAAAAAAACCAAAACAGCATCATTAATTATTTTATCAACGGGCGGCAGAAAAACTGCTGCGTTATTTACCTCTCTCAAACCTTTTACAAGGTGCCAAAAGACATCCGTGTTAACTGCAGCCATCTTTGTATTTTCAGATTAGATCGAAAAGAAAACAAACGAATTGCAAACGAAATAGGTGTGGATCATGAGGTTTTAGATCGCGCCACCGATGAAAAATATTCTTTCTTTTACTATGACAAACCCCAGAAATTAATGAAAAAAATTTTGATGAAGATATATAATGGGGTATATTAACAGTCCAATAGGTGGAACTAGCCAAACTACGATGAGTGAGGGTGGAAAAGTTGGTCCTCCTGGCCCAGGGGGTCCTCCTGGACCGAAGGGTGATAAAGGCCCTGGAGGACCACAAGGTCCTAATGGTCCAAGAGGTGAAAAAGGGCCCGCTGGACCACAAGGTCAGGAGGGGGCACAAGGACCGCGGGGTTTAAAAGGTGATAAGGGCGACAAGGGCGATAAGGGCGATAAAGGTGATCGTGGCCCTCAGGGTAGTGCCAGCGGTTCTGCTAATATTGACATGCAAAATAAGTACGATATTTTGCCAATAAAAAGCAACCCTTATCCTGTCCACGGTGATCTGACAAAGGTAATAAACTATCAGGACACGAGAAATATCTTTCTTTCAAAAAAGGAAGGCGGAAAAATAGAAGCAAGCATTGATATGAACAGTAATACAATCTACAACGTAAAAGCCCAGTACAGGCAGATCAAGCAACAAACAAAAAATATGTCGATAATCAGCTTGCAAAAAAACTGGATAAAGGAGCTGATATTGATATGAAAAATAAATCAATTATGAATCTTGATCTTCCATCAAACAAAAGAGACGCTGCATGTGTCGAGTTTGTTAACTACAGAATTGATGATATGACACAAAAAAAGTTTCTCACACTTGATGGCACTAACAGTATGACTGGAGACTTGAATTTAAATAACAATAAAATTATTAACTTAGAAACCGATTACAAAGATTCGAAATCCGCAGTTAATGTTGATTTCATGGAAAATGAAATAACAACTGTGAGAGATCTTGTCACTCAAAAATTTTATGAATCTCAGATCATTAACTCGGGACAAAAAAGAGACGCCTTCAGATACTTGATGGAAGACACTGATGAATCTTCAAGTGAAAACAATATTGAGGTTTTGGGCATCACAGATTTTTCTGATTCTCCACATCATATAAATAAAAAAGCTTACTCTCTCAAACTCTTGTTTGAAAAAGGCTCGCCCTACCAGTACAAGTCGCGCCTCGGTTTTAACTTATATAAACTTCCGGTCGGTTATTACACAATGGTCGTTGAATGGTTTCCGCCGGAAATGAATGAGTTGTAACACCCCAAGCTACGACGATTTCAATTTCTAATTATGCAACAAAAACATTCGAGAAGTACACCAAAACAGTTATCAATTTTCACAGATGGGGTAGCTCCCCCCACAACACCTATATCTCGATCTGCACGGTACAGTCAGTAATCCATCATATTTAACAATTGGTCATCTAACTGTTTATGGTGTTAAAGAAACAATTTCAAATGTTGACCCAAGTGTCTATGACACCGCTTTTGTTATTGAAAATGGAAAAATGGTAATGGAAACAGATTTGTCTTTAAACGGACATAATTTGAGTGGTTCCGTTCATCGCATAAATGGTTTTCATGATAAGAGAGATGGTAATGGTGATTTTTCATTAAATGGTTTTAAAAAAATAATAATGAATAAAAGTAATGTGTTATTAAAGGCAAAAATAATATATGAAACAAACCAAAGTAAATATAATTCTATTAGTCTTTTTTTGAAAAAAGAAGATCCTAATGATTCGACAAAATCTTCTGTACATAGGTTCAATTCGACTGATATAAGAAAAAAAGAACAAAACTTCGATATTAATCATGATATAGGAATTTATTATGTAATATCAATGTTTTTTACGGATGAAACACAACTATCACATGTAAACGAAAATTTATTATTATTGGTTGAATATAAATAGAAACCCAAACATTTTTACATTTATTGTATAGCACAATGCAGGACATTTTCGAATTCAACCATATCGACCAAACACTTTCTAAAGAGAAAGTTAAATTTCTGAAAGATTTATACGCTTATTACCATAAGAAACATTATGCCTATGAAAAGTTGCATCGCGGTTTTCGAAGAAAAAATTTTGTTTGTAATCTTTCGGCTGGCAAATTAATAATTAGTGCCGCAGTAGCCGGAGGAATTACATTGAACCCTGCTGTCATGGCAACTTTAACTGGTGTTGGTCTTACTTTGTAAGCAGTGGCAAGCCTTGAGAAATACGATAAGAAAACAGAACAAGCAAATTTTGCCCGTATCGAATACCAAAAAATACTTGATGAGATTCGCTTTTACCTCAGAGGTGAAGATTTCGACGAGAAGGTCTTTCTTGATAGATTGAAAATGAAAGATAATTTCGTCACTGATCATTGTATGGAAATTCCTCTATCTATTCAAAGAAAGTATGATAAAAAATTCACTCAATTATAGATTTTCAAAGTAATTATATACGCTAACAAAATGATTGCACTTTTTGCAGCTATTTGTTATTGGTTTTTTGAGCTTCTCACGCCCCCCGAAATTAGGCAAATACGCTTTATCACTCGTGAGTGTGTTTCAAAAATATTGTTACCAACTCGTGATGAAGATGGCTACCCCATTTCAGGCGAAGATGTGGTTCCATAAGACGATTTTCATCTCTAAGTTGACAACTTCACCAACAGAGCCACAATAAAGTTTATTTTTGAAGAATTTGAAAAAAAAACAAATTAGATAAATAAAAATAATAAATATAAAAATGCAGCAAGCAAAAGAAAGAGCGGAAGCGGTAAGGTTCCTTTCCATGCATCTTATTAAATACCTTAAAGAAAAAAATTATCATACTGATTTCATTAAATCTTTTAATAAAATTCTTGAAAAAACAGACGCTTTTTTGGGAGGTGAACAAATGTTTATGGATTTGACAGAAGAGAAGTTGAATAACTTATGTGATCTTTTGGCAAATGATTTGCTTTGTTTTTAACAATAAAGGATTATTAAAAAAAAAACGTGAGACAAATCGTGAATGGAAAACATACCGAATTTCCAGCGCCCTTAATTTTTTATTCCTCTTTTTTAAAAAAACACCATATTAAATAAATATATCTTCAAATATATCTTCAATGGATGTCTGTACAGATCAACAAGCGGTCTCACAAGACTACCAAACAGAGGATGTATTAATTGATGAACCAGATTTCTCTGATAAAGAAGAATGGCCAACAGAAGAATGTTTTGAAATTGTTGAAATTTTTAAATGGAGAGATATTCCTGATGAAATATACAGAATAAAAAACGTTACACACCGAAAAGGTAAATTTGGAGATTCAGCTATTTTAACTTTAAAACCAAAAGATAAAGATGATTTTCGTGTATTGGGCCCAAAACGTCTTGTTGAAGATCTTATATATTATCCTTATCAATTTGTTAAAAAAATGGGTGTGGAAATATCTAATGAAGGAAATGAATATTTTGTTTATAGATTAAAAAAATAAATTAATAATTATGATAAACTTCTTCAAACAAATCAGTGCAATATTTGACTAAAGTTATATCAAGTATTGAAACTGGAGTAATTATTTCATGTAAGATTTCTTCTTGTTTATAACAAGGGAAACAACAACCAACACAACAACAATGCATATAAGCAACACACACTATAATATGTACAAACCGCTCCATTTCAGGACAGAAAGGTTGAATTAAAAGCTCGTTGTGAACAAGATTCCAACCCAAAACCTCTCGCTCTTTCAGTTTCATGGTGAGGTAATGTTTGTAAATTATCTCACGTAACTCTGGTGGTAAGTTTTGGATTGCTTCCGTAATCTGACATTTGTTGAATGCGGCAGCGATTAAATTTAACTCACAGATATCAATAACATAAAAAAAATTTTTTTGTGTGTGTTCGGTTATTTAAAAAAAAAAAACTGGATGGTTGGTACTCTTCACAAAAGCACACCAAAGTCTTTATATGCGCTGTGCCAGTCGAAAGTATCAGAGCAAATCTTTACTAAAGGTATATTCTCAATCGGAGGAGTGTACAACAGTTTGTTTTATTCCTTGCTCAAAACAGGGATAACAAAACCCTTCCCAGCGACAGTCTATATAATCTAAACATGTAATTATACGCACAAGTTGCTGCCTGTTATAACAAAGAGGTTGTTTTAATAACTCATTATGTACCTCTTTCCATTCAGCTGTTTGTTGACTTATGTTCTGAATAGTTTTTCGAACAGCAGGAGCGTCCTCTGCAAGTGATTGCTCTAAAGCTTGTAACGTTGCTGGATCAAGTTCTTTCAAAAGCTCTTCAATGTTTATGTCAAGTACAGACATTGTTGTTTTGATATTATAAGATTTGTATTTCTTTAATTAATTTTTTTTTATGCTGGGGTTTTTTCGGTTAAGTAGTAAAACGAGGATTTACCAAATACTTCCTGATTGTCAGAGAGTTATTTCCGAATTTTAAGCTCCCCACTATTATAAAAACAAGCAAGCAAAGTGAGCTTGTTTTTATAATAGTGGGGAGCTTAAAATTCGGAAATAACTCTCTGACAATCAGGTGGTATTTGGTAAATCCTCGTTTTACTACTCGTCTGGTTGTCTTGGGACTCCCCTCCCCCTCCCACAGAGTGTGCGGACGGACGGACGTACGGATGTACGGACGTACGGACGGACGGTCACGTGACTATTACGTCACAACCAAAATTTATCGGATTGATAGGTTGCCATATTTCCTAGGCAATGGAGCTCCGCTGACGGGCTTTGCCCGCAGGCTCCGCTATTAATCTTGTAAAGGACATTTCGTTCTGCCCAATTCTACGTTTTAGAATCCATAAGGTAATGTTTGCTCAGACGTATTGTGATATTACCTAATCGTTTAGTTTGCTATATTTTACTATAAATACAAGCGCTTTGTATAATGTTATTCGGCTGGAAATTGGAATTAAAGTCCACCGTTGGAACCAAGTCCTGTGTGTATCTACGTCTCAGAGATATGTTTGCCGTAACAGATCCCTGTATCCTCCATAGCCAGTGAGTTCCCCAGGTTTTGAGAGTATCCCAAGGTTTTACAAGTGCTTTCACAGGCCAAAACCTATTTCCCCAGTATATGCCAAAAAACCTCTTTTCACAAGCTTGTCCTGTTCGAGGTAGTTGATTATGTCAGCCAGAGTTGGATTTTGCTTTTGCAGTTCCCACATCCTCTCGGTTTGCACCCTGGGCTTATCGTAAGCAGCTACAACTGGACTGTAAGGACGGCGGGAGATTGCATCAGCAATGCCATTACTCTTTCTTGCACGGTGCCAGTCTAACACTGAACCACATGGAACAGAATAATAAACAGCAGCACAGTTAAGTACTGCTCAGTAGCTTTCATTTGAATGGTCACACTTTTAAGTGTTTCAGTGTTTCAGTGTTTCAGTGTTTGGAATCCTTAAAAGGATTCCAAACACTGAACTACATGGAACAGTATAATAAACAGTAGTACAGTTAAGTACTGGTCAGTAGCTGTCATTTGAATGCTCACACTTGAGGATTCCTAACACTGAACCACATGGAATAGTATAATAACAGTAGCACAGTTAAGTACTGCTCAGTAGCTATCATTTGAATGGTCACACTTAAGGATTCCAAACACTGAACTACATCGAACAGCATAATAAACAGTAGCACAGTTAAGTACTGCTCAGTAGCTTTCATTTGAATGTTCACACTTGAGGATTCCTAACACTGAACTACATGGAACAGTATAATAAACAGTAGCACAGTTAAGTACTGCTCAGTAGCTATCATTTGAATGGTCACACTTAAGAGCCATTTTCTGAGAATATCGAGAATCGAAAGACACTCACGAAAAATCCAATTTTTTTTTATTTTGCCAAAAAATCCCTTTGGGTAAGCTAATTCAAGAAAAAATAATCCAAAGTTCCAATGATTTGTTTAACGGACGAAAATTTAAAAAGTTCGAAATATGCATAAAATGGTGGTTTTAGGGTCTCTAAACGGGTCAAATTCTCACTCAACTTTAGGAAGCCAGTGAGAGCGTAAAAAAGATTCTTTTTAAACGAAACAAACCATGAACATTATTTAACCTTTGTACTTTAAAACGGTGTAATAAGTTTGTCAATGTTTGGTTTCGAACATTTTCAAGCGGCGTTCTTATCGAGCCGCTCTTAACCTCGTTTATCACAAGGTAAAAATAAGACCAACTTCGGCCGCTTAAAACGGCATCTGGTATGTATCATTCAACGATAAAGACTACACAGAAAGGAAGCTCTGTCATTGTACTCTTACCCAGGAAAGTTACAGCTTTGGGAATTAAATACTTTTCCGTCAGTAAATTTTTACTGTTTAGTGATCTGAGCGGGTAGAATTATACGCAAATTACAGATTTAATTCCTGGAATACTGCTAACAATTACAAAGGTCGTTAAAGATAGGCTTACCATTAGTTACACATCCATGCACAATGTTTTTCCTGATCTTTGAAAGAAGGTTCTGCTTTCTTGAGTGGTGCTGAGTCTTATTATGTTAAAACAAAGCAGATTTTTAACGGCATTTCAACAAGACAGGAATCCACTCATTCAATTGAACCAAGATAACATCGAAAACACTGTGAAACAACGTATTATGCCGCCTACCTTGCTAACCAAAAAAGCAACAATACAATAGAAAAACATTCCAAACTGTAAACAAACGAATTTTCAGGATCCTGATCGAGCGAAGATAATTTAAACTCATCGCGTAGAGGAATAAGCGGAAAGACAGGTGACCTCTGTACTGACCCGCACGTGTCACACCACACTGATAGAGAGAGTCACGTATTCCAGTTCTGTGAGGTGATTTGAGATATAAATACAGGAATAAAAACTTGGTGGGAAATTAAAGCTGTTTCTACAAAGTGCGGTAATTTCGTAATGTACGTATATGTTGCAGTAAATTTCGTTCAGGGTGTGTTGTACTGATATATATATGGCGTCAACTAGTTTTTCCGCACTTCTAAAGAGGGTTACTGCCTGTGGATTAAGCAGTGATTACCCAGGCCACGTTGAAGTTGTTTCCCTAAAAGAATGCACAAGAGCCATCTCGCGGCATCTTCAATTGCGACCAAGTGTAGATAAAGCGATTGACAGTGAATTCAAGTTGTTTTTTTAACAGCCCGAGCAGATAATGTTATTGCATTTTGTTCTGGAATGACTGTGTTCCGTAAGTTTGGCCTCAGGTACTTCGTGGCACTCGGCGTCCCTTAATCTAGGTTCTGCAGAGTAACACCACTCCCGGGGGGGGGGGGAGTAGAAAGGGGGACTTTTGATAAATGTTTGGGTGCAGGGGTGACTCGGCGGGTTTGACACCCTGACCATGTTTAGGACAGAAAAACGAAATGGAATGTCGATCGTACTGACCATACCCGACAGAGACCAAAAACCGTATCCTGTCCAGCGGCACATCCCAGTATAGTCCACATAAGGGGGTAACCCTCCCTTCCGGGCGGGGGGGGGGAGGGAGGCGAGGTGGTGCCGTGTTTAGCACGACGATAGCACGGTATGACTTCAGACGCCGAAAATTGAACTTCAATGCAATCTTCCTTGGTAGCAGTTCGAGCGAGGGAGACGCGGAAACCGCGCAGGCCCATGCGTGAACTCGCCCACATGATCCCTTTTCTCGCTTTGCCATTTTAGCTTGCACTTTTTTCGTTTTTGCGTCATGAGGTTGAAAGCTTAGAGTTCAAAGTATATTTTTCTTTGATTTTTGGTTATTTAGGCTTTTTTTTTTTTCAGTAGAAGAGTCCCACCAATATGTCCTCGCCACAGAGTGGAGCTTGGCATTCGCTGGAGATGCTCTACAGTGAGATGAAGTGTTCCTCCTGAAATGGCCGCACATAAAACAGTCACAGCTGTGGCTGTTTTATGTGCGGCCATTTCAGGAGGAACACTACTTCTCATTTTAGACCATCTCCAGCGAATACCAAACTCCGCTCTGTGGCGAGGACATATTGGTGGGACTCTTCTACTGAAAAAATGCCTAAATAACCAAAAAATCAAAGATAAATATACTTTGAACTCTAAGCTTCCAACCTCATGACGCAAAAACCAAACAAGCGCAAGCTAAAATAGCAAAGCGAGAAAAGGTAGCATGTGGGCGAGTTCTCACATGGGCCCGCGTGGCTTCCGCGTCTCGCTCGCTCAAACTGCTGCCAAGGAAGATTACATCAGGGGAAGTTCAATAAACCCATCGTGCTATCGTCGATGAATATTGTGCTACAGTTGGGCGAGGTAAGGCTAAGCACGCCCCCCCCCCCTCCCCCGGAAGGGAGGGTTACTGCCTTATGTGGTCAGTACTGGGGTGTGCCGCTGGACAGGATGTGATTTTTTGGTCTCTGCCCCTAAACATGGTATATGCAGGCTTTCCCCAACCGGGTATGGTCAGCACGATCGACATTCCATTTTGTTTTTCTGCCTTAAACAGGGTCAGGGTGTCAAACTCGCAGCTTGAACCTACACCCAAACATTGGTCAAAAGACCCCGTTCTCCCCCCCCCCCCGGGGAGCCGGAGGGCACAGGAGTAGCACGACTCTGCAGAACCTAGATTAAGGGACGCCGAGTGCTATGAAGTAAGTAAATCCAGAACAAAATGCAATAACATTACCTGCTCGGGCTAACAACTTGAATTCACAGTTAACCGCTTTATCTGCACTTTGTCCGTGCAATTGAAGATGCTGTGAGATGCCTCTTGTGCATTCTTTTAGAGAAACGTGGCCAGGGTAATCACTGCTTAATCCACAGGCAGTATCCCTCTCCAGAAAAGCGGAAAAACTGCACGACGCCAAATATCAGTACTTACACACTCTGAACGTAACTTACTGCAATGTTTATTTTATTTCATGAGCTGTAATTAAATTAGAAGTAAAATTACAACAGCACGTACGTATACATTGCGAAATTACCGCGCTTTATAGAAAGAGTCGTGACCGTAAAAACTCTTTTGTGGAGCTTATGCTAAAATGTAATCCAACAAAGTACTAGCCAAGTGTTGCAAGTTTTGGTTTTTTTCTTTTTAACTTTCCACCAAGATTTTATCTCAAATCACATCACAGAACTGGAATACGTGACTCTCTCTGTCAGTGTGGTGTGACACGTGCTGGTCAGTGCAGAGCCGCTTATTCCTCTACGCGATGAGTTAAATTATCTTCGCTCGATCAGGATACTGAAAATTCGTTTGTTTACAGTTTGGAATGTTTTTCTATTGTATTGTTGCTTTTTTGGTTGGCAAGGTAGGCGGCATAATACGTTGTTTCACAGTGTTTTCGATGTTATCTTGGTTCAGTTGAATGAGTGGATTCCTGTCTTGTTGAAATGCCGTTAAAAATCTGCTTTGTTTTAACATAATAAGACTCAGCACCACGCAAGAAAGCAGAACCTTCTTTCAAAGATCAGGAAAAACACTGTGCATGCAGGTGTAACTAATGGTAAGCCTATCTTTAACGACCTTTGTAATTGTTAGCAGTATTCCAGGAATTAAATATGTAATTTGCATATAGTTCTACCCGCTCAGATCGCTAAACAGTAAAAATTTACTGACGGGGAAGTATTTAATTCCCAAAGCTGTAACTTTCCTGGTTAAAAGTACAATGGCAGAGCTTCCTTTCTGTGTAGTCTTAATCATTGAATGATACATACCAGATGCCGTTTTAAGCGGCCGAAGTTGGCCTTCATTTTACCTTGTGATAAACGAGGTTAAGAGCGGCTCGATAAGAACGCCGCTTGAAAATGTTCGAAACCAAACATTGACAAATTTATTACACCGTTTTAAAGTACAAAGGTTAAATAATGTTCATGGTTTGTTTTGTTTTAAAAGAATCTTTTTTACGCTCTCACTGGCTTCCTAAAGTTGAGTGAGAATTTGACCCGTTTAGAGACCCTAAAACCGCCATTTTATGCCTTTTTCGAACTTTTTAAATTTTCGTCCGTTAAATAACTCATTGGAACTTTGGATTATTTTTTCTTGAATTAGCTTACCCAAAGGGATTTTTTGGCAAAATAAAAAAAAAATGGATTTTTCGTGAGTGTCTTTCGATTCTCGATATTCTCAGAAAATGGCTCTTAAGGATTCCTAACACTGAACCACATGGAACAGTATAATAAACAGCAGCACAGTTAAGCACTCCTCAGTAGCTATCATTTCAATGGTCACACGTTAGGATTCCTAACACTGAACCACATGGAACAGTATAATAAACAGCAGCATAGTTAAGTTCTGCTCAGTAGCTATCATTTGAATGGTCACACTTTAGGATTCCTAACACTGAACCACATGGAACAGTATAATAAACAGTAGCACAGTTAAGTACTGCTCAGTAGCTTTCATTTGAATGGTCACACTTTAGGATTCCTAACACTGAACCACATGGAACAGTATAATAAACAGTAGCACAGTTAATTACTGCTCAGTAGCTATCATTTGAATGTTCACACTTAAGGATTCCTAACACTGAACCACATGGAGCAGCATAATAAACAGTAGCTCAGTTAAGTACTACTTAGTAGCTATCATTTGAATGGTCACACTTGAGGATTCCCTAACACTGAACCACATGGAACAGTATAATAAACAGTAGCACAGTTAAGTACTGCTCAGTAGCTTTCATTTGAATGGTCGCACTTGAGGATTCCTAACACTGAACCACATGGAACAGTATAATAAACAGCAGCACAGTTAAGTACTGCTCAGTAGCTTTCATTTGAATGGTCACACTTGAGGATTCCTAACACTGAACTACATGGAACAGTATAACAAACAGTAGCACAGTTAAGTACTGCTCAGTAGCTATCATTTGAATGGTCACACTTAAGGATTCCTAACACTGAACCACACGGAACAGAATAATAAACAGCAGCACAGTAAAGTACTGCTCAGTAGCTATCATTTGAATGTTTACACTTAAGGATTCCTAACACTGAACCACATGGAACAGTATAATAAACAGTAGCACAGTAACGTACTCTTCAGTAGCTATCATTTGAATGGTCACACTTGAGAATTGCTAACACTGAACCACATGGAACAGCATAATAAACAGTAGCACAGTTAAGTACTCCTCAGTAGCTATCATTTGACTGGGCACACTTAAGGATTCCTAACACTGAAGCACAGTCAAGTACTGCTCAATAGCTATCATTTGAAGGGTCACACTTAACGATTCCTAACACTGTATCACCTGGAACAGTATAGAGTACCCGCCAACTCACATGCATTATGCGTGAGTCACACGCTTGCAGATGGAAAACATCGACCACATGTATACAGGACAATTTCTCACGCCTGAATTCCGGATTATCAGTGAAGGGAGACTGAGGTCATTTGCCTATTTATTTATGCCCTTTAAGATGAAGTGTCTTAGTACTTTATAATCAATTTCTTAGATTTTTTTATTTCTGTACGACAGATCAAAGGTGATGGCCTATCATTGCTTTCGTCTACTTGCAGGTAGAGTTGGTGGACATCTAGATTTGTGATTTAAATGGCAGCTGTAGCAACATCGCTCCTGGCCAGTTCTGTAGAGAAGACAAATGGAGCCAAGCTGAGCAGGCTTCTCATCGATGGTGGAACAACAGTTCTAAGGAAGGTATTTGATGGTTATCACCCTCCTGCAAGCTTGGCTGCTGACCTCGATGCCTATTATGCCATTCTTAACAATCTCTACCGTCGAAGAATTCTGAATGGCCATCAGTGGGACAAACTGTTCCCACCCAGTGGAGTGGCCCCAGACTCCAACACGTTTGAGATAACTCTTCTATTCCTCCTTCTCACCAACATTTGTGGACTGTTCCCTCCCCCGACAGGTTGGCATTCTAAACCACCCGCAAGTGACACCTCTCTTGAAGCTAACCTTGCTCGCATTAAGTTTTTCTGAAATGTCTTGTATGGTCACGTGACGACCACTGGTGTTGATACACCAACTTTCACTGCTCTGTGGCTGGAGATAAGTGCTGTTCTTGTGGCTCTTGGCTTTGATCAGCAGGCAGAGCGAGGTGGAGAGGAAGATTATCTTGACACGTTACGTGAGTGGGCCGACAGTGAAGAGGATATCAAGTCACAGCTAAAAAACATACATCAAACGCAGACCACAACCCAGCGCACTGTTGAAGAGGTACGTCAGACCCAGATTGAACACCACGAAGCAAATCAGCATAGTAACCTAAAGCTGGAAGAAGTACGTCAGGTCCAGACCACAACCCAGAAGATTGTTAAAGATATTCGTCAGACCCAGATAGAAGAACTAGAAGCCCTTCAGGAAAGTAGTATGAAGCTGGAAGAAGTACGTCAGTCCCAGACCAAAACCCAACAGACTGTTGAAGATGTCCGTCAGACTCAGATCGAACACCACGAAGTGTTTCAGGATAGTTATATGAAGCTGGAAGAAGTACGTCAGACCCAAAACATAACCCGACAGACTGTTGAAGAGGTACGTCAGTCCCAGACTGAAGATCGGAAAACACTTCAGAATAACAAATCAAAGCTGAAAGAAGTACAACAGTCTCAGACGGAAATGCAACACACTGTTGAAGAAGTTGCAGCAGGTCTTCAAGAGGTAAAGGACGCAGTCGATAACTTAAAAGAAGGAAAAGACAAGGACAGGGCAGATGAAGTTCTTCGTAAACTTGCCAAGTCTGAATTTATAAAGGACATTGAGTATTACATTGAACGATTTCAGGGAGGCCCCCGTGAGTGGGTCTTTAACAGAGTTGAGAACTGGCTGGATGACAGAAGCTCCGAAAACCGTGTCATGGTGATCAGTGGAAATGCGGGAATGGGAAAATCAGTCATTGCTGCTGTAATTTGCAAGAGGATGCAAGAGGTTGGCAGATTGTCAGGGAGCCACTTCTGTCAACATAATAATGTACGTTATCGTAATCCTCAGTTGATGCTTCAGTCCTTGGCCTGTCACTTGTCCCATGCCCTGCCAAAATACAAAGAAGCTCTTGTGGAACAGTTGTCAAAAAATCTGGGTAAAGATCTTAACAACATGGGCGTGGAGGAACTGTTTGCTCTGCTTTTCAAGGAACCGCTAGCTGCTGTAAGTGATCCCGGCAGAAGCATGTTGATGGTGATAGATGGCCTTGATTAAAGTGAATACCAAGGGCGCAGTGAGCTTCTTGATGTGATTGCAAGTCAGTTTTGCAAGCTTCCTTCTTGGATTCGTTTTCTCCTCACCACTCGTCCAGCGACAAACATTGAAGAGAAACTAAAAACCATGAAGCCATTTCAATTAGAGTCAAATGATGAAAAGAATTTGGAAGACATCAGAACGTATTTAGAAAACAAACTGCAACTTGTTATCAAACCAGAAGCTGTAAACGCCACTGTGGAAAGGCTACTCGTTAGGACTAAAGGATTAATGCTGTATACTTATTTTCACGTTTCCACCATTGAAGAGAATCCATCTGCTCTTAACCAAGATGTTGATAGCATCTTACCTTCAGGGATTTCTTCGGTCTACCATTCCTACTTCAAACGCCTGGAGAGTGAATTGATTAAGGAGCTGGAGATCAAAGAGGAGCATTTTGTGAATTTGCTTTGTGTCATTACCGCTTCAAGGGAGCCTTTACCAATTGATTTCGTTTCTAATCTATTAGTACCCATCAGGAATTCACCTCTTGCGAAACGCAAAGTACTTAAAGCTATGAGCAGTGTGTCCTCACTTCTTCCCATTCGTGGTGGCTGTCTTCTCGTTATTCACAAGTCAGTGAAAGACTGGTTGACAGACATATCTTGTTAGGGAGAGCACGAATTTATCGTGGACGAGATAGAAGGTCACCGTATTCTAGCAGACCTGTGTACCAAGGAACTTGATGATCTGAAAAGAAGGGGCGTGGGCGTACATGTCGCGCAATTTAGTGCCACGGAGAAGTATTCCCTGCATCATGGTGGGCATCACATGTTTTACTCGGACGAGGCTGAAGAACTTGTATGGCTTCACAAGCAAGAACGTCCTTAGGGACCGTCATTATCTAGCGGAGAGGGAAGACCACTATATTTGGAGGAGGGGTCACTATTTTTTGAGCTCCACCATTATAAAAAAAAGTTATTAAGGGGAGGGCTACTTTTTTTTGGAGATACGTATTTACCACGTGTCTTGAACTCTGATATCTCTTGATTTTGGTCACCTCTACCCCTTGTAGGTTTTCAATTTGTCATTGATTGCAGCATTAAAGTGAAATGCCGGGCCTATGGAATGAAAGTACATATATCGTGAATACACAAGGTCTTAAAGGCATATCTGTTCAATAAACCACAATATTAAATTTATACACCATTCATTTATTGTACAAAGTTCGTACAAATTTAAAAATACAACATGCATGAGAAGATTTCAGAAGAAGCTAAAAACCGGCCCGCAAAAACTTTAATGCTGGACTCGCGCACACGCACCGATTGTATCCATGGAAATTTCAGCATTGCAAGTGTCTCATCCAACGTTGTTTGAACTTGTTCGAACCGTTTCAGCACACATCTGCAACGATTTTGAGCCCAACAAATTTGGCAGTTGCGAGCATTTGCACGGGCCTTTTCAATGATGATGATACCTAATAACATTTAATAACAAGCCTTACTTTTTGAACACAAACAATATTTTCTTCCAGGTTAAAATATGCCATATAAATATACAAAACGTCTGATTTGGCTACGGTAGTTAATCTGATTCATGGTCCAAGTATGGCATGGAAGTTGTGGAATAGTCCCAGTATGGACCGTAATCGTCATCTGACGAATACTCCTGCACTGGCCTTATTCGGACTGCGGCAGCTTCAACAACACTGCAGTCATCTTCTTCATCATATCTCTCATCACCATCATTATAATCCAGATCATCATCATCGTGGTCGTCGTCGTCGTCGTCGCCGTTGAAACTACTAGTTGCAGCGTTCCCTCCATTCTTGCCTAGTATGCCTGAGAGGTAGTTCTTCGCGTCACTGCTTAGCCGAGGTGTATCATATCGGCATAGCAATAATTCCACCCATTTTTCTTTTCTCTTTTGTTCAGTTTTAACACAGGCTCTTTTTCTATGTGACTTTTTTTCACAGAGAGGTTCTTCATCTAAACCAGGGGCGATCTTTTTTCGAACCTCTGACTTCCTCTGAGAGGTACTCATAGCCTTACGTTTTGCCGCACGGTGTTTGCTCTGTTTTGGGTTGGATCGCGATTTTTTCTTGAAGGCTCCAAAATCAACCTGAAAGAGATTCGAGGCTTTCCTTCCAAGCTCAGTTAACTTTGCTCTCGTGGTAGCCAGCTTGGTTTTAAACTGAAGCAGCTCAGAAATAACGGACGGTCCTCGTCAAAATTATGTGACGTTTTACGGCCAGCTTTAATTTTTCTGTTTCCAAGAATTGCTGATTGCAGATCACTCTTTACTTTGTCTTCAATTTCCTGCAGAGGTTTTTCCACCTGATCGATTCAATTCAAGTTCATTGTTATAATGCTGGAATCATGGGGCTTTTATGTGTGGTTCTCCCTCAGTAGGTAACCAGCTGTGGAAGGGTTTTTTGTGTTGTCCAGTAGCTGTGTTTTGCTCTTCACCTTCTCGACTTCCTGGCGGACCGTGTGATGGCGCCTTGCCTCCTTGTGGAACTCTTCAGAAAACTTCTGTTTTAAAACAGCCAAGAAGGAAACATTTTCAACAAAAAATGACTCATACACTTGATTGTAGAAGAAGTTCATCGCTGGTCGTGGATTCGGAATCCAACCAAGCGCCTTGTCTCTCCGTATTTGTGGCTCAGATGATCTCATGAGTTCCTTCACTTCCTTGTCTGTATATGACGACAATCATAATGGTGAGAGCGAAGAAGTGTACTACCAAAAGCTGGTAGAACATGACGGCCATGGAAAGGACGATATCTGATATATTTATATATATTCCATTTAAGTTTGACCTTTGACTAAAGGAAACGCTGGGCCTTTTTTGCAAACCGCTGTTGTACTTTTTTGCCGTTGGAGAGGGTCACAATTTTTTTTATTCGAATTAGGGGAGGGTCAGATATTTTTAAAACTTTTATGGGGGAGGGCCACAACTTCTTGGCCGAACTTTTTCTCAGTTTAGTGGCCCTCCCCCCCCCCCCCCCCGCTAAATAATGACTGGTGCCTTAGAGTTTTCCGAAGATGTCCAAATAATCCTCCAAACGCTGTTGTCCCTTTTGAGGAAGTACCATGACAGACTTACTAGTCATCCTCGCGTCTTTTTGCAAACCGTGTTGAATGAAGGGGGACCATTGCTGTCTGCTGAAGCGTCGCACCTTTTGCGGATGAAATACCCGGAAATACCATATGTGGAATGCATAAACGGGGGGAAATGGCATGCAGTTGTTCTTGCCCGATTTAAGTGTTTGTCTAATGTGGCCTGCTGTGATGTATCCCCGATGCAAGATTTCATGGCGTGTGAATGTATGAACGGAATGCTTCAGCTGTGGTCACTCCATACAGGCAGGCTAATCTGAAAACGTCCCATCAAGGTGCCAAAGAATTATTGTGATGGGTACGGGGCATATAGAGAAATGTCCTCCACATCTGCTTTATCATTTTACCGCTCAGTTACTTTTCATCCTGATGAGGACCTTGTGTTACCAGGAATCCTTAGCCATGCCTATACCATCGAAGGAGAATTAAAACCACTTTTTCTCGAAAGTAACTGCATGTTCTCAGTTTGTTCAATTTCTGAAGACAAAACCAAGATACTGACTGATTGCCCAGAAGATGCTAAATGCCTTGTAATGTGGAGTTTAGAAAATGGGTCAGAGATTTCTCGTGTCACCAGCGATGTAGATGTTTTGTCTTTTGCATGGTCTCCAGAGGGAAGATTGATAGCAATTTCCCATGCTACGGGTTTAATCTGTTTGGTTGATGTGATGAATAGTTTTACGACTCTAGCACAAACGACTACCTCAAATGTTTGTGGAATGATAAAATTTTCACCCGATCATCTAGTTCTCTATTGCTTACATATTCCTTGTGCTTCCTCACCTTGCCCAAACCTGTTTCGTTTCAATGTCGTTGAGCACACGTGCTACACCTTTCGTTGGAAGTATGTTCTGATTAAGTTTTTTATGATCCCAGGGAATTTGAATCTATTAGTGACTGTGGTTTTGTACTCGGGGATCCTATTCCCCTTCTCGGTAGTATCGAAGTACTGGTGCCTTTGATGACATTTGATTTTCTACTCACGAAGCAAAACCTATTACGAGTTGATCCTTCGCGAAGTCACATAAAAATGTTGAATACCGATGAAGTTGATGAAGCAACAGGAAACCTTGAAATGGTGAAAGGCGTTGCACTGTCTTTGGATGGCAGGATGGTATACGTTAGCACTTCCAGCGGTGTAGTTATGGTTTGGGCCGTTTCAAGTGGGAACCTCATAGCAGAGAAAGAGACGAGGAAACCATGGGACGTGTCAAGTGGGAATCTCATAGCACAGAAAAAGACGAGGAAACCATTGGACACTTGTCTTGTCACTGTGAGAGAGGGTGCTCTGTTGACAAGTGGTAGCGACACTGTTGAACTGTGGTCGTTTGACCTGACCGAGTGCGTCCGAAGTTGGACCAACTTGCCCAGTAACAAAAGCATGATCCCCATTTCAGAAGAACGTGTGGTGTGCATAGATAAAGGTGAAGTGATTGTCCTGGATACAACCAGTGAAACAATCATGTCAAGAATCCGAGTTTTAGATGGAAGAGTCGTGGCATGTAACAGCAGATGTCAGATCATGACCACTGATGATTTTGGCTCACTTCAGTTGTCAGATGACATTGGTATTCTCTGGAAAAAAATTTGCCATGTTTTGGCTCAAAGACCGTGCGTGGGATTTTTTCCCCTGCCGAAAAATTTGTTGTCTTTTGGTCAGAACGTGGTCGTTATCCCGTGTATGTTGTTGATGAAGTTTCAGGAATCACACTAAACACGTTACGGAACGATGATCCTCCGTTCCATTGGATTACCGAATGCAAGTTTTTCAGTGACGAAGGATGTGTTGTTGTTGGTCAGCCTCACTCAGGACATCATCTTCACTTGTTCAATGTGAAGTCTGGTGACTTGCTAAGTGTAGTTGATGTGGGAGGCACATTCGCTTGTTCAGCAGCTTGCTCTTATGAGAATCTCATCGCCATTGGCTATGATCATCGGTTCTGTGGAGAAACCTTCCAAGTCATTCGGGCGTGGTTGCCTCGGGATAAAGACAGCTTAAAGAGCAAAAAGGTCAGTGCGCTGTTGGAGAGCAAAACTATTATTGTGTATTGTATATAAAGGGTTTCTGTGGCAGCCATATTGGAGGTACAAAGCAAGAATGAACGAGGGAGGGAAATGGGGGGAGGGAGGGAGGGAGGGAAGGCGGGAGTGAGTGAGTGAGGTAACAGTAACAATAAATCTTTATTGTGCCTTAATCTCCAAAGGGAGGTATTGGTCTAGTTACAATATAGGATAACATTAACCAATATAATGAAACAATAAATGCTAAATGTCTAAATTATTTGATTACATTCGTATTAATTATTTCTTTTCTTTTCTGAACATTAAATGAATAATTATACTTCCCAACAAGTTTCCAAGTATTGTCATTCCCTAGATTCAGCAAATATATAATTTTATCATAAACTCTTATAGTAACAAAATGAGCATCTGATTTGCTGATAAGAGAATGGAGTTCGCTTTTTAGGTTATTATATCGTTGACAATACATCAAGAAATACTGTTCACCCTCTGTATAATTTTCCTTGCAAATTAGGCATGTTCTTGATTCAACTGGTATTGATGACCCCTTATGTTCGTATTTTCCTGTTTGTATTCGCAATGCGTGAACTCCTAGTCGTAATTTTGTAATACTAATTCTATGTGCTGGATTCCTGATTATCTTAAGGCACTCTTCTAGTTTGTACTCTGCTTTAATAATTTTTGTGAAATTTTCTCTAGCACTCTCTGGTGTGCTACGTCTAGCTTTCAGCCAATTTTCTACCTATTTCTCTCTTAGCTGCTGTTTTATGTTTAAACGAATTTTCTTTAATTGTTGCTGGGCTTCAACTGCCCTTGTGAGAAGCATTCGTAATGTTTCGTCGCCATTTGATATGTTGCGAAATTGACCGTGACTTTTTGCGTTCAGAAGTACTTCGTTTAAGAGTGGAATGATAGGAGTTCAGATCCCAAAATTTCGCAACCATAGAGTAGTACAGGTTTTACAAGGGCATCAAAAAGTTTGTTCTTTATTTCAATATCCGTATTTGCCAACGACCTTTTAATTGTCAATAAAACTTTGCAGGCTTTTTTACTTAGAATGTCTCTTGCGTAGGCATAACGACCGAATGATGTCATTTCCAAACCTAAATACGTTTGTTTGTCAACAGTATTTAAAGTTTCATCTGGTGTTTCAAAGTGCTTTTGTTCTTGTTTTGGCCGTATCCAGTCAAATGATAATTTTGGATTTTTTGGTGCGTTTCCATTCGTTGGCATGCTTCTGAATTACGTTAGTCGATTGCTGTATAATCCTTTTGGAGAGGAACTTACAACTAACAAGTCATCTACATACCTAAGACAAGTCAAGTAACGATTTCCCAGCATCACTCCTGGACAATTATTTTCCCAGAAATATTGCGGTAAATCATTTATAAATCCCAGTAATGAAAATGAAACTGGGCTTACGCCTAGTGAGTGAGTGAAAAAAGTTGGAATGGATGAAATGAAAAAGTTGGAAAATTCATTTAACAGTGATAAGTGTCGGGATTAACCAGTACTTAATTTTCCCCAGTTAGATGTAGTTTTGATGCGGACCAAACAGAAACGGAATACTCTCCAAGAATCCAAATCGCCTTGCTCTCGTTTGTCTTGGTTAGTTGAAACTCACGTGCGCACTAGGGGACTGTCGGGGAGTTTGAAACTGCTTAGATTTTTATTACAGTCGATGATAGTTGAAACTTGCGCTCTTGTTTGGCCTCTAACTCTCGTGAATTTTTACTGACTCTCTTCTGCTCTTGAAGAGTTTGAACTTTTGTCGGCTCTCTTTGAGCCGAGCATTACGCACGACTGCAGTCTGTCTCCAGATAGTAAACAACAGTGTGCTTTGATGTTTGTTGAAAATCAACTTTACAAGCTTGTCTATTCATGTATACATTGCAGCTAGGATAGTTGCCGAAATTATCTTTCGCACCTAACGATGACAAACAAGGCGTTACACCGAGTCAGGCACTACCGGCAGACTTACTTTGTTGAAATATATATTTCATTTTTCTCAGTTGGCCTTATTCTATAACGATAGCATATTGTGCAGGTTTGCTTGTATAAGTTTTAAGAAGAATGTTTTTTTAGTTGGAGATCTTAAATACAAAAACGTCGAGGTCCGTACCTTGCCGGATACGTCTTGAAATGTGTGTAGAAGTAAAAGAACAAGTTAAGGCGCATGTATTTTGGGACTATTGTGGCTATTCCTAATCCGGTTTAGGAATAACAGAATATACGAAACACCAACTCCCTAAAAGAATGCAATTTTGCCTTTTCTCACTGAACAAAAACATTCCGACCACATACCGTTCGTTTTGTTGTCAGGGTACATTACTAAGGGAAGGAAAAACAAGTGTATATTGTAATCTATTCCGGATTAGGCCACCAAAACGTGCCCTAAGTATCGACATTATATATCACTAGTAAGTCGAAGAGTTTCATACCTTCAGTATAGCTTTGATCCTTCACTGATAGGTGAATATGATCGGTATAAACAGACTAACAAAAATTCAAGTTTTCGCGTGAGACTGCCACCCCCTTCCTTCTTACTTGAGCGATCGAGTTAGCCCTCCCTTCCCCCCCACCCCCGTCCGCAGTCCCTGGTAAGTGAATGAGTGCGTGCGTGCACGGGTGCGTGTTTGGGTATGTGCGTGGATGTATGGATGGATGGATTTCCGCGGTCTTTATGTCATTAACATCGCAGGACAAGATAACAGTTGGACTTGTGAACAATACTAAAAACCGAACAAAAACAGTAGAGTGGAACCCTGTTTATAGGACCTCCTTCAGGCCACAAAAATGTGGTCGTATTAGCGTTCTAATTAGATCTTTAGTTGAGAAAATTGACCGCGTAAGCCGTAGTTCAGGCCAAGAAAAAGTGGCCGTAATAACGAGTTGATAGTATGAACGGGCTGCAGTCTCGTACAAAACTGTTGAGACACTTCAGAATCAGTGAGAACTTTGACCGTAAAAATCACTTCCAAGAACATTTCTTTCCCCCTTTCTCCCTTATCAACGTCTTGTTCATGGGAAGGGTTTTCTTACGTTTCCTTTACCTTTTTTTTTTTCGTTTGTGTTTTTTTCTTTTACTGATATCTGAAATAGGTTTACCCTGCAACATGCTGCAAGCAGAGGTTTATTCGTTATCCTATGTTCCAGCAGGCGAATGAGTAACCCGTCGGAACATAGAGCGACCAAGAAACCTCTGACTGCAGGGGAAATAGGTTAAGATTTTCCAGTATATTTAAGCCTCCCTTAGGAATTACTTTGTTTCTTTTTCTTTAACGTCTTTTATTTTTCCTTTTTTTAGCGTGGACAAGAAAGGGTACAACTGCAACGTCTGAGAGCATTAGCAGAAAATAGACAAAGGTTAGACATAGCAAGAGAAAACGCCTTGACGTACTGATTGCTGAACAAACAGAGGCGTCAGTTCCATTTTTCTCCATCTTTTTTCTATTTCGTTTTTTTCAGGGTGTGTCTGTTTTATGGACAACAAAGAGCACAACTACAACATCGAAGAGCATTAGCAGAAAATAGACAAAGGTTAGACATATAGCAAGAGAAAACACTGTCCAATAACGTTTATTGCTGAACAAACACAGGTATCACTTCTATTTATTTTGTCATCTTTTTATCTCGTGGTTGCGACAGCAACCAAAGAGATTATGGGAACACATAGGCATATTCCTGTCGTTATTTCCGTGACTGAGTCATGTGAATTTGGTGTTGTTCGTGTGATGTTCGTTATTCCCAACAGAGTCTCTTTGCTATGTTTTCAGGCCTTGTCAGAGATGCTTTCGTTACTTTAGGCGCTGATGTACCTGATAACTAGGGTAATGGGGTTGCCGCTGATTAGAGTGATAACTTGTGTGGCTCGCCCAGTAGCATTCAATATGTTGCAATAAAATTTAAGAGAAATCTAAGAATATTTTTGACGGGAGCATATCGTGATTATGCTTGTGTTGGTTGTGAAGCATACACAGTCGATAAGAACAGTTGATTTCCGGTTACGAAAATATGAACAGAGAACTTGTATTGCGTTGCACTGGGATTTGGATGCTGATGCGACTGAAAATTCCGTGTTGGGACATTGAATTCACCTTTGTAGCTTCTGTCCAGTGGCGATTGTTATTCAAGAGATACATAAAAAAGGATACAACATTCTAGTATTCTACTTTAAGAGTGGTAATCGAAGATTGGCCACAGAAGAATAACGTTTTTGGAAGATGGAGTGCTAAAGGTAGTGTCCGTGATATCAAACTGCTCTCTATTCTAACTCAAAACTGCAATAATTTGCATTTGATAATGGCGACAGGATGACGCCGAAACGTCACATTCTTGCGTTAATATTTCTTTTAAAACGGTTATTTTTATGTCTGTTTTCCAGGGTGGACAATAAAGCGGACACTGATCATTTGTTTCCGTTGTATGGTCAGACTAAATCACCCCTTTAATACCTTTAATATAGTCACCTCGTTAAGACCACCACTCCGTTAGTAAGATCACGTCTTGCGTCCTGTAATTTTTCGTTTGAAATGCCGCTGGGTAGAGGAGGGAGAGCGACCAACCAAATACGGTTTTTAATTTAGAAAAACAGAATTGTAATAGAAAACAGTCACTGAACTCCGGACAGAGGGCAGTGAAACAGTGCATGGCGAACAGGAAATCTAAAAAATTTATAAGAAACTTCTCTGAAGACCTCTACAGTTCTAAAGAAACCATGTCTCAGGCGGTCTTAGACCAGTTAACTAGTGATCCAGATCTCCCAAAAATTACGGAGATAACCAGGAAATAATGAAGAATGCAAAAAGGTGTTGAAGAGTTTTAAAGATGATAAGTCACCTGGAGAAGATGGTTTAATAGCCGAGTTTTATTCGTATTGGTGCCGATGTGGTTGAAAGTCTTGATGAAGCGTTTGAACGTGGAAAACTTTCGGACTTGTCGGACCTACAGAACTGGAGACCAATCACATTACTTAACATCGACTTTAAGATCGCAGCGAAAGCTATATAGGTGAGAAGTTAAGGTTGATACGTGATATAATGGACTACACAAAGGCAGACTTCAAAAAAAGCCTTTGATACCCTAGAATGGTAAATATCAGGAAGGTGTTAGGGCTATTGTACTTTGAGGAGTGTGTGAAACGGTGGATTAGGATTTTTTACACCAATATTGAAACGACAGTTTTAAGTAACGGCTTCGCAACAAATTGATGCAAACCTTTAAGAGGTGTGAGACAAGGATGTCGCCTCTCACGATACCTCTTCACATTAGGAGCTGAAATCTTCGCTAGTAAAATTCGGCAAAATACTCTTGTTAAAGGTATTAATCTATTTGAAAATGAAAGGAAGATGAGCTAATTTGCTCATGATACCATAAATAAATTTGGATGCATCTCAGGCTTAAAGCTAAATGTTAAAAAGACAAAGGCATTGTGGTTAGGCAGGTGGGCAACGTTACATTTAACCTGGACTCGAGACCCTGTTAAAATCTTAGAGATATACTTCTCTTACGATGAAAAACAGAGCAACCATTTCACTTTTGAGCCAAAAATCCAAAACCTGCAGTGTAAATTAGATATATGAAAATCAAGAAACTTTAAGGTTGTTTGGAAAAGTTGTCATCATTGAATCACTTGGGCCGGCACAACTTGTACACTCAGCCTCCAATAAAATGTAGATTTAGCCAAGCCTAAAAGCGGAGCTCCACATCTCTCTTTCATGCTAATTGGCCCGTAAAATACAGTAAATTTTAGTTGCGCAGTTATTCCCCAAGAGGTGAAAAACAGCAAGGGAAAACATGCGGACCGCTGAGGAAACTGTGAGTTGGCTTACTTTTCCTCAAAGAGAAGACTTCAGCACGACTTTCACCGACAACTCTTCTTGAAATACACATTTCTCACTGATTCCAATGCATCCCTCTGGCTGTTTAGTTCTTTTAGCCATGAAACATTTCTCGAAATCTATCTTGCTAAAATAAATAATATTTTCCCGGTATCCAACCGTTTACTGACAAAAATTCTCCAAAAAATGTTTTCGGAATCTTTCAAGCACACGTATAATTATCAAGAAAAAATGGCACAAGTTTTTCAACCACGAAGTATTAGTCGGGCGCTTTCAAGAACACACCCTGAACTAGTTTTAGGCAGCTTTTAGAGTCTCATTTCAGACAAAATAGACTTAGACCGAGAAATGCTTTGCTTATAGTTACTTAAATAAAGATTTCATTTCGATCTGTAACTAAAGACACACTGAAATGACTTAGCGGTTTAATAAAAACAAAACGAACATGAAAACATGCCACACTGAACTCACTCACTGAAACGGCGATTCTAAGTTTAGTCGCTAAATTGGGACAGAAATGTCATTCTCTTCAAATGGAGAAACCAAAAAATATAACAATATAAGGAAGATAAAATATTCCACAACTGAACAAAAACATAAGGAACTTTACACTAAGACTATAAACTTAAAAATGACGACACAGCGACTCTTCAGGTGTTGAATACTAAATTACGAATTAGTCAAAACAACCCAATATGCATCGCCGAAGAAAAACAACCCACATTGAAAAAAACAACACAGACACAGAATTTTTTTATTTACGGCTCAAAGATGCGACTTTTTTGGCAAGTCACAATTCTTGTGTGTGTTGTAAATGGAAAGTTCAACAAGGAGGGGAATAAAAGACCTTGAAATACCTTCAAAAGGCAAGTACTCGTTTTAATTTTGTGTAGCTTAGCATGGCGGTTGGTGAGTTTGTTGTTGAATTCACTTAACACAGCAGTTTTAGTTTTTAAATTGCGATCGCCACAATGCCTTTTGACTGCGATATTTACTTAAGGACGTTCGCGCCAATTGTTTCTGCGCATCCTTACTGCGCACGCAATTCACTTCGTGATGTCATGCCACGTCACGCATTGAGCGCGCGCGCTGTTGAAGAAATGTGGAGATATATAGCGATAGTGGGCACTTTAATATCTATGCACGGGTTTAACTCTCTTAAATGTTCGGTGACCCCATATTTTCTTTCGATAGATCACTTTCTTTGTCGATTATCTACGTTTTGTGAAAAATTAAAGAAAATCTGTATTGTAGAAGTTTAATTTTTTTCAACTTTTCTGCCCTCGCATCATCAAATTCTACTATTATTGAAGCTGCACGGTGTTCGTTAAAGTCGATCTTAGAGGTTGAATTTAACTAAAAGGATGACACCGGTTCAAATTATTTACTTAACAGACCCAATTAAGTAAAATTTGACTAAGGAAGTGGGTCTACAGCGAATCATTTTTAATATTTTTCAACTAACAAGCACTGAGGCCATGTCGAGTTACGAGGGCCGATTTGTCAAAATTGGGGTAGTTTTTGACGCGCTTTATTTCGAAAACGAAGTCGGAGACCCCCCAATTTTTTTGCATTTCTGACATAGGTAACTCATTACCTGACTGTAGCGAAAGTATGAAAAAAATCTGTATTGTAGAAGTTTTTCGCGCGAACGTCCTTAAATGACTTCGTTTTTCAGTTTTTTCTCTTAAATTAACGAGGTTCGGTATATTTTCATTCAAGAAATTGTGTAGGCTTAAACTGGAATTTTGCTTTTTCATCTGTCGTAAGCTTAAATGAAGATAAGCTTAAGGACGGTGGCCCCTATTGCTAACGCGCACATTTTCTGCGCATCGCGCGTTCATCCCGCGCAATCGCGACTGTCCGCAATCGCGCGATTCCTGTATGTGCAGTGGTGCGAAAATAAAATTTTAGGTCTATTGAGTTGTTGTTTTTGTATTTCGCTTCGGCTGTGGAAGTGTTGACCCGCAAATGGGGAACGTGAAACCAAAAACGAAATGGTAGGTTAATGAAAGAATCCAGGCAGTCGAAGCGCCAGCGCTTGCACGACAAAAAACAAACATCGACACCGGCTTCCAACAACAAGTGAAACGAGGAAAGTAGCGCTGGAGGGACGAAGTTGACTTGGCGAGAAGATGGACGAACAGTGGATCTCGGCGTGTTAGCTGAACAGACTTGTTTTTCTGGAAAGCGACCTTCTGAAAAGACCACGATAGCGTCAACCTTTCCGTTAAATTGTCAAGTACTTCGCTTCCACCTCCACGGTAAAGAAAATTATCAATTTGATTGTGGATTTACATATTATAAGAATTGTTTAATTGAGAGACTTCATATTTTGAAAATGATATTCTTAAGATGTTAAAGTGAATGATCGAATGAAACTGCTTCCGAGTAATTTTTTGAATCTTTGGAACAAAATAATACAGCAACTGATCGCGAGTTAAATCTCTTTGCCGAATAACACTTCGTAGGCGACAAACTTGTGCCATTTTCCTCCATATTTACATGTGCTTGGAAGCTTCCAAAAACCTTTTTTGGGTAATTTTGGCCGGTAAACTGCCAGATGCTGCCGGTAGCAATACTATTTATTTTAGCTAAGTTGTTTGATGGTTGACAGAACTTAACAGCCAGCAGGATGCATGCGAATCAGTAAGAAATTCGTTTTTACATTGACAAATCTGTGAAGTCGCTACCGGCAGCAAGTTAAAATGGCATTATTAGAGCAACTGTAGTTTCACGAGTACTCTCCTTGAAGTTAATTAGCTTTCCAAAGAATGTTGGAAGAAGAGCTGCCTGTGAAAGTTGTGTTGAAGTCTTGTTTTTGAAGAAAAATAGGTCAACTTCACTGTTTCCTCAGTGGTCCGCATTCTGTTTTTGCCTTTATGTTTTCCCATTGTCGTTTTTCATCTTTTGGCGAATAACGACTGAAATGTACTGTATTTTAGGGGCCAATGAGTTGAGAAGAATCTTTACAAACCACAAATGCACTCCAATGTATGAGTGTTTAGCCATTTAGCGTGATCAGGATAAAAACGCAGAACAATTAGTAGAAATTAGTACGAAGTTTTATGCTGACATGGCCTTCCTCTCTCTCTTTTAGAATGCTTTTAAAACAGTGTTTCAAAATGAAAGTCGTAAAAAGACACTGTCTAGAGGACAAAGTTGAAGCAAACTACTTGTTTAGATTGAAACTGTGTCTCACCTAACGCGAAAACCGAAAGTTTCAGACACTTGAGCAGTATTGTATTTCAGATCTTTTGCAGTGAAATAATCACTCCTATTTTTAAGGTACTAACATACATGTTGTCATTCCCACGTGTGGCATTTTCTTACCCGAGGGAAAGGAAACGTATCTAAGGCTTACATCTGATGAAAAATCTTTCCATTTGTAATTTGTTCGTAAGAGATTAGAAAGAGTCAAAAGCGAAAGCAAATTGTGAAGCAACTTCTTGAAAGAAAAGCAAAAACAGCACCTAATTCTGACCCGCCCGATAGTCTATGAAATATTAAAAGAAAACCTACCTCCTGTCGGTCTGGAAAAATGCCGATAGCTGTTATAAACTGCAGCAACCGATGGAATGAAATCGGGTTGACCTGCTTTGGTTAAAACTGAGATCAAACCGAACGATTTTGCTAAATAATTAAATTGTTTATATCCAAGGAACCAGCACCTACGTTTACAGGTACGAAGCAAAACATAAAAAGAAAGTAATTAGGCTAAACAGAGATGTTTTTCGAAGTATTATTCTCTTTCAATTTTTACGCAAGGGCAATTAAACCTGTCGTAACGATTGAGTCCTTTGGTTTTGTTTTTAGTAAGCTTAAGCTTAATTATAAGTATTTAATTGGGTTGTTAATCCCTATGCCGAGCAGGATTTTCGATGTGCGTGTCTGTTCTTGAAAAGCAACCTTTTCCGTGTACGTTGATACGGTAGTTTCTAGTCGAAAATATTACACTTAAGTTTTAAAAAAGTTTGAAGTGTTTATGATTACATTCGCTCCACGGTTTCCTGCCATCTGACTCAGTGAAACTTACGCGCGTTCTGACAACCTTTCAAGATTGGTCTGCAAACTCGCAAATGTTGGGAAAAAAATAAAAATGTTATTTACCTGCCTAGGTCGGTCCGTATAGGGAAAAACTGTGCCCTTGGTCTTGGTCTTGAGTACGGCCCGAGTACGGCCCGAGGCGAGATTTACCTCTTGTACTTTATTGAGCTCTAGGTGAATCTCGTGACCGACAGGTTGTAACCTGCAACTGAGGCAACAAAAATAGTTATATCATGTAACCATCATGTGTTTGCAAAGATTCGGTCAATGGATATATAAAAATTCATCCTTTTCTAAACGTTTTGCAGATCTTTTTGAGACCCATCTGCAGCCAAGATCATCAGGAAATCTACTCCTAAACAAAAAGGTATGTACTGCGCTTTACATGATAATTATTTAGTTATCACGGATTTAGTTGATAAAACTTCTTCAAGTTATTCCCTTTGTTGTCGTGAGTCTTTTCAAGGCATTTTTTGATCATTTGCCACAGATTTAAGCAACCTTTATTAAACCCTTTTAAGATCACATTATCTTTGTTCGTCAGCGTCGAGAAAATCAGTTTTAGGCATTTCGCTTAATTCATGCAGAAATTTCTATCGAGCTATCGTCTTTGTTTTTTCTCTTTGGTTAGAAGTTTTTTCTTTAATAAAACTAAACTCGGCCAGCGTGAGTGCTTACGAACACTTTCCCAGGTACCTTGTATGACTCAGTGTAGCTCTTAAAACAGAGATTCCAATTATATTTGCTGGGCTTAAACATGAAAAATAATAAAAATGTAATTAGACCGACACCGGTTGAACCTTTAAAACATTTCTTGTGGTGTTAATGACTGAAAAGAAAATTCCTGTCCTGATTACCATAAGCAGTAGCACAGTTCTATTGACTAAAGGCAAATCAAGAAATCCGGAACACGTTAGTATTCTGCGTCAGCAACCGTTGACCCGTTTTGCTTTTTTTATTTATTTATTTTTTGACTTACAGAATGATAAAATTATGTGGGCTTTGTAAATGAAGGTTTCCATGAAGTGATCTTTCTGTTTTGAACAAATTTTTGTACCCGTCGGGGCGCATTAATTCCAACCCTTCTACATGGGCTTTTGAGCTTGTAATTACATCACTAAGTCAAAACACCACGTGTGACGTCATCCGTGTGGCTTCTTCTGTTAGCCACAAGTAAGAACCGATAACTGTGGTATTGTGTGCGACAGAACAACTTAGGGTGCGTTTCTTTGGGAAAATCCAAATCCGGATTCTTGTATCCAAAAACGGATTTTGCGTTTCTTTACCTAACTCCGAAAATGGATTAATCAGGGATTAGTGATCTGAAGAATCCACACTCCGAATGGATACATCAGATTAAATCTAAATCCGGATTTTTAGGATTCATGATCCGTGCGTTTCTTTGGGGGACGGATCCGACAATAGTACATCTGTCAAGCGGTCTTCCATGCAAATTTACTGGTCTCGCCATATTTTCTCTCGATCTTGCGTGACAAAACATTCGATCGTGAAAAAGAAAAATTCCGTATATTTGAAAAGTTTTCTCCAAAAGTACAGACAGAAGCACTGACACGTCAGGATAACCTCATTTGTGTACCATTTCTGTAATTCAGTTACCAGATTTTGCTAATTGTGAACGCAAATAGCGAGTTCACTTGAACTACTGTAGATACTGTCCTTGTTTATAAATTATTTGTATTCCATTCTAGTTAAATTCTAGGGCAGTACGAGAGAAATATCGTTCTGATATATATATATTGCGTGCCGCCAGCCTGTCTTGTCGTGACAAAATAATCCTTTTTGGGATTTTGCGTTTCTTTGGTGTCGAAGAATCCATATGATCTGGGATCACAAATCCGTTTTCGGATTCTCCCAGTAGAGAGTACTTTAAACATGTGGTGCGTTGTTTAAGTGAATGCGGAGTTTATAAGTAAGCAAATGAGTGCAAATGTCTACATTTAATACTGCTCAACATAAAACGTGAACACTACGTATTGAAACGTGCTTGAAACTCTGTTCCTGTCTAGGTACGAGGAAAATTTTATACTAGTGTTTCAGTCACAAGCAACGAAGCATACACACTACTAAATATCTCAGCGCCACTGGCTACGAATGTAAAAAGAAGGATTGTATTTTTTGAGGAAAACAGTTTGTCACGTGATAAGCGGGGCAAGTATCCGGCAAGTGAGTGTCAAGTAAAGGCAAGGACTGTTATCTGATAGTGAGTTTTTCACGTCGTGGCCGAGCAAATTCTCATCAGGGGATAGCGACAAAACGTGGTGTAGGCCATGGCCTATCCTATGGCCTACCGGTGGTTAATTTTTTGAAAACAGTTCCTAAAAAAATGGCCTAAGCCACACAATAAGCCTACTGGTAGTGAATTTTCCTAAGAATGCCGTGTTCAAATCTTTTATGACGGAAGAAATAATTTTTCATGTAGCTTGTATGTGCATGCCCAACTGCAGTTAATTTAAAACGGTCATAAAAACAGTTTAACCAGTTTGAAAGAAACAACCACTTTTCCGGGGGAGGGATTCTCAACAGATGCTCGGGTAGGGAGGTGGGTCAAACCTTGACCTTGTTTAAGACAGAGCAGATTTTTCAGGGACATTCAACCCAAAATCACACCCTGTCTTGGACTAGAATGGGGTGAGGATAAACTGTTTCTTACATTGATAATTAGTAATCTATTTACAGCTTTATAGAGTGGTTGAGCTGTTTGCAGTAATTAAGTATAACCTTACCTCATTTAAGACAAAACCTTGTGAGAACCATACAACCCTGTTAAGGTCAGATAATGGAGTAACATCCCCACCTCCGGAACGCTTTTACCGCATGTCTATTAGGACGTACGGAACCAGGACATATTCCTATGGAAGTTCATTCAAAATTATTGCATGAAACTGCAAAAATATGTCCCGTTTCAAGTCAGCTGAATTATTTACTTTGCAACTGTACGAGTTTGCCGGCTTTTGAATGCAATGTAACTCAATGTTTGTCATAACTTCCCATTCAAATATTTTTGGGCTTGTCACGCATTCCTCACCAATTAATCGTGTAGGAGACCATGTTTTCCATCGGATGCAAAAACCGTATGTTTTAAAACTACAGCGAGTACATGTATCTGCCGGAAGATGTTCTTCTTTACGGGGATCACGAGGAAGGAACTGATAAGAGTACATTCTTGGAAGCCCGCTTTAGAGACGCCTGCTTTAAGCTATTACAGACAATAATTTTGTCCCGACAGAAGGCTCATATATATTTTTTTCTTCCATTAGCCCGCTTTATATGTTTTTATGGAGTGACATTAGATCCCATAAAAATTTAACTTAACTCAGCTCGCTTTACGGACTATGGTTATCGGTGTACAGTGTATATGTACTGAATATTTTCATTTTAGTCCGTCTGGCTGAGCTAAAACTGAAAATGTTGGTGCAAAGCAAAGTTACATACTATTTAAATAGACTTTGTTGTGCTATAAACCAGCATATTTAAATAATTATTCCAATTGATCAAATTTACTCCATATTTAATACCAAGTAGAAACCAACAACTGACAACAACAATATTCTGCAGTCACGCAAATCATAAGAGGTCACTGTGGGCTTCCTTGATGTTGTTCTTCGTCAAGCAATAGACACGTAAACTAATATAAATTTCACACACAAAAAAAATGCTCATATACAAGGTTCACTCTTATGTTTAAGAGCCAAAATATACCTTATTCGTATTTTTGCTGTAATAGGTGCAATTCCCTCACATTTATGCTTGATTATGATGAAGATTGTTTTACGAAATTGACCACGGGTAGGCCATAGGATAGGCCATGGCCTACCCCACGTTTTGTCGCTACCCCCTCATCAGGCATATGTAATTTTTTTTCTTCTTAAACCAGGAAAAACGATTTGGCGATCACGGGAAAGTTTCCAGCTATATCAGTCTTTGACACAGGCTAGTATGCTTCTAAAAATACTGAATTGGTAGACGTTTTGCAAACTTATAGGTTTCTAAGCAGAGGCACATACTGGACATATAAAGCACGTGCAGACCGGAAGTTTAGATATTGAAGTTTACCGGCACATAGTTTACACACTGAAACTTAGTAGAAGAGCGTTCGGTATAATTCCACATCTTTACAAATTAAGTGCACACTCTGCAATAAAAGCCACCTTTTACCGGCTACCAAGGTTGTTGCATTACGATCTAATGCTGTCAAATGTCATTTATCCCCGGCAGAAGCCTACAAACGTGTTTTTCAACGGATTAAATGGTTGACGGTTGAAAATTGTCACTTTTTGGTTTCGAGACATGTGATGGTCCACTACTTTTCAACTACGTAGGCACTTTTTCCGTTTTTTGTTGTTGTTTTTTTTGGTCATAGGACAAGCTTGTACCCCTCGATGTTTTCTGACACGGATAAGTGATAAGTGAAAAACGTTTATGTTTTTAAAGGTAAATACGAAAAATGATATGCTGAATTTTCTTATAGTGCAGACACAGAGGGACACTCGAACCGTAGACTTTTAGGGCTTTCTTAGACATTTTTAATCGTCATTTCACCTCTTTTATTATTAGTTTATTTATTTATTTATTTATTTATTTATTTATTTTGTTCACTAAGTTTTACCTTGAAAGCCGCACTTCTTAATTTCATGTTGTTTGGTTTTAGGTGACCCTACTTCACATCGCTACTTTCAGGGAAAATGTTTTCCAAGATAGTAATTCTTTTTACTTGCCTATCTGCCATTGGAGAAACCGAAGCATCTAAATACGGTAACTGGCTCTGACCACAATCATCATCATCATCATCATCATCATCATCATCATAATCATCATCATTTTACAATTTAGAATTAGTTTGATTAGATAATCGTCCTTTTATGCTGTTCTGCTCAACTGTTGTCTTTCTTCGTTATTTCCAGATGTTTTGCCCAACGTAAAAGTAGTGCCCTGTGGGGAAGGTCATTTCTGCCGGGATGGAACCGTTTGTTGCTACCATCATCACGTGGCTGTATCGTGCTGTCCCGTTACCCACAGATGCTGTGGGAGTGGAACACACTGTTGCCCTCTTCCGTTTTCCCAGTTAGTTTTTATAATAGCATTTTTGATCACTGCTTATTAGCGTTTGCGTTCTACACCTCTTCTTGAAAGGACTGACTCACTCGGAGGTTGTCTCTTGCTATGATCGTTTTTGTTAGTGTTAATGTCATTTGTTGATGTTGTTGTTGCTTTTGCTATTGTAATTGTTGTTATTGCTGTTATTAGAGCTCCTGGTTTTGCTATTGTTGCTCCTTTAGTTTTTTTTCTTTTGCTATTGTTACTCGTTAACGCTCTGCTTGTTGTTAGACATCGGTAGATTTAAAATGACAGTTCCAAACAAGGGCGTTGACCGTAGGAGTGCTAGGAGTGCTAGGTACCTGGAGGGCTGATGTCATTGAAAACGAAAACATCGTAATCTAAAATAGAAGGGTGAAGTCATCGGGTACGATGACGCCACAATTCAAAATCAAAATAGTGATGTCATAGAAAGGAATCAGTAGGGCGTCAGAGCGTTACAAGAAAATTGTAGGAAGATTTTTTCCGTAAACAGAAAAATTCTAACAGTTTCCTCTACCAAGGACACGTTTTAAAATGTCCAAAAGAAAGAAAAGATATTTTTCTATTGAGGAGTAAAAAACATATAATGTGGAAGGTTTTCACTTGAAATGGAGAAAAATTGTTAACGTATTTTGAGAGTATTTAATTTAAACCATTAACTATTATATGCTATTTTTATAAAATAAACTAAGTACAATACCCTCTCGAGTTAATCATCTTGTCGTGTACGTTTAGTATTTTCTCTTCCCTATTGTTTTAACGTTGTTATTATTGTTGTTGTTTTTACACAGATGCTGTAGCGGGGAACAAACATGCTGTCGTAGGGACGATAAGTAAGATTAGAATCGTAATTCTCTTTAGGCTTCTCTAGCAAAATTGTCAATGTGTAAGCAATGGACGAGTTCTTAATTGCAATTAACTGCACTTGCACGCTCTATCGATCGATTGCTCGTCCATTCCTGTACCCTTTGTATTAATTTACTCAGAATTTAACTGAATTCATTAATACTATAACTGAGAGCTGGTCATTTTTACCAGCTCCTCCCAGTTGCCTTGATAGCTCAGTTGATTAGAGCGCTGCACCGGTATCGCAGAGGACATGGATTCCAATACCGTTCAGGCTTTTTGTAGGCAACTGCTGCAAAAGTTGCATACATAACTGTGATGATCTTTGCTGTTTTGCTGATGTTGTTGTTGTTGTTACACAGATGCTGCGGTCGGGGTAATTCTGCGTTTTGCTGTTCGAGCTCGGAAAAGTAAGATTAAAATCACAATTGTCTTAAACTTGAATTTTCCTAAATAGTTTTCTGTCGTTTTTCAGTTCAAGCAGAGGGACTGACATAAAAACTTGGTAGGGAGAGGACTAAATCGGCACTTCTGCAAAGAATGGCCTGTTAGAAAGTGCCTTGATTCGTTAAAAAAATTTAAGCTCATAGGGGTCTTTGCTTGGGTGGACAAAAGGTCGAGCCGTGAATAATTTGCACCATCACAATAGCAAAACTACACTTGTGTCCACCATGGCTTACCTTTGTATTCAGTGGTTTCAAAATCATTCACAATTCCTCAGTTTGAACTACTGGTAAACTTACAGCCGTAATGAATTTTTGTTCGTTTCGGTTTTGATGCTTTGTTCGAAAAACAAAAACACATGAAAGGCATCAACTGCAAATTAAATAGCTGCGTGATTCCGGTCTCTAAGTGTTTTGGAATTGCCGCCACGTACAATTTTCTGTGTTCGATCTGTAAAAATAACAGACCTCTTATCCATCTAGATGATGATTTTTTTCGTTGTTGTTGCTTTTGTTTTCGTTACAGTTGTGACGTACCAAACCATAAGTGTGTTCCTCGTGGCCAAGGTAATGCCATTCCATGGCAGTTCCTGCCACGAACTGAGAAGGTGAACGCGGAAGAGCCAGTAATCCTAACTGAAAAAGCTTGGCCAGCTGGTATGAACGTTCGACGAATTTTTAACTTTAAACCCTAATAGAGATCAGCATCAATGTATTATAACACCGCATATATAGGTCTCAAGAATATAGGAAATGACCACCACAGATGGATTGTCTGTCTTGATACTTAAACAAGTTGTCCCAACTAGCACTCAACAAAATGTCTAGAAACAAGTAAGAAGAATTTGTATAATGATACCTGACCTTAAGAATTAATCACCCGCTTAATAAAAAATGTGCAACAAATGTTGCACAAAATCGTGAGGTTTCGCGAGCAATGAAAAATTAACTGATGTTAACAAGAGCCGAAACGCAAACTTTGTTCCGGCCAAAACGGTTTTCTTGACAATGAAGCCTCAAACGGCAAAATATGCAAGTTGGCTGTAATAAAATTAGGACCCCTCATTTCATTTCTTCTTGGGAGACCACAGGCAGCCCAAGTTCACTGTCTCGTAGCACGAACGTTACTCTAATTTGTAGTTCTCGACTTATAGTCTTTATAGTCTCACAGGAAATTTACTTTGGTTCTCAAAATGCTAAAATCGAGTTATCTGACGTAGAAATAAACTCCACGTATCTCAAAATGGGCCTGTCTTTTTGTCGTGTGTGTAAGTTTGGCGCAAATCGTGCTTTTTAAGGCGAGTTTTTTTGCTCGTTGTTCGCGGTGCATCGCCAACTACAAGTCAAAAATCACGTTTAGGCTATCAGATAGTAAGCTTATCGAGCTTGGATCACCTGTGATGAGACTTTTCGAATGGGACATTTGTTGGGCAAGCTCGTTTGTTACGAGAGTTTGTGGCCTTTTATATTACTTATCTTGATAAAAATTATCGGAAAATGCTGCTAAGAAAGGTTGCTAAAAGCAGTGCGCGTGTACTAAGGCTCGCACGTGTTTGATGGATCGAATTTTAGCGAACTATTCACGGATCGGCAGTTCCGGCTAGAAAATTAGAGACAATCTGCCGATTCGCCTCTGGAGGAGGATTTTTGCCCGGCATATTACGAGCATAATATACGTGCATTCAAGCTTACTTTGGAGCAATAATATTATGTTTTCTCGCGTTTTTGAGGATCCCTGGTGAAAATCTTGGAAGCATCTTTAAAGATCTTCATATAAGGACCCTTGAAGACTTGATGGGAAATCCAAGGGACTTCACCTTTAATCCTCATAGATCTTAACAGATCTTTCATAATCTCGCAAAGATCCTGAAGGTCTTTACAAAGATCATCAAGGATCCTTGTGCAGGATCTTAAAAGATTTGTAAAGATCCTTTTTAGGATCCCATCAAAAGTGATTAAGATTATCGCCATTTAAGATCCTGTAGGTCCTCTTACAGGATCACAAAGAATCCTTGGAATTTCTGTAGGTTCCTTATAAGATTTCTACCAGGGATGACGCCAAGGAATATAGTGCTACGTTTTAGAGGCATAATTAATGCATTACCGTGCAACCCCTATTGATTCATTCATTCATTTAATCTATACTTTTTATTCGTTCACAGGCATCCACTGAGACTGACAAGAAGCATTTTTATGTGCGTTTATATTGAAGAAGCATACTCGAGTGGCATTCTGTCACTGATTAATTTCAAGCAATAATTATTAATTATACTAGTAATTATTCAATGGCAATAAATTCATGTTCTTGAGGAAGTAATGTTTTTTTCTCAGTTAAACGCAGGGCCTCGAATAAAAGCAGGGTTTAAATAAAAGCCGGGTCCACACAGTCAAATTTTATAAACACCCCGGCATTTATTCGAGGTACCGGCGTTCATTTGAGGTCCGACGTTTACTGGAAACTAAACCCTTCATGCAACTGATTCTCATCAATAACCAATCATGGCAATCTCAAAAACGTTCATGAACCACTACAGTACATCAGCTCATACTAAACACCTAATTCTTCCACCTTGTTTTGAATTTTATAGACTACAGACAAAATCAGTGACATTTTATTCCTGTTTTACTCATCTTTTTGCTACATACTGCTATACATTTGGAGAACGTTAACTAAAAGGACAAAAAAAAGGCTATCACAAATGGTAAAAAATTCCCTTGTTTAGTAAACGCCGGCCCCCGAATAAACGCCGGGTCTACGAGGTCTAGTTGGAAATAAATGTCCCCACCGTTTAATCGAGAAAATACGTTAATTTCGTAACCAAAGAATAAAGCCAGACCTAGAATAAAGCGGTGTTTAATTCTTTTTAGTCAATTCGTGATATGTTTACTTTAATTTGACCCAGAACAACTGCCTAAGAAAATTACGTAGGACATAAAGTAGTCATGGCTGAAAAGAAACTGATCGGGAGAAACTGAACTTTCCCGGAAAGAATGATAGTAACAGACGCTGAGACGCATTGAAAACATTGAATAACTCTGTTACGAGGGCGGAATTTTTGCAAAATTTGCGCTAATTTAAATATTGAACCCCCGAGACCGCTATTTGGTAGCTCGGTTTATGCCGCGGTTCAGGCACAAAAATCAAATACAAAATTAGAAAATATCAAACTATCCAAACCAAAGTTTTCCAAATTCTACCGCCATGCTTTTATTGATTAAGTTTCTTTTAATTGCTCGACCCAGGAGGGTTTCGAGCTAAGGCCGTAGGAGTGTGAGGGAAAGAAATTAGAATTAGTAAGTTTTATTTGCTTTGCTGTTCAAAAATATAAAATCCAACGGAAGGTTCTATTCTCTTAGTATTTCCAGATCAGTTGTACCCAGTACCTGTTGTTCCTAACTTTCATTATTAGATCATAACTGTAAGAAGCGTTGAAGTGTAATTCCAGCCTTATTAATCTTGTAAAGGACAAATTCCGTGCTGTACAACCCTACCTTTTAAAATCCATAAGATAATGTTTGCTCAGACTTATTTGTGATATTACCTAATCGTTTAGTTTGTTCTATTTTACTTAGTATAAATACAAGCCCTTTGTATAATATTATTCGGCTAGAAATTGGAATTAAAGTCCACCGTTGGAACCAAGTCCTGTGTGTATCTACGTCTCAGAGATGTGTTTGCCGTAACAGATCCAGTAGCTTTTATTTGAGTGGTGACACTTGAGGATTTCTAACACTGAACCACCTAGCACAGCACAATACCCCGCATCACAGGCAAGTTCTGCGCCATTAAGTCTTCATTTGAGTGGTAACACAGGATTAAAAGTTAGAAACACGTACCTTGTACTGAGTAATAAACAGCACCACAGGAACGTACTGCTGCTACCAGATTTGCATGGTTACACTTAAGGGTTTCATCCACAGACTCAAAAATATGAACCACCTTCTACAACATAATAAAGAGTACCACAGGAAAGCATTGCGTGGCAACTTTAATTTGAATGGTTACACTTGAGGGTTTCATCCACAGACTCAAAAATATGAACCACCTTCTACAACATAATAAAGAGTACCACAGGAAAGTATTGCGTGGCAACTTTAATTTGAATGGTTACACTTGAGGGTTTCATCCACAGACTCCAAAGTTTGAACCACCTAGTACAGCATAATAAACTACCACAGGGACGTACTGCTCAGTGTAGCTTTCATCTGAATGGTCACACTTAAGGATTTCATTCACAAACTCAAAAGTTAGAACAACCTTGTACAGCATAATAAACAGTACCACAGGAACGTATTGCTCAGTATAGCTTTCATTTGAATGGTCACACTTTAGGATTTCATTCACAAACTCGAATGATATAACCATCTTGTACAGCATAATAAACAGCACCACAAGAAAGAACTGCTCAATGGCTTTTATTTGAATGATCAAACACAAGAGTTGGGATGAATTTGTACAGCATAATAAGCATAAAGGGAGGGGACACAGAAAATACAACTTAAAAGCTGCCATTAAAATTGCTGCACTACAGGGTTTCATCCACAAACTCTAAATCTTGAACATCTTGCGAAGAATAATCAATTGTTAACAGTGAGACCATCAGTGTTAAAAAGTGATCAATATCCTAACTCTCTTTAAAATATTAAGAAATCTCAGTGTTCAGACACATGGAAAAACGTACATGTAACGTGATAAACTTCATTATCAGTTAAGGGAGACTGTGGTCATTTGCTTATTTGATTACGTCTCACATTTTTATCTTTCCAGCAAAAATGTACCGTATTTACCCGTGTATAGGCCGCACTTTTTTCAAGGAAAAAAACGTTCAAAATTTGGGGTGCGGCTTATACGCGGGTACAAGAGTTTTGAGCTTGTTAATATGCAAAATTTCCCGACACACACAGAGTCAACAAAGTTACTGAAGGCTTGACAGTTTGATTGAATGTATCGTATGAGGTCAAGTTAATCCATGTCTTCCAAGAATTTTGCTTCTCTCCGCTGCAATAAGTGTATCTGGTTTCCGAATATGTTTGTTATTGGATGAAGTCCAACGAAGTTTGCATGACAAGCCGCGAAGCCCTTTCGATGCCGTTCACGTGAAACCGCGTTTGTTTATTTGCCGAAGTACACGAAAAATACACTGAACCCGGCATAAAAAGAAAAAGTCATAAATGAAACTGATATAAAATATCACAGTTTCGAAGTTTAATACACATTGTCATGTCTTCAGCGATAAATAAGAGGTGATTTATTTTTACCTCTACACACGTTAATTTGCATACGTCAAAAGCGAAATTTGAAACCTTGTTAAAAATACACAATGCGTAATGCAACGATGCTTTTGATACAACTCTCACTCTCGGCAGACGTTTTGCCTTCCTGTTTCACCTGTAAATGTGTACATTCTTAAACAATCGGAAATTTAGCATCGCTGATACAAAGCTTGTCACTACGCTGAGCCCATGAAATGCCTGTTTTACGCAACAACAGGGAAAAGCTTGAGTTTTTTTTCGAGCGACTTTACGTTAGAGCGTTTTGTCAAATAGCCCTTTTGAGAATTATCGCAACAATTTCCGTAACATTAAAAACTCAAAGTGGTTAATTTACCCTATGAGGAAAGGAGCAGCGAATTCTAAACGCATGTGTATCATTTGTCATTATTTGATCGCACAAAACGGTGACGCTTGCACCTCATTTTTCGACACACTTGTTGGATCTGTAAACAATAACGCTCGCGATCAAGTTCGGTCCGTTTGTCCGATTCATTTCTCGTTAGATCACTCAAGCGACAAGCTCATTAGTTTCTCGACTCAAAACTCGATTCTTCTTCTTGTATAGTTAAGAAATTATTTTTTTCCCCCAAGATTAGGTCACAAGTTTGGGGTGCGGCCTATACGCGGGTAAATACGGTATTCCAACCAATAACAGAATTTTAAATAAGGCTTTCAAAAGGAAGTGTTTTAAAATAAAGTATTTTCGTTCTCTACAAACAGTTTGCTAAATTTCTGTATTTCTGTACAACAGATAAAAAGTGATGGAATGTCATTATTGTTTTCTTTTACTTCCGGGTAGAGTTGGTGGAACTTTGGGTTTGTGATTTAAATGGCTGCTGCAGCACCATCACCGCTGGCCAGTTCGGTAGAGAAGACAAATGGAGCCAAGCTGAGCAGGCTTCTCATCGATGGTGGAACAACAGTTCTAACGAAGGTTTTTTGATGGTTATCACGCTCCTGCAAACTTGGCTGCTGATCTCAATGCCTGTTATTCCATTCTTAACAACCTCCTGCGTCGAAGAATTCTGAATGGTCATCAGTGGAGCAAACTTTACACACCTGGCCCCAGTTGTTCAAAAGTTGGATAGCGCTATCCACCGGATAAATCTCTATCCAGTGGATAATGCAATTGGTTTCCCTAACACTTATCCACTGGAAAGTGATTTATCCGTTGGATAGCGCTATCCAACTTTTGAACAACTGGGGAATGGTGGAGTCGCCCCAGACTCCAACACATTTGACATCACTCTTCCATTCCTCCTTCTGACCAACATTTGTGGACTGTCCCCTCCCCCGACAGGGTGGCACACTAAGCCAATCATGGAATTGAGGCTGCAGGCGGCGACTTTCAGAATCCTAACTTTGTCGGTGTAAGCGAAACAGGTAAACATGAATTGTCGCTCTACGTTGTTTTTAAACAACGCGGAGCACGCATCACCTCAATATTAAAATTTTCATATGATTCTCAAAGAGGCCCACCTTCAGAAAGGTTTCCATAGATCCGTAGTCGTTCTTCACGCCCTCACGTGATCCCGTACATCTTCCAAGTTCTCAGTGTTTCTTTCCAAAGCGGCTACGTCTGCGCGGCTTACCTTCTCATCAACTTTGCTCTCCACTTCGTTAATTTTGCCCTCTAAATGGTTGTAACTTTCTTTTAAGTCGTTTATTTCTTCTGCTGTTTTTTCCAATGCCTCCAGCTTTAGCAGGATGTTCCTGAGTTGTAGCTCCTTTTGGTCGTTGGCTTTAAGCAGAATTTCCACATTGGCGAGTACACGGTCAAGCATGTTTGAATTGTCGACGGCTGCCATTTCGCTTGTTGTCTTAGATTTTGACCTTGTACGACTATCCATCCGCTTGTCAGCCATAAATAGTCGATAAAAGTTAAATAATATCGCATTTTAAAAGCCATAAATGATACTTTATTTTGGAGAGAGCTCGGTGGCAACGACCATTCACCTTGGCGTCATCACGTGACTCCCTGGGAACGAGGTTAGTTTCCCCAATGCGTGCTGTACAGCGGTTACGACAACGAGTGATCGCGTACTTACATTGATCGTAATACAATTATGGCGTCCGTTGAGGCGCACATCACCGTTCGTGTGGTTGCATGGTGTTGGCCGTCCTTCCGGTGAACACACATGTTTGGCATCTAGGTCGTTCATCATCATCAGTTCCTTTCCATCAAGCGGGGAATAGGGAAGGAAATCATCCTTCTCCTAGACTGCGAGTAGTCTCTAATTTTGGCGATAGCGATTGTGGGGCGGGCGAAAATACACACGCGCGCTCGAAATTCCGGTGAGGCGCGACGCAACGCCAAGGGAGCGCCAAAAATTCTCACCGGAATTTCGCGCGCGCGTGTGTGTATTTTTGCCCACCCCACGATCGCTATCGCCAAAATTAGAGACTACTCGCAGTCTATCCTTCTCCAACGGTCTCTGTCTCGGGCAACGATCGAGGCCTCATCCTAACTCCTTTAGTTCTTTCTCTTCTGTTCGTCTCCATGTGTCAGTGGGTCTCCCTCTCTTTCTCTTGCTTTCGGGTGCCGTAGGTCGTTATTAACTAAGGAAATATTCTAGCCTGCTCTTGATTGGGGTGTGAAGAAAAGGTGCTATGAGCTAAGATGTCTCGAACGTTTATAGTATCCTCGCAATGGAGGTGGTCTTCAAATTATCTTAGCTTTGTACGAGGATCGTCAGCCAGGATACTAAGCATTACTTGATTTCAGTTTAAAGCGAAATATTTAACATGTGATCAAGCTGTTTTCTACCCGCTTCCTGAAACATTCAGGCCGTAGAGGCGAGGAGAAAAATCATTTTCCGTCTCGCCTTTACGGCCTTTACAGCCTGATAACGAGCGAGCCACGTAAGAGTGTATGAGCGCGACATGGCTGATCACAGGTTACGAAATGTGTTTGATTGCTTTGTTACTGAGTTGTTGGACCAATCCCATTGTACGGACCCTTTTGACATTTCGAATTGTGTTGAGTAAAAACACCGATTACTTGTATCAAGATATTTTTAAGTAAGACACTTCTGGAACTCTTGCGCATTTCTACTGCGCGCGCCCATTTATGTATTTATGACGTCACAAAAAGCGTTGCAACACAGAAGTCGAGAAAGTTTTGGATGGAAAAGGAAATTAGTATTGTAAATCATAGTACCAGCAACAACTCAGCAACAGGACTACTGGGTGAACTTTGGAGTTTCGGTAAGAACCATATGAATGTGGTTTACACAAATCACTTTTTGTTTTACGAGTTTGTTATATATTTTCTGTTCGTTCTCTAGTCTTTTCTTCCAAGGACTGAAAAAATGGCCAGAAAATCTTGGAATCACGAGAGTTAAAAGGCTTGAACTTACTGAAGAGCGACATGCATGTAGCTACAGACTCTTGTATAAACGGAGCTATCGTAAAAGGGCAGGAACTGCAAACCTTTCTACATCATGATAATTTGCAAGTTAGTTGTCTAGGTAGTTAGTTATCTTATTTGTTATATAGAATTAACTTTTTATTATAATTATTTATTAATGTAGTTGGCTCGAAGATATTAGCACTTGAGTGCTACACTGTAAATTCGAGGGTAAATAAAGTTTATTGATTGATTGATTGATTGATTGATTGATTGATTGATCGTAGTGAGGGGATTAGGTCCAGCTACAAAAATCCCTAAAAATAGCCTTGAACTCTCCGGTTTGACCTCTAAAAATTCCATAAAAACTCCTAAAAATCTCTTAAAATCCTATAATAAAAAAAATGGGTGACCTGTGGTGAATATTTTATGGCTTTGGTGGCCTTTTTGCTAGCGCCCTCAGTCTCAGCCAAATCAACAAGCTCTGCTGAGCCCGTCATTTTGAACTCACTGACAGCAAGGCCTAAGGAATGCTGGATTATGGGTGAAACAACTGATCGATACTGTGAGGGGGCATCAAAACATTGCAAACAAAGACTTCAGGATCGCTTGTGACGAAACTTTTCCAAGTTTTAATTTTTTTTATAACAAATAAACAAAAAACCTTGAAAATATTCACCAAATTCTCTACAAATCTCTCCAAATTCCTATAAATCCTATAGTCTTCTAAAAATGCCGTTAACTCAAAAAATCCCGAGAAAAATCCGGATTTTTGTAGGTAGGCCTAGAGGGAATTCTCTAGTTTCCTCTTTTGTAAGTTAAATTACCTTCAGTTCTTTTATAGAAGGGATTCAGGTTTAACAAATGAAGCGTGTTATGTCTGCAATTGTTATTAGCATAACCACTTTTTGGTAACATAGGGTTGCGGGAGGTCTTCCCTTGGAAGGTGATGTTGCAGGACACAATTTCGGTTTCAGCGATTTCCACAAATATTCCTGCGTTACTTCTCCCAACAGTCATGAACGATTTTACCGAGATATTCTTGAAACTCAAAAAGAAGGAAAGCTATTGCAGATATGGTTTAGAGAAGTTCGCGCTAATTGTTTATGCACATCCTTACTACTCACGTAATACAAGTGAAGGGTACTCTTTCCCTTTTCTTGGGGGAATCAGGAGATGCTCGCTGTATTTTTTTTTTTCAACAAGCGTACCGTTTCAAAACTTAATACACAAACTTACTGTTCTTTTCCTTTTAATTTAGTCTTCTTCTTATTAGCTTTCTACAGCTTCTTCTTCTTCTTCTTCTTCTTCTTCTTCTTCTTCTTCTTCTTCTTCTTCTTCAAAACTTACAATTCTCTGTGTGTTTTACAATTCTTTTCTCTATTTAGAGCCTTCACTTTTTACAACTTTCTTCATTTTACAGTTTTAAGACTAAAACAGCTTTCCTTGTTATAATTGAAGTTTATACCGAAGCTTATACGTTTCCACTTTTACTTTTTCAACAGTCTACAAGTTGAAATATTTCGTCCATGTAGCATTTTTGTTTTTAAGTAAATCTTTGTAATCTTTATATTTGGGGAAGATACATTATAGGTTTATTTACTTTAAAAGGGGGGTTTACTTAGGATGCGTTCGATTGGGAAATCCGGATTTCGATTTCGGATTTCGGATTTTGGATTTCCCAATAAAACGCGAAATCCAAAAACGGATTTCGACGAGCCGAAATCCTTTTCCAAGGCGGGTTTCAATTAAAGCCCGCAATTGAAATCCGTCTTGGAAAAGGATTTCAGCTCGTCGAAATCCGTTTTTGGATTTCGCGTTTTATTGGGAAATCCAAAATCCGAAATCCGAAATCGAAATCCGGATTTCCCAATCGAACGCACCCTTAATTCTTATCAATTTTAATTATTTTTAGCATATTTTAGTAAACCATCTTGTGACATGCATGTCGCAGTGAATTTCACTAAAAAATAGCTCGGTTTAAAACTGTAATTTGACAACTGTAAAATGGACTGTTGAGCAAATTTAATCAACTGACAAACCTGAGGCCCTCGGATTCAAGATCGAATTGGAATTTAAGAATTATGCTCTGTTCTGTACAAACATCAAATGATTACGCGATTTGTGGTGCCCCCTGGATGATGCAACGCAGATCTACGCAGATTAAATTTGCTCAACAGTCCATTATACAGTTGTGTTTTTAGTGACCTGGGGCCCGTTTCTCCAAACTCCCGGTAACTTTCCGGGCCCGGTAAGTTTTTTTCGAATTCATTTATTTATCAGCTAATGGTAATTATTGGCGCAAACTTAACGATATGCTTCACGAAATTATAAAGATTAAAATTTAGTATTCAAAATCAATAAAAATTATATAGCTATTGGAGAATATTGTGTGCCTAAAATAGTTTTTGGGCCAGGAAGGTTATCGGGAGTTTCGAGAAACAGGCCCCTGGCCTTTGAATGGAAGCGAGGCTGGAGTTGACCTTGTTTAATACAAACCATCCCGCTTTTCATAAAACATAGGCCCGCAATGCGTGCAGAACCGACGAAGTGTTGGTTCGTCTCGAAAAGAAAGCAAGCGAGGCGTGCGTGACTGCAGGTTCAATAACACTCAACCATCTGTAACAGCACGTTGCAGTAAAAGTGTGTAACTGTAACTAACGCTGAAATTTGACCCACTGAAAAGGCGATCAATACCCTGGAAAGGACGTCAACTGAATTATTCACCCTCTCCTCACCAAACATAGCTCCACAGACTATGCCCATGACCTCATCCATTCTTCACTCAAGACCATTTTTCGCTGTCTTTTGGTCGGTCTTCCTCAAAACCCTGAACAAAAAGGCCATCAGAATTCTCAAAACAGACGCATTTCAAAAAATGGGCGATAATTTTCCCAATATAAAAGTAACCACATCTTTAAGATTGATCAGTATGGGCACCATAACAGCCCAAAAGAATTGAACTTTTCCCCACACCTGGGAACCACGCTTTGTGCAGTTTCCTTTAATCATGTCAAGGGCTCTTTAAGCCAAATTGTGAATGCAAATACGAAATAAATCATTGCTATGCTCTATCGTACAGGTTACAAGAAAGCGCATTATAGGCATTTACCAGTCGTTTTGACCCATTCCACCCTCGATTAATGTTTTTACTTGGCTCAACGTGCCATGCTAACTGGCGTAACGAAAATTGTGACAGTATTTTGCCCTTTGCGTTACCGAATGACGTTTAAAATCTGATGACTCAGCTCATCTGTCTTATCGCTTTGAATATTTAATTTTGTTGAATTAAACTAAAAAATTAAATGTTGATATACATTTGTCCACAACTGAACATGCTTTTACCGAGAGTTGTAAGCAATGTATTTATATACTGTTGTGAATAGGGCACTATAAAAACATGATCATCGATAAAGATAAACACATCGTCAGAATCTCAACGTGCTAACCGGCGTGACGAAAATTGTGACAGCATTTTGTCTTTTGCGTTACCGAATGACGTAATGTTTAAAATCGGATGACTCAGCTCAACTGTCTTATCGCTTTGAATATTTTGTTAAATTAAAATAAAAATTTAAAGAGATATTTGGCCACAACTGAACATGCCGTTATCGAGAGTTGTGAGCTAAGCATTTATATACCGTTGTGAATATGGCACTATAAAAACATGATTTTCGACCTGGAGAAATTGGTAAAAAGCGAAGTCGTCGCTTTATCTCAAACACGTTAAAGCATGTCTTATGACGTAATCGTTAAATCCGGTTTGCTCTTCCGGAGTCAGCAAGTCAGTGTCTAGTCTCCTACGCAGCCGTTTTTAGTGGCTTCACGTAATGTTCCCCCCACAAACGGTTGCTGAAAACTGAACTGCATTCCTTTCCGGACCTTTAGCCAATCACAGCTCTGGTTCTAGAATTCAGAACCGTCGCGCGCCAAATGCTCTGTTGGGAGACTTGCCCAATCACATCTTGTATTTTATCGGTGACTCGCGTGTACGTGACAAACGCAAATCAAGATGTTGATTTGGGAAGGCGTTCAACACGAGGCGATACAGATGATTTCCAATTGGCGATATTAAACAGACCAGGAAAGTACACAAGAGGCCTCGCAACATCAGACAAGGGCTAGCTTCTGTTCCGAATCGCAGCGATTTCGAAACTTTCGCTCGAGGGTTTCCAGGGCTGACAAGAAGCGGGGCTTCGTCGGGTTTTCCATCTTCAGATCACAGCAGCCGTTTAGTTCTCAGTTTCTCTCTGGCTTTGAAGGCCTCCTCGATTTCCTTTTTGACTTCTTGTAAATTATCAGCTGCCCGCTGAATTGAAACCGTAACAAGCGCTTACAGCAAACAAGCTTGCAAATCAGAGTTATCGGAGCAGTTAATATTGATATTTAACGCGGACGGGATAATTTCTGCAAAATTTAAGCACTTTTCCCGAAAATAAACATTTTTCATTCACTGTACAAAGTGACGAACACGTAAAACACTTTGAACCGCTTTCTACAAATTATTTTTTCGGTGTTTCAGCCATTCGAAACGGAATCACTAGCTAAGATGTCTGGCACATCACCGGAAAACCCCCGGCCGCGTTTTAGGTCATTGTCAACTTGCCGAGACGTGATTGGTTGTTTCGATTTACCGCAAACACAAAGGGAAAGGAATGCGGTTCAGTTTTCAGCAGCCGTTTGTGGGGGGAGTGTTGTGTGACGCCAATAAAAACGGCTGCGTAGGAGACTAGTCAGTGGGCGCTTTCCATTCAACCAAAAAATCCGGTTTGAAATTTCGAAAATTTCATGCGGTGAATGGAACGACATTTTCCGGAAACTTTCCGGCGTGGTTGCACCAGCCCGTTCCAGGCCATTCACGTTCACGAGTTTCGCGCCAAAATACAAAAACAAAGCAAAATAAAAATGGCTGACTACGTGCCACTTTTACTTGCCTTGGAGTTGTTGGATGACTGTGAACTTGAGACTAACGAGTTTTTGGATGAGAACGATGACATAATTTATTTCAGTGTTGTAAGCTGTTACATGAGAAGGAATTTAAATCGAATCCACAACTACTTTGAAAGCACTGTGCCGACATATTTTCCTGACGAGTTTAAGAGTCACTTTCGCATGACAAGGGAAACGTGCGAGTTGTTTGCTCAAGAAATCATGCCCACAGGAAGGATACCACTCGGTAACCCTTCTGGACGACCTGTCATTCCACCTTCGAAACAAATCTTAGCGTCCCTATGGAGCATGGCGAACCAAGAACCCACACGAGCAGTCGCAGACGGGTTCGACATTACATTGAGTAGTGTGAACCGCGTTCTTCAGCGAGTATCGCAGGCGGCTGTTGATCTGTCAGGCCAATACATCCAATGGCCAAACGGTGAGTTGTATGGCTTGTGAAGTAAAAAAATATAAATTAACTGCTTTGACAACGAAGTTTTTAAAAATTATCTTACAGCAAATCGAAAGCAGGCTATAAGAACCAGCTTCGAGGACGAAGGGGGATTCCCTGGGGTTATTGGGGTAATTGACGGAACTCATATTCGGATCCGAGCCCCAGAACATGATCCAGATGCATACATCAACAGAAAAAAATTCCATTCATTGCATGTCCAGGTAAGAAAAAAGCAATAAGAACGATATTGGTGATGTTGATTGATGATGATGATGATGATGATGATGATGTATTTTGAAAGGCATTTTAATATCCTTATTACATTGCTATTTATTTACTTCCTCAGCTTGTTTGTGACGACAACATGATCTTTACTGATGTTCTGGCTGCATGGCCTGGATCAGTTCATGATGCCCGGGTGCTTCGAAATTCTGAGCTGTGGAGATCGGCCCCAAATAAGTTTCATGGAGATACCCATCTCTTAGGAGATGGTGGATACCCTTTGCTCAGGTAGATAAACAACGCATTCCTGATTTTTAAGATTCACCAGCAGATCTTCAGGTACACTTTACAAGTAGTTGGTGATGTGCCATTGTTATTCATTAGGGTTTGTTTAAAAGTGCACCTGCCATTTGCCTGTTACGTGCTCTCCTGTTATGTGCACTGAGAAAATATAATTTTGAGCAATGAGCTGTAAAATAGAATTTTCACCTCCCCACCCCACCCCATAACATTCACTCCAAACTGATAAAACAGTAGTGTCTTTCAAATGTTGTTTTTTTTAGATGGCTCATAACTCCTTTCAGAGACAATGGGCATTTGACACCACAACAGAGAAGGTTCAATTCAGTCCTTTCTTCACTGAGGCAGAAAATAGAGAGAGCAATAGGACTTTTAAAGGGGCGATGGAGGAAGCTTCTTTTTCTGGATCATCTGGATTTAAGACTGGCAGTTCATCTCATAATAACTGCTTGTGTACTTCACAACTTTTGCTTACTCCATGATGATTTCTACGATGGCTACCTGGATGACGATGATGGCTTTGATGATCATCATGGAGATGATGGGCACTGCCCAGACGGGAGAGCTGAACAGAAAAGGATCCACCTGATGAACATAGTTTGTCCATGATTACAAGTTTTTCTTCAAAGCCAAAAAGAATTCTTGGGTTGGGAGGGAGGGGGGATCATGGTCTCCTTCCCCCAGGACTCCATAAAACACTGGCCAGTATTCCAAGGCAAGAAAAGCAATTAGCTACCTGTGAGTTTGATCAAAATTCTCTGAATTCAATTTAGATTGGATATGCCAACTTGTTTAAACTCTGCTCACATATTGTCCTTAACAAAGAACTAAACATACACAAGTGACATTATGCCTGTTGTCCAAGCCCAAATAATAGTCCCTTGACTGAATCTCTCGTGAGCTAAAATGTAGTGGATAGAATATTTTACAGTACAAATGGCAACTAAGAAAATCTCTTTCTGCTATCACTACAGGCAATGTTTGTAAGTGAAAATAAAGCTTAGGTATTGCACAATTCTGAACAAAAGTAATCTTCAGTGTTAAAGGCAGTTCATATTTCATTAACATGTTATCTATAAACAAAGCAAAAATGTAAAAGCTCTGTTGAGATATGGGGCCAGGTGTGGCTTAGTTGTTATCAAGACCTTTAAAATGGAGGCCTTATAGAAAATGCCACAGGCATCAAAAATTCAAAGCTCTTGGGTGCTCAATAGAGCTCAATACAGTAGCTTTGTTATTGAACAAAGATTTCTCTCTTGTGATATGCCCATGTTATAAGCTTGTACCAGAGTTGCTGAATATTTTCTTGCAAAAAGGACGTTTTGTTAAGGAGGAATGTAAATTGTATGTAAAACGTCACAAATATATCAGTCAATTCCAAGTGGGATCTCCCCTCACATTTAAGGGGAATTTGACTAAAATAGAGGCCTGCCCATTGTGCATTCAACCGTCCAGCTTAAGTAGCACTGGGCCAGAAATGGGCTCTAGATTAACTTTTCAGGGAGCTGTGTAGGGCATTTCAATGAGAAACTGGCCCACATAATGGGGAATTCAGTCACATGTGTTTGCAAAAATTAAATGTCAAGAGCTTTGGCTGGGGTGGGGGAGTTGGGGGGAGATCACCCTTGGAATTGAACTTACATAAACAAAACAACAATTGACGACAATTGAAACAACAACTGACCATTTCAATATATTGACATAAAGACAAAGAATCCAAAATAATGGAGACTGAGAGCCTCACTATTTTAAATATCAACAAAACCTTCACATATGAAATATTTTCCACAGTTTGTGATGGAAAAATGTTTCATGAGATGATAATGAGGGTTACATAACAACAAACAATGGTCTATGCCAAATGGAAATGCAGACCAAAAGAGGGCCCATTTTTATTGTACAAAAACAACTTTTCATGCAAGAGAAATGTTTTCTAGGTGCACTCAAAATGCAGTGAGTGCAAAAGTACAAATGTTTTCTTTCAAATATAAACCTCAAATCTGAAAAGGCATCTTTAACATATCAGAATTTCATGTTCAGTGAAATTCATAGTTACTTCTTCTCTTTAAGACAACTGAGCAGCTGACCGAAAAAATCGTTTTTTTCTTTTTGCATAGCTCTTAATAGACTAATTTTTTCTTCTTCCACTTTTTCACACTTCTCCCCGTATTCTTTCAAAAATTGCAACATCTCAGATGCTGAGGAACGCGACTTTCTTTTCCTCTTCACCGACTTTCTTTCCCCTGCATTGGAACTAAGAGCCGTTTTACCTTTGTCTCTGGAATCAACAGAACCACTTGCATTATCATCAGAACCATCATCATCATCATCCATTTGAGATGAACCTGATAGCGCACTTGAGGATGAGCTGGAGCCGGTATCAAATGTAAACACCGGTGTCACATTGGCATTTGACCCTATGCACTCCTCCATTTCCTTGTGGAACTTCCAAGTCTGAGTCGCTCGACCCGTTTGCCTGTTGTTATCTTCGATTTCTTTTTGTTTTGTTTCCAGTTTTTTCCATTTTCTTAAGCACTGTTCCCCAGTTATCCTAAGGTCGGAGTGCTTGTTGAACTCTTCGGCAATTTTGTCAAACACACTTTTCTTCGTGATATTCGCCTTTCCCATGAGGTCTTTAAATTTCTGATAGCTCTCGATTAACAACCGAACATGTTTGTCTTCCCATCGCTCAAGCGTACGACTTGGTTGACTTGCAGGGGAAGGATGGTACATAATTTGACTGGTTTCACCAGAAACTGGAGAACAATCTTCTACAAATGACATAAACATATAAAGCTTTAAGCACATGAAAAATGGCGGGAATAATTTAAAACACAGGACACATGGGGAAATGCACTCGTGTCAGTGAAATATTATTTTAACTGACAAAACATAAACTTAGCATGCGATACCTGTTGACACTGCACATGGGTGCATTAGTAGCGTCGACAAATCCACTGCTATATACCCACAAAGATAGCACTGAAAGTTTTGCGTGGCGGCCATATTGTAAATAGATACAGACAGAGAGGTACTGGAAACCAGAATCTGTCCAATGGAACGGACATTTCCGATCAGACCGGTCCAACCGAAAAAAGTGGTCCACCTCGAAAGGTGGACCACTTTTTCCGAAAAATTTCCGGTTGGACCGAACCGTTCCATTCAGTTTCGGACCGAAATTTCCGGAAATTTTGGTTGAATGGAAAGCGCCCAGTGTCTCGAACTCTAAAATCGAACAAATCGGTTTAAAATCAAAAGTAAAGCAGAAAAATTAAAAAGAGTAACTGGTATATAATTCCGGGCCGCTTATACTATCCAAGAAGATCCAGCCTCGTGTAGTAATTCATTTCCCACCTGCGAATAACCTTTCTTAACGTTGGCAGCTGGATACTTTCCAAGTATTAAACAGGTAAACATAACCACAACAACATACACCAGAATTTTCCTCTCATAACATTTACTGAGAATGATTCTATGCTTACGATGTCTCAGCAACACTTTGGTCCCACCAGTATCAACAGTGCCACTGGACATCACCTCCTGTTATTATCAGTCCTCCTTGCTTTCTTTCACTAGTATTGCACGGATATTTCAGTCCGGCCAAAGCCAACACTGCTCGGCGGACGTGTGCTTCTACACCTACGATACTTTTTATGTGGCCCTTGTCCTATCGTGCGTACGTGTGTGTACCAATCGATGTCTGTGTACAACATCTTCTCTATATGTTCAGAGGTCAGCACAAAATTATGCCACAACACAGTCGAAGCAAATCTCCCACCAAGCCTCCGTCACCTTTCTTGACCTGCCAATTTAAAATGGCGACTCCGCTCTTGTTCTCACGTCATCCCATCCCGTGGGCCATAGCGAAATACACACCTTGTGAATCTTACACGACGTATTTTGACCGACCAAACCAGTCGACCCTCTTGTCACGACTGCTCTATAACTCGACTTCGTCGGTTCATAAACGCAAACTAGTTAGCATGAGAACAACATGATTTACATGTGAAAAGCAGGGGGGTCTTTATCAAAACAAGGTCAACTCCAGCCTCGCGTCCACTCAAAGGCCAGGTGACTAAACACACAACTGTAAAATGGACTATAGGCCACTCATACAAACCTGCATTTCAGTACTTTGTGACTAACAGAGATTGGGGCCATCGAGTAAAGAAGACATTTTCCAATACTATAAGGGTGGTCTTTTCAGATATATTATCTTGGAAACAAAGTCGGTGTCATACAAATTGCTTTTGCATTGCTGACAATAGCTAACAGTAGTAGTAAGTCTTACAAAAAAAATCAGTTAGAAGTTTGTCCCGTGAACGTCCTTACATGTAAGGGCAGGAAGTGTCTTCGCGAGTTTTGAGAATCACTCACAATTATTAGTAAACCAAAACACCGACTAATCGAGGGTATGGTTTTTCGTTCGTTCGTTCTTTTTTCTTTCTTTTCTTTCCTTTTCTTTTCTTTACGTCGAGCTTCTCACGTGCGAATATAGTGCAAATGAGCAACAGCTCTTTTTTTGGCTCATTTGCATTAGATTCCGCACATTCAAAGCTGGACTATTGAAACGGATCTTGCGTAGCTGAAAATAGCGCTCTAATGCCTATCAAAACAGGCATGTCATATGGTTGGACGAGGGGGGATAAGGAAAGGAAAGGCCACAAAACAATTGCTTCAAAGATTTTGTAAGTAGCGTTTTTAATAAACAAGTCGATATCTTCAAGGCAAGCGGTTTGCAAGCTGATAAATGACTGATGATAACGCAAGAAACGAATATTACACAAAAAAACGGTCATAATGACGATATATACAAAACAACAGCTTCTATAAATTGCTTGGATTGATTTCCTTCCACCTGGGAAGTTTATGTACAAAAAAAAAAAAGAAAAAAAATTAAACTAGTGTTATCTGCGGTGCCTTCCGTGGTCGCGTCCCTTGTCCCTTGACCGGTAGTCCACGCCATTCCTTTCCCGATGTCTATCGTCTCTTTTCTTCGTTTCTCGGCCATGTTCGTATTTTTCACGATGCCGCTTGGTTCTCACCGGACTTCGGCTCCTGCTTCGTGATCTACTTCGGCTCCGTGACAACGGCGACCTACTTCGTTCCCGCGTCTTTACCCGCTTATAACTATTAACACCACCATCAGTTCTCGACTTCTTCCGAACGTACTCGCCGTCATATTTCCGAGGACGCGTTCGTCTTTCTTCGTCCCTTCCTCGGCTGGGGCTTCGTCGTCGTTCACCCTTGTCAGTCCCTTTCTGTTTCTCTGGGCTTTCATCGCTACTGTCAGACTCGCTTCCGCTGAGATTGTCAGGGCTAATCGATATGCTGTAGCTTCTTGATCGGCTCCTACTTCGGCTGCGTGTTCGGCTTCCCGAACGACTCCGAGAGCGGCGATTGACTGGCGATCTGCTGCGACGGCTTCCCCGGGCGCCTGGGCTAAAATGACAAGGCAAACAAAGCTTTTCACTAATACGCCATAGACAGTGTTGAGTTTGCGTCTCGAGCATGATATTCTTATGGCAATTTTCTTTTAACTATCACTTAATTCTCGTGTTGTCGAAACCAAAGTTCTTTTTCTTTCTTCCTTTTTCCCTCCTTCGGTTGACCTTTAAACCTTAAGAGTGACAAGCATCTAATATCTCCTTACAGTGGCACTACTTGATGAAACATACAGGTCATGAGAATAAACGAAATGTTGACCACAGATAAAATGTCGAGGTTTAAATTCTCCCAACTAGTAACATAAGAAATATATGGAAAACAACGACGAGAATTCGGATGTTAATGATTTATAGGGTAATTTATTGAGTGCACGGATCTCATCGGGCACAAACTACAACTACTGACGTGTCCCTGAAGGGAGTGATGAAGAGGCGTCAAAGAGTAAGAAAATTATTTACCGTTCTTTGCGGCTTGTCCTGCTGTCTTCTTCTGTCTTAGAGGAGATTTTCTTCTTTTTGTCATCTACTTTGTCGGCAGCAGATGATGGAGAAACTTTACTTGGCGAAGAAGGTCTTGACCCTGAATCGATCACAAAATAACTGTTACTTGTAACAAATTCTTTTTATTACTGCCAAATCTGTTATCTCTAGAGTTCAGTGCACCTAACATTAAAATCAAAATCGAAAATCTTCAATCTGTTACAATGTAAAACATGAAGCCGTCACTACAGACAAGTGAAAGCTGGCGGTTCAAGTTTTCGAGACCTAAAGATGAAGACCTCAGTCCACATGTAATAAAGGCCTAAACAATAAGTGGTGAGTTTTGCTGTCGTCTGGCCCAAAAATGTTACGTCTTTCAATAACAATGCGAACTGTGAAGCTCAAGGTTCATCGCAGTAAGTCTTAAGAGGTTTAGCTTGACAAGTTCGATTTTTGTTTCATGACTTGTTGGTTATGGACATAATTTTGATGGACAGCAATCGTTGGTTGGGTAAAAGAGTCGAGGCAAAAACATTTTTGGAAACATGACCTTACCAACAATTAAAAATCCTTATCAAACTCAGTTCTGAGGTAGAATTAAGAATTTCTCTGACTTGATGCAAAATTCCCTGACTTTTCCCTGAACGTGGCAACCCTGAGAGGCCAAGTGCTATTGAGAGGCATATCAATACTGTTGATTGTACCTGTACCAGGCCTAGGGTCATTCCTAGTCGCTGTAGCCCCCCCTGTAGGAGACAGGTTAGGAGTGGTGTTACCAGCTGTAGCTGCACCGTCTGGTTTGCTTTCCTTCTTTTTCTGCTCCAGCTCCTTGCGAATTTCTCCAACAGCCTTTTGAAGGGTATCCAAGTTGGCCTGCAACGAACCAGAACAGAAGGTTTACAAGGTGCCTTCTTGTGCACATAAACCTCACGTTGTCCACATTTCCTTGCTAGAACAATGCTCAGTGGGAAATTAATGGGATCACTTCAGAACACAAACTTACAATCCAGAGTAAATTCTTTGATTTCTAATTAAACAATAGAGTTATTCAGTCGAAGGCACTATCGTGTGATAGGTTGCCTGAGGAAATTTGACGTTCACAACAAATATCAGCCCGAGAACGTAGTTCGAGGGCTTATATGAAGTTTGAACATCAAATTTCTGAAACCTATCACACATAGGGCCTGAGACAGAAGGACTCTATTGGTTTAATTGTACAACGCTTGATTTTGAGCGAAAATTGCCAAAAACGGGCATTATGCGCTGATAGGCGCCCGCTGAGGATAGACACTATCGCGTTCACGTGATGGATTTCGACCAATGGGAGTACGCCAAAATTTAGCTTTCTACTATGAGGCCCTTTAGTTTCTAGTTTGCCAAGCACATTAAATTGGTCAAATGTCTGTAAATAATGAGATACCAAACCAAACCCCGATGCTAAACGCGAAACCAAAAGGGAAATTTAAGCCGCGTAAGTATGCTCGCGCAGCTTTCACGTGCTTGTTACCGGATGAATATTGAGTTTGATTGGTTCATTCCAATTGCTATGACTCAACTTTCAAAATCAACGCTGGCAAACTCGGCAAGCCAAAACAGAAAAACTCTCGCCAGCAAATATTTGCGAGTCAATCTAAACAATCGAGTTTAAGACCTCTGTGAATGGTCAGAGGTAATAACTAAGACTGAACTTTGTTGAAAAAGTACTGTAAGGAAGCATTGTAGCATTCACGATGCCTGGAGGAACACAATGGGTTAAAACAAACAACTATACACTTCCGTACAATGACGCCCTTAAAAAACCTCTCTTCAAACTCTTTGAAATCAACCATGGAGCAAATCACTTATCACTTATAGTACGCATTAAAATATCATAAAACAATTTATGTGAAACTTGACATTCTAATACTGTGCTGAAACATTACCTTTGGTCTCATATACAAACTCAATAGAGTCACACTGATTTCCTGTAAAAAAAGAGAGAGAAACGCTCACAAAATGGTCAAACCAAGAAAATCATTTTGCATCCTAAAATAAATAATTTACATGTATGCTCAGCATAGAATGACAATCAAACCTCGAGGTCTTCTAACTTAGCACCAAAAAGCTCCCACCACGGCGGTCTGGTTGGCAAACAAATCTACAATAAACAAAGCGAACAAGCGTAAGCATCTACAGCAGAAGACTCGGATTTTAATTTTTTTTCTAGAGTGCAGCATAACCACGATCGAAAATGCATTGGCACACAAGATGTCCACTTGTGCATCAGGGCCCGGTTGGATAAAGGAACTTAAGATTAAGTGGGATTTTTTTGCAAGCGTTCCGTGTGTTCCGAAGTATTTTCTTGTGCTCTCTTTGTGTTTCTGTCATCGGTCGAGTTATCCGTGCTACCGTGCAATAAAATTCTCCAGATCAAAGGGAATGGTTGCAGAATATTCGCACTTAATCTTAAGTTGCTTTATGCAACCGGGCCCAAATGTGGTGCAAAAAAATGTCAGCAAGAAAGCCTACGTTCTTATTACCAATAAACATCTTGAAAACATCAAATGTTACCCAACAAAATGTTGTCAATGATGTTATAAAGAAAAACTAGTGTTATCAAACCGATGTTGTAAACTGAAAGAGACTCGATATTATGTTTTTTGCACACGACCATTTACAGTCATTTTGCATTGCCTAGAGTGCACGTGCATTTTCAACCTTACAAACACCAATTTGCTGTTGAATCTCAAGTAGTATACAAGAAGTTTAAAAATTTTAGGTCTCTTTTCACTAGAAGGGACCTGGCAAAACATCTGTGGACAACTGGGATATCATAAGCAAAATTTCCACAATAAATCCTAATCAGTGGTAATGAACCATAAACCTTGACGATATGCGGGACCAAAGAAATTTTTTCTCTCATTCAAAAGCACCACTAAAGGTCCGGAGGTGGGAAAAAATGGTGCGAAAAACGGATTACTATTGCAAAGCACTCTAGTTACACTGAATTTCATGTCAAATTGATATGCCCAAATAAATAATTTGTCCCACATTAATGAAATTTAATGCAAACATTATTAACGGTACATACCCCAAGTTGTCTTGCAGAGAGGAAAATGCAGGCACAACCTATGGTCTCAGGAGGGTACCTCACAAAAACATTTGTACGAAAACTATCATTCATGAAATTCCTGAGAAAAAGAAACAGCAATAACAAAAGCTGTGAATGAATGTACTCTAGAATCTCACTGGACACACTTTATACACTCATTAACAGAAAGACTTCGAAGATTTAAACAACAGACATTACTAGGCATATGAAGTGAATGTCCCATTTTTAAAGAGAAGGAAGAGCAATGTATAATGTCCAAGAGAAACAAAGAAAGGCAAATGAAGGTTGTGTACTTTGTGAACGGTCAAAACGCCTCACAGGAAAAAAAGCTGTGTGGTGACAATGTAGAATATTACAACACAAAAGTCCTCTGAACCTAAATAAACAGTTTCATTCTAAAAAACATGTCTATTTTAGCAAGTAGAGACTACAGTGTACTGTACTACTAGTGTACACAGGACATCTAACAAATTGAAAATGTTTTGAAGAAATTCTTGCACCGTTAACACGACAAATAGTAACAATACTATGAACACTTTAAAGGTGTACGATGCACTCGTTGGAGCATTTCTGTGATGTCTTTAAAACTGCCGTGTGCTCATACAACAACACTGCATTTGGCACATCTTTATTACTTAATACTGTACATACCAGGCCTGCTGGGCTAACATTGTGTTGGTTTCGCATTCTAGAATTTGGAGGTACATTATAATAATCTGACGACAAAAGGAAGAAAACGCGGGTCAAATCTACAGCAATACATCAAGAATTTTTCTCACTATTCCTTCCATAAGCAAACACATTAATTAACATCGCTGCAAGGAAGTCTTTAAAAGACAGATTCATGTAATTAAGCACTTTAAAGCACGGTTGAACATCTCTACAAAAAGTCCTTTGGACAGGATTCACGAGTCATTGCATCTAAAGGTTGTTGTTATGAGGAGATTTTAAATATCAGTGTATAAGTCAGTGGACTGGCAGAGCAGAAGACTGTTGCAGTGCAGATGTTCGAGAGTGAATATTTATTTACAGCGAAGAATAAGGAGCATTAAACAAAAATTAAAAGTCACCAAGATTAACAGAAATGGACATAAACAATGCATGTTTGCTACAGGATAAAACCCCGTTATTTAAGTAGAAGCTCCTATTAATAGCTTACCTTGTGGGGGTGCTTAACATGAACACAAAAGCCAAGTTCCTGAAAAAGAGAAACAATCAATAACAAGATCTAAAACTAAGCTGTCACAAAATGTTCTGGACATGAATCTGAAACTGTGGGAAAACAAAAAACTCAACACTGGTGGGAATTGCTTCTGAAAAACCAACAATGTTCTTTTAGGGTCTAGCAGATGTCACCATGAGTGTGCACTGGTTTTGGACAAACAATTCCAGCCTTTTCAAGGATGTTAGTTCATTTAAGGCTTTTAAACCAAAATTGTACTTTAAATACAAGACAGATACACGCTAGATTCAAAAGGACCTCAGGTCCAGTTCAAACGTGGAACTCAAAATGTACCAAATCTAATGCAGTTGAGCAAAAGCTATTGCTTGCTCAACACTGTAGATAAAATTCAACAAGTTGAATGCTTTGGCCACTCTGCAAAATGATGTTGAATAAACAAAGGGGTTTAGTTTCTAAAGAAACTGTGGTACTGCATCGGCAGGGACTTGAAACACAAAATTTTGGATTTATCAATTGAGTTGATAAGGTAAACTGGCCACCATAAAGAGATTGAAAGCTGATGTTTTGAGCGTTTTGAGCCTTTCTCTGACGAAGGACTAATGCTTAAAATGTCAGCTTCGCATAGCTTTACGGTGGCCAATTTACCTTATCAACTCAGTTGATAAATCCAGAATTTTGAGGTTGAATAAAGTCTGATTGCCATCACTGTGAACAGTTCAATGTTGAATTTGTTGCCTTTAACAGAACAGTCTAAACAATCAGAGGCAAGCTTACAAAAAAAAGCTTTTTATTTCATACATATTCTGTATTACCTTTAGGAATTGGCTGGAAAATTCTGTCACTAACCTTCAATATCCTTCTTTCAGCTTTGATGACCTGGTTCTTTAGGGCAAAGTAGCTATTACCCATATATTCCATGGGTTGAATAGGCCTGAAACAACATTACTTGGAACATGACATTTCAACCTAAAAAGCTCTAACTAAATACCAACACAATGTACTGCCTTGCCACCTCCAACCGCATAACCTCACCTCTCTTAGAGATCCAAACGGACAGACACCAAATGTACTGGGTGGTTAGCGAGTAAAATATGAAAGATCAGCAAAAATGCTCCAGTCTATTTACGTGTAACTTAATGTCACTTTAAATTGCACTCACAGCTTTTAACCCTTTTAGCCCCGAGAGTGACGAGAATCTAATTTCTCCTTACAATATAACTAGTTGATCAAATATACAGGTCACGAGAATAAAGGAAATGATCACCAGACATGAAATGTGTTGAAGTTTAGTTAAATTCTCCCAGCTAGTAACATAAGAAATATATGGAGAATGGTGAGGAGAATCTGCATATGGATATTGGGGCTTAAAGGGTTAACTGTATGGGAGTGAGAAGGCAGTGAAAGCTGCTTGACTGGAACAAGTGAAATGGTACATCAGTACAAAATAATCTTATGGCTAATATTAAAGGAAAAAAAACTACAAAATCTAACAACATTTATAACCAGTGCACCATTCAGCTTTGTTCACATGACCCTTAAAACTTACATTACCTGTACTCTTATTTCACACAAGGTGCGAAAAATTTTTTGCTTCTATGAGGCACATTGAATAAAATGAAATCTTTGGATTTGTTTGTGTATGTGTTTTCTACATGACAATATAATCAAGAGGAGTATTGCCGCTCACTTTCACATTCTGAATTTGCCTACCCCTTTAAACCCTAATAGTGACAAGCATCTAATTTCTCCTTACAATATCACTACTTGCTCCCAACGTGCTATTTAAGAAATATGTAAAGAAGAGTAACTAGAATATGCATGTTAATACTGGGGCTTAAAGGGGTTTAAGCCTACACTCTAACTTGAATTGACAACGGCACAATATTGATATCACAAAAAAGCCAAATAGTGGTGAATATCATACTTGTAGCAGACCTGTTTAAATAACTATAGGGTGGCATATTATGTACTTGTTTCAGTGTGTTGAGTTTAACTATTTACACTGGAAGCTACAAAATATTTTATTTGGTGTCTATTTGAAATTATGAGTATGTGAAATTCATATATTTGAACTGCGGAATGAAGAAATAAATGTAAAGAAGATCCTCGCAGTTATTAACGCAACTAATTCAGTTGCGAAAAGAAAGCCTGAAAAAATCAGGCTTGCCGGGATTCGAACCCTGACCTCTGCGATACCAGTGCATAAGTTGCGTTAATAACTGCGAGGATCTTCTTTACATTTATTTCTTCATTCCGCAGTTCAAATATATGAATTTCATATACTCATAATTTCATCTTCATCTTTCCCGGGTATATTACGAACCAATTTAATGACCAGCTCCCAGTTGGCTTGTTAGCTCAATTGGTAAGAGCGCTGCACCGGTATCGCAGAGGTCAGGGTTCGAATCCCGGCAAGCCTGATTTTTTTAGGCTTTCTTTTCGCAACTGCATAAGTTGCGTTAGTAACTGAGAGGATCTTCTTTACATTTATTTGTGTCTATTTCTTAATGATAAATTAGCAGCAGAATTCTTGTAAATGTAAGCCATGGAAGTCTCACATGACAATAAAAAACATCCACAGTACATAAAACTGGGAAAGCTGGACAGTGTCAAGATATGTCTACTACCCATCTCATCTCAGATTCTATCCAGGAAGTTCTTGTCAGTCTCCCTGAAGCAGCAAAACCACGCCACTATTGTTCGATAGAAAAGACAAAAGAAGGAAAATACCTAACACCCAATTCCACAAACCTGATTTGGCAGCCAAAATTTTTGGTCACAAAAACTGACTCCCCGAAACACGAAAGTGATTTGTTATCAAATAACTATTTAAGTGGTTGTGGGAAAATACTAATGTCTAACATATGACTGCAGTAAAAGTTAACCTTCACTATTGCTCCTGGTTGAATAATGGTCACAAATCAAAGCATACATTGAAAACTAAAGTAAAGTCTGCACAGAAGAATAAAACTTGCTGTAAGTGTCAGTACATTATTCATATGTTTTGTTACAAACATCTACAACCAAGGTTAAAGTTACCGTCATTTTAGTTTGGGCGGCATTGTGCCATGGCAACGATTAGAGGCATCGACTTGCAAAATGGACATTTCAGACTCATCTCAGTCCACTAGCTGAAACTGAGCCATGGCAGCATGCCCACGCCACGTGGACACCCTCATATGAGTCAGGATTCCCAGCTATGTCTACATTAATTTAAACTTTGTGACAAACTTATCTTCTACAGTTTACAGGGTCCATAATCAACACTGCAGGATCAAGGTCCACTTAATCTGCTTTGCACTCTAGCCTCCTTTCTACAATTGTCATGTTTGTTTTGTCTTGATCCATACTTTCAACAGCTTGCATGTGTGGAAATGCCAATTGGATACACGTCTTGCAGTGGGCAGCCAATGGACTCACAAGTAGAAGCAAGTTGCAATTGTCATTTCAAAGCAGCCACGCACATGTGCCACTAGGAAAGAAAACAATACTGTGAACAACTCATGCTAACTTGAACTGAGATGAGAAACCTGTGAAAACTTGCAGGAAGTTGACTCTGATAGATATAAACAAAAAACAGAGTTGCAAGTTGACACAAGTTGAGCTTGAATTTTGACTTGTTTGACAAGGGGTTTTATGAAACCATCCAATACAGAGGTCCACTCCATTAGGGCCTGGCATTCAGAAAGAGGTTGGATTATGGCAGCTTTCAGGTTTACACTTGATGTTATGTATTACAGAATGCAACACCAGGCAACATGGATAAGTTACTAATTCCCTTTTTTATTATTTAAAGTAGCTGACAGAACAATATACAATACTGCATCCTCTAATAAGCTTCCTCGAGGTTAACTTAATCTGATGGAGGCCTTAATCGATAAGGAGCTTAATGGTGGTGGTGGTGGTGGGGGGGGGGGGGGGCTAATTTGATTTAGCTGAAGAAGTGTAGATGGAACCCCCATATATTGTTTGAACAGTGGTTCAGCATTATGTTTATTATGCCTAACACAATGTAATGCATGCAATTCACTATGATTGCTGGTAATTACAACAAGCACAAACAAAGCTAAGATCCAGGGTTACACAGATTGAGCTGGCAGGGAATTTTACTAATTAATTAAACAAATTATAATTCTTAAATAGACAAGTGGGCACCCTTTAAGGCCCAATAGTGATTAGCATCAGATTTCTCCTCATCATATCAGTGTACACATACAGGTCATGAGAATTTAGCAAATGATCACCAAAGATGAATTGTCATAATGTATAAATAGGTTCTCCCAATCAGCAATCAATAAAATCTATGGAGACCACTAAGGAGAATTTGTATAATGATGCTGGGGCTTAAAGGGTTAACTCATTTTCTGTAGCATGAAGAAACTGGGGGCATTAATGCTCCACTGGATGCAACGTTAGTGTATTGCAGGATGACACCAGCTTCCCCCATTGGTTCAATAGTACCCATTCATACACCTGAGTGTAGAGAGACAATGTGGAGTGAAGGGGCTGATATACACTCGATTGAAAAAAACGTCGTATCATAAGTATAAACCATACAATGTGAGACCCATATGCTTTCTGGGAAATGTTCATGCAATTACTGCATTTGCATAATCAGCGAGTGATTGCTTTCATACAGTACTAGAACAACACAGTATTTTTTTATTTCTGAATAGTCTTGAAGCAAAAATTGTCTTTGTTCGTGAACGAACGAAGACAAACTTTTGCAAATTTCACACTGTATGTTTCTTTATAGGGCTTAATTTGGCCCTTATTCAGTCAATTTGGCCACTTTCAGAAAGGCTTGCACCGTTTCCATTACCACCTGCAACTCACTGCAATCAACATCAGTCGCAAGAGAACAGTCTTTAATTTTGAATATGCAAATGTTATAATACGTCTACCCATAAATCCATTGGGTATCATCGTTAAGGGTTTAGACTTTTCACGTTACAACGTTTTTCAATCGAGTGTAAAAGGAAAGAATGTACAAAGAGAATCAACTGCACTTAGTTGCCAACTGTCAAAGAAAAGCTACAAAAACTGATGCATGTCCTACTCATTGATGGCACAACATGACACTTCCAGTACAAACTCAGCAATTAGAAAAGGCAAAGCATTCTTCTCAGATTAAAATGCACTGCACACTGTAATGTGCAGGCTGTCCAACAAAGGATTGCTTCAATTTTACAAGTCAAAAAGCCAGATCTATACTGATGATGTTTTAAGAGTACTGTAATTTACCAAATATGGTGCCTTTGCCATGTAAGTAAACCATTTATTATTACACACACACGAAAAAAAAAAAAAAAAAGACACGACCCTTCAAAATAATTTTCGCTAACATTTACAGCCCATTTCATTGTCTTACACAGACCCACACTTTTCACACAAATCATCAACTACGATTCTTGGTTACGATTTGATCATAATCAGCCTTGTGAAAATTGGCTTTAAGTTTACTGCACTGCAGTTGTTGAGTATAAGTGTATTCAAGTAAAAGGGTAGCAAATGGTAAATTTGAGACTTTGCAAGACAGCGAGACGATCATTTTCTTGTGCAATTCCAAGACTCTTTCAATGTTAAATTGCGAGATCAAGCTTTTAGAGTTTTCTAAATGGGAGCCCAAAACTTTTTATGACTTAAAAATTCAAACCCAAAACTTTCAGATCAGTTTCAGGCAACTTAAGATGCTTGGCTTAAGGAGATCAGAACTTCAAGATTCAGCCCTCTAAGAAGTATTCTAAAAGGCTTCACAAAGAGATCGAGTTCCTGAGGTGGCTACCTGGTGAAAAAAATAAAGACTCCAAAACTGTTTTTCTGACAGTTCAAGTCTCCAGGACACAAAGAATAGCTTAAAAAATGAGATTGCGAGATGCTTACAATTCAGGAGAAATTTTGCAAGAACCTAAATTTTTGGTAAGACCATTTGCCACCTCTAAATAACAAAGCAACTCTGATGTTATCTGATAACAAGGATCTTTTAATAGTTTTTGAAAGTTAAATTTAGTGTTTTGGTCATTTCTAGGTGAAATCACAAGGAGCAAATCATGGCTGCCAAGTCACTGTGTCTACGACGAGATGGAGGACGTAGTGAGAAAAAAGGTAAGTGGTAACTACAAAGTCTTGACAAACCGTTGTTTAAAAACAAGATTATTTGAAAGCTTGACTTTTTCAACAGGTAACCCATCAACTGGTAGTGGATAATTTAAACAAGACAAATATAGTGTAGCCTTAATTTATATTTTACGGTGAAAGACCACACAGTGAAGAAATCTTAACCCATCATTTGGTAAGCATTTCTCTAACATTTCTCTAACATATTGAATTCTAAGAGTTCCACTAAATTAGTTATGCAAATACACTTCAATGATAGAAGAGCTCAGTGCTGCAATGTATAACCTTTTGCAGTCAATGGACAACAGAAAGCATTCTCTGCTGTGGTTGACTTTAAGAGGTTGCCCTTAAGTAAAAGCATCAGTATGTTATTGACAAGGATCTCATTTACATGACTCAGAAACTAGCAACCGTGATCCTTTTATAGTCACCTTTCAGCAAATCCAAGTTTGTTAGGAAAGGTTGCTTACAACAGTGATGTAAGTGCATACTTCTTTTCCCACAATTTATTACGTGTTTAGTACGCCATTGCGAAAATAACCATTTAAAAGTGATTCTCTCACTTTCTGCCCTCCACATTTTCTTTTTCCATACGTTTATCCTCATACAAGTTTCATACCAACACCTTACAACTCTTATCTTTTGAAATTAACTTTTGCTGTGAGCCAGGCAAGATAATTAGTTAAAATAAAAAGCTAAGAATGCCTCCCACATAGCATTGTACATTTAACAACTGAGTAGGAGGACCAGCTGGGAAAATATTAGGCCTGGGGTAATGCCCAAGAGCTAAATAATTACCTGTCTCATCTGTCCTATAAACCCAAGAATTCGGTATTCGGTATTTAATCATACGAGGTTTTTTTGAGTCACTTGATTGGGAAATTGCACGAAGATATTAGATCAAAAACGTCATTAACCCATTCACTCCCAACCGTTTTTTTTTAAAGCCCACCATTTTAAAGCAATGACGCCTTAGTTTGGCTCCTGTCTGCAGCATGGAAACTAAACTTATCTTCCATTAACGAGGTTATTTCACAAATTTGATTTTGGGCATGCACACAATTCATGGTTTTTGAACAAGAAAAACACTGTACCCAGTCGTCTTTTCGTGTTTTAGCAATTTAATTTTTTTTTTAAGTTTGTAGGCCACTTGATTGTCTTTCTTCAGATTAGAAAAGATTTGAACTAAACTTTCAGGAAAGAGGAAATTTGCAACTGGAAGTGTCAACCAGCACCAGGGCCAAGTTTTGCATCAATTTCACAAGGAAACGTTTTTCCTTTTTCTGTGTAACTCTGGTCTATTTTAAGTGAATGCAACAGTCTAGGCACTTTTTGTTAGAAGTGTGCCAGGTGCATCAACTGGTTATCAAAAAGATCTGCTGTCACTCAAAGTGATGATGTCAGAAAGTGAACAAGGACTATGGTCCTTTACAGGCGGCTTTGGCCAGCACAGGAGTCTGTGGGTTAAAGTAGAAATGTGTGCTTATCAAACAGATGACAAATGCAGGGCTGGGTGGCCACATTAGCTTGCAAAATCATTGCTACTACAGAAAGTACACCAGTAGAAATGTTGCTACCAGCTTGTCTGGATAATGAAGTAATGGCATAGCTTTACTTTTACTGTAAATGGAGAGGACTAGCTCCTGGAAGGACCCAGTAGTTAGTTTGTTCCCAAGGACCCATAGATTCAAATAAGCAAGGTCAAATATGACCAAGCCTTTCTTCTGGACACAAATACATGGTCACAAAAACTGAAATGACAGTGTAAAAATGCCAAAATGCACTCAGCCCAGAGAGTGTCTAAACTGCCACAATTTATATCCATTTCAAGAAAATTAGAAAATCAAGCATTACCATAGGACAGTTCTACTGCTTAACTTGTGCACAGAACCCAGCATAATTAAGTGGTAAAAATCAATCATTGGATTGCAAATCGATGAATCAATATTAATCGATGGTTAATCGATAACCATACCGAACTGCTTTCTTAATTAGATCGATTATCATTGATTGCCATCCATTACCAACGATTTCATTGACACACTGCAAATTTCGTCAACAGAAAGTTTCTCCCCATTAGCCGTAATTGGATTTTGTCCTTGTGTGGGAGTTGTCATCTTAGATAGGAATTTCTATCTGTTTATCAAGAGTTTCAAAGATTGTATTAATCCCAAAATAAGCTTTCTTCCATTTCCTTGCCGTATTAATACAAACAGAAGATCATGTTTATGTTCATTGGACACTGCATCAAGGATCTCACAGATAATATTTGATTAAATTAAGAAGTGACGATAATCGATATTGATAATAATTGATATGAATCGATGCCAATTACGATTATTGATTACTGATCGATGAAAAATCACTCAAATCTTGGTAATTGATTAATTAACCCAGGACATCACTGCAAAGGTCGTCCACCTATGAAATCTCACCTCTCCAGTACACATATTCATCTTCCACGGGTATATTACGAGCAGCCTTCAGTTGGCTTTCTGATCTCAACCATGTAAGTTGCATACAAAACTGTGAGTCTTCCATGTATTAAACCTTTTTCATTATATAGACAAGAGTGTTTTAAAGCAGAATAGACAACTTTTAAAGTTCATACGTAAACTACACCTGGGACTCGAGTGGCGTATTTTCCATATCCTCACTAGTCAGGGCTGGACACTAACTTTTCAGCTTAGTAGCCTAGTGGCTAGTGAGAGGTTTGATTTCACTAGCCAGATTTTTTTTGCATAATCTCATGCTGTGTGTAATTTTAAGCCGAGTTAAGTACTGTAAAAATGCCTCTCTGTAATCTCAAGAGTGAAGAACTTGAATGTTGACCATTTTTTCCAATGGTTAAAGATCCTCACAAAGTATTCGTGCATTCAGGGCAAATTTGCAGGCAAGATGATATTCACGCCTATCTTTTCCATTTACGGTTATCATGACCAATATCTAGAACGGACAAACCTATTACGACGGGACAATAAATTACGGAGAAACAAAGGGAAGGAAACTAATGTCGCACTAACATACGAATACCCTGGGTACCAGAGGGTTTTTTTTTCTCGCTAGCATCGGGCGAAATCGGCTGGCGGCTGAGCTGCGTTGGCCTTCAACCAGCGGCTTGCTGCAGGTCACAGTAGAGAACATAAGCTGCAACCAGAAAATGCGCAAGAAAAGCCTCTGGCACCCAGGGTAACATATGGAAAAACGTTGAGAAGACAAGGCCAATACCGTACAGACGTTCTAACGTGCAGAGAAAAGCTAGGAAGTGTAGGCTCATCACACGAGTGCACTAACAATTTGAAAACCTTGGGAAGACAAGACCAGTATTGTGCTAACGGCGTACAGAAAAACGTTGAGAACGGAAGACTAATAAATCGACGAATGTACCTACGTACTGAGAAATGTTGTGAAGACAAGACTAATATCATACGAACGATGTTACGTAGAAAGGAAACGCTGCATGGGAAGAAAAAGTAACATCGTACGAATGTAGTAATGAATGGAAAAAAGTTGATCGGAAGTAATAGTCAGTTTGGTTTCCATCCAGAGCTTTAGTACTTTGAAATTTTCACTAGCCAAAGTGGCTAGTGAAAGTTCAAAATTTACTAGCCAAAACGGAATTTTTACTAGTCAGTGACTAGTTGACTACCGTTAGTCTCGAGCCCTGCTAGTGAGGATATTAATGACGTCATTTCCCACTTTTACAATGTTGTTTGTACAAAAATACTCTCGTTTATGTGATAAAAAGGAAATTACACGATGGCTTGAAGATATAAATTTTATTTTCCTGTGTTAAAAAACAATATTTTTGTTTTTAACCCCTTGAAAATTAAATTCATATTTCCATGCCACCGTGTAATATCCTATACATCTGCAGTTCACAAAGGATATTTCATGTATTTCTCTTCCAGTACCACTTTCATTTGAATAGTCACACTTGTATAAGATATCAATCACTAACTCAAAAGAACTGTCCTGTACAGTTGTCCTCAATAGGTTCATGTAAGAACAGTCCACTGACAGGAAAGCTAAAACCATTTTCTACAACATAATACAAGCCAGCAAATGAGAGAACTGCTCAGTAGCTTTTACTTGATCATTCACTCTTTGTGCCTTAAAGTATGAATGTATGAAGTAACTTTAAGTACGAAGGGTTCTCTTGTGTTTACTAATCCTGCTGTTGGAATTTTCAGTATTGCTAAACAGGTTCTGTGACAAGGGTTCTCCAGTTCTCCTCCCTTCAAAAAAAAAACCAATGGCGACAGGTTTGCCAGGCATAGGTCTTCTAAGTGTTACATCAGTTACAAAAGGTCAATTTGTAAGCAGAGCTCACAAGACACTTCTGTGAGGTGTCGGCCAGAGCCACAACTTTGGAAGCCACAGGAGCCACAACTTCAGCTTTCCTCCAAATACACGAGAAGGACAGCAGAACAGCAATGACAAGTTTTGAACATAATCGTGGCTAACATTTCCCAGCTGCACATAGCAATGGCACTGAGCAGCACTCCTTCCATCTGGAGGCATTCAATGCGTAACCACCTTTCTACATCATGATAATTTGCAAGTTAGTTGTTTAGGTAGTTGTTTAGGTAGTTAGATATCATGCAAAGTTACAATTTACAAGTTACAATTTAATTTCACAGTTGCATGCCTGGTTGGCAACTTTTGCTACACAGCCATAAAAACATCTGTATATATATATCTTTTTGGCAAATGCCAAAATTAGCCATTTGTCAAAAAAGATAAAAAAATATTGCATCTACTACAAGACCAATGCCATGCACATAATAGATTTATGAATTACATGCAGACAGTGATGTTAATATGGAGAACTAAGCTGTTACATTTATTTTTTCTCTTTTTTTTTCTTAGTCATCCTTGATGTTCTTAGCCCTATTCAGACAGGCTTTTTTTGGTCTTCACAGACCAGGGGAGGGCTGATTTGTCCCTCAACCTCCCCAACTAAAAAGCATTAAAGTCATTTTGGCGGGCTTAGGGTTAGTTCAATCTTTGATTTCTGTAAAATGAAATGATGACATGATACAAGATTCAAAACAGCTGCCATCTTGGATCTGCCACCTTCGATCTCTTATTTCTCCAAAACTCAAGAAACCATCAAAATTAACTCAATGGTATGCAAAAAGCAATGGTAAAACACTGTCACGAAAGGAAAAGTTCAAGGTTACCTCAAAGTGAAAAACCTTTATTACAAAGCAAAACAATCCAAAATTGTTTGTCAGATGTGGTTGTCATGGAAACATAAAATTCCACGAACAATAACATGTCAAAACAAATTCTTGCCAAGCAAATTTAGGAAAAAGTTTCATGGAATTTCCTTAAACATTGAAAAAATCATGAATGTTCAAAGTCAGCGTGGACACCCAACTTTGATCTGAATAAAGGCTGTCGGTTACCAACAAGAGCCCCAAATGAACTTCATGTGTGGGCTGACATTGTATTTCATACCCATCTATCTATGGAGGTTGTTTGTGCATTACAACAAGGTCCACCCTAATACAGATGCACAGTGGTCAACTGGCAGGCACCTCGGCCATTCAACCTGAAGATCAGTGCGCCAAGTCTGTATTGCAACTATTGTGTTATGTTCTTGGGCCAAAGCCCTTAGTTCCACAATGTCTCTCTTCCCTGAGTAGGAGTATGAATGGTAAAACCCAACAAAGTCGCTGAGGGTGACACGACGGGAAGGTGCGATTACAAATGGACTGGTGGCAACTGGCACTTGTGCCTAAGTTTGCTGACAACAGTCATCTCATGTAAAGTGCATGAGAAGTGATGCTACTGCACACCCCATGCTACAGAAACCAGCATTACACAGTAAAAACCACTGAAACAAATGTGTCTATGCAGGGATAGTTGCTTTTCCTTCCAATGCTTCGGAAGCCATATTGAGGCACACCATGGTTTAGGACTTCAACGTATTGGTACAAGTCAAGTGACTGTTGCATTCAAACAACAGCATTCTTAATATTTCTCAGTTCAGAAGGCAGAGGGGTCATAAGAAGTCCTGTTCAGTCATGAAAGGCAAGCAGGTTATGTCAGGCAAATACCTTTTCCTCCTGTCTTTCTTTTTGCCACCGAAAAACCACCAAATTTAGGTTACCTACAGGTCCTTCTAAAGGTCCTGAACAGGAATATATATTATATATTTTGGGGGCTCCTATGTTTCAGCCCCAGAGCAACTTGCCCTAAAGGAAAGCTTGAATTTTAGTTTTCCTTGACCCCAACGAAAACATGGAGGCAACTGGTAGCTGGCAATCCATGCTACTAGCACAAGTGTTTCAGGAGGCCCTACAACCACAGATGTTTCAGGGAGGGACAGGGACAAAGAGTGTGGAAAACTGCTTAGAACAGCTAATTTTACAGATAAAACCTTGATAAGAGAAAAAAAAAAGGACAATAAAAATAGTACTTTCTATTAACATTAACTCACCTTAGTCCATCGAAGAACTTGCATAATGCAGAAACAAGCTTCACAGCCACTTCAACTTTCCATTATAAGGATGCAACGATTCTTCAAACACATGCTCCAGCTTCCTTGTCTTCCAAAACAACATCCACTGTAGGTGTAAGCAAGAAGAACACAGGCTCCCCAAAAGCTCAGAATGAATCTGGCATCACCTTTCTCCAATCTTGAACAGATCCATGATCCCAATGTTATTGGCAGAAACCCAGGCAGACTTTCTGTCACTCACTGTCACACATCAGATTCCATATACTCTTTCTTGCAAACTTGTCATTTTCACAGCCTTGTATGACTATTCTGAGAACAGCAACAACTTCCAAAACACACAGTTGCAGTTCTTGACACCACTAACAATAGTCTGATAAACTCAATTCTTCACAGAAAAACAAAAGGGTGTGCTTCGTTCATATTTCATTTTCCTCTGAAGGTACATTTGTTTGTATAAGGTACTTTTCATCATCTCTGGTATATAGTTCATTGTATTGTTTACTTTGCTTCACTTAGAAACAGGTCAAATCACATCCAGAACTTTACAAAGTTCATTGTTGCTACAGTGCATTAGGTGAACTACTATGTAATGTTTAACATTGCAATCGAAGAGTATGTTGGAAGAGTATGTTAATCAACAGATAAAATTAAAGAAAAGCTACAACTAAAGAAAACCTAGAGCTTAGGTCAAGTCTCATTATCATATCACTATCACTGGAGCATTTCTGTGAACTTTCTTATAAGCAACTAAACACTTCCAGTAACTGGAATAGAATTTATGATCTTATCAAACTAGAAAAGAAATCATAACACAATACTTTTACACATGCCCTCCTTGCCTTCAGTTTATGGAGACTGTTGACCAATAGGAGAAGCACCAGTTCAATCCAATGTTGCCATGGTAACACCAGTCCCATCAGAGCTGGTTTAGAGCAACACGGAGGGTTGGTGCGTTGGGTGTTGAGGAGGTAGGAGGCGGCTGGAGTTAGCAATGACAGCACGGAGAAAGAGAGAAAAAAATCAAGTCAATTACATGTTCTATGGCACACAATACCCTGAAAACAAATATCGTAACCCTTGCAACAGAAACACTGCACAAATACATGTACATGTACATACACATGATCATCCAAATATGTAAGGTTGGTGCCTCAATCGCTTCTTTGATTGAGAAAAAAGTCAATGAATAAATGGAGTGGATCCTCTATTCCATGTAACAGGAATGAACTGTGGATACAGGCCCACAGCAGCCATTTCAAAACAGACTGCTGGTACACAGTGGTGTACATCCAATAGGGCCACAATTTTGAGCAAAAGCAATTCATGGCCTGCTGAACAACAGTCAAACTGTTGGAAATGTTGCCTTTAAAACAATTTGAACCACAGAAAATCCAATTATAAAAACACATTAAGAATTTTATTTGTTTTAATTACATCACGAGTGGTAAGAGTTTCAATACAATTATTTTTAAGAAGGTGGGTCACTGGCCAGGTTATAGTCTGTCTACTGCAAGCCTGATTTTCTAATTTTCAGAATACAAGAATCAGTTTTATTGTCACCAGGTCTTTGCAACTACAAAAAGCACAGAGAGCAATCTTGGAATTTTTACCAACACAAGCTCTGAAAAATAAGGTGAGAGTTGTTCAATTTTTGCAATTTCATTTTTGTTACAAGGTTTTCATGTAAACTTTCAGTGTTCTCAACTTGGAGGTGTAGCACTTTAAAGATTTTGAAGATCATTAAGTTGCATGATCCAATGAAATTTGAGTCCAGTGCTCTGAAAATCACACCAACTAATAAACTTCTTAATCACAAAGCCTTTGTAAATCGTTCTGCTTCCTTGAACTTCCAGACTTTTTCATCAAGACATATTGACAGCCTTTTATAAGGAATACTTGACATGCAAACCAGACAAGTTTCAAGATATGTCTGTTTGAGCAATAGTCTCTTTGATTCTGCGGAATTGAAAGTTATTCTGTACATACCTTAAACTTATAGGACGTCATGCTGACAAGATAATCTCTCCCAAGTTACTTCACTTTAACAACTGGTTTGTACACAATTGTCTCGACAGTTTTTGTTTTCATTTCAGGAACAAAATAAAACTAAAACCTAAAACTTTGTCAAAACAACATCTTATTTTCAAATATTTTAAAGTGATGCTAATATTTTACCTTGAGATTTTAAAAGTCATCAAGTTTTTTGGCGACGAAGTGGCTGCTAACCTAAATTCAGTTTTGGAGTGTGTACATGTAGTTGCCGTGAGCAACTAGTGTTTGTGCTAAAACAAGATAAACTTCCCATGTCCCCAAAATTTAAGTGCTGGTTACCCTGTGCGGGTACAGCTATGAATCTTTGGATGCTGACAGAACCCACTAGAGTAGTAAAACTGCTGATAGGAGATTTGAACAAGATTCATACCCCACTATCACCAATTAACCACATCATCAGTAAAGATGGATCTGAGCAAATTTCAGTGTGTAGTGACATTTACAACATCTGCCAGCCTTGTTGGATCACTTGTTAGTTAAAAGACAATCATTTTTGCGATCGCGCACCTTTTTCAACAGTGTTTAGAGAGAAGGGAGGGGTACCGACCTAAAAGTGCCTAGGGTACCAATGCTTAATGTCTGAGGTTATACCAAGGCATAAGGATCTTAGATGTTGCCTTTTGTATCCTCAGAAAATGTCTTTGCTGTTGTGAACAGGCAATTTTTTTCCAACAAATGTGTTATCTAAGAATGCGAAAACCAGAGTCATATTTATAGTCAACTGGGCATGTCTGTGAATTCAAATTTAAGAAATGGCCAGTTCACCTCTACAGATGCTGTGGTTAATGAAATGGAGACAAGAATCAATGCGCCTTAGTTCAAATCTCCATTTAGAGCAGCCACTACTCTAGCTGATTTAGTTGAAGTCCACTCCACATGAAACAAAAGTCCATATATTTACCTTCCATTTCTTTTCTGTTTTATATGATGGAAGACATTTATCACATCTCGAATTCTTCTCGGATATTCCTCGATTTTTGCAGCGAGAAATATACTTGCCATAGCGTAGATCTGAAACACAATTTTAGGAAGACGGGTAGGTTCGGCATGTTATACAACCAACAGATTAGCTAATTAAATTTACAGTTTACTGGTCTAATAATTTGCTGAACAGTCTAAATTGAAGGTCAATACATACAGGGGCCATCTGAGGTGAAAAAGGAAAGCACAACCGCCAAATAGGAAAAGCATATGAAACACAAAATCGAATTCACCTACAAGCAAACACGTGGGTGCTAGTTTGAAAAGATTTCCATGATATTTTTAATACAAATAACAAAACTTGGAACAGTAATTGTACGGGTCAAACCAAATGTATGTTGGCTTTTCAACAAAAGTTAATACTGGGTGTAAAATAACCTTATACCAAGCTTATTCCACGCGGAAAATAAGTCTCAAAAACCGTTAGCAAGTTAAGCACGAAATAGTTCCTTACCTCGGCGTCGTGTTTTACGAGCGACTTACTGTAGTAAAAGCGTTGAAACAACACTTGTGCTGTAGCCATAGCTACCTGGAGGTTCCAAAGCAAACATATTCAGCTCAAATTCCAAATGAAAGCAAGTTTTTCACGACCAAGATCTGGAAAGTTAACCCACCTGAGGTAACTTGAGCAAGATGCCCGCCATTTGAATATACTCGCAACCTACGATTCGCAAATCAATTTCAACTTCTTTATCTAGGCCATCTTTAATTGAGGGTGTTTTTCCTAATTGTTCATCGCTTAAAATGCAGTTTTCTAGCGAAATTATAACCTTTCCGTAGTCTGTATTACCGGCGACGGTAGCCATCTTGATTTGGATCTTCCTTCCTTCAAACGTTCCACGAACGTCACTTACTTATTGTGATGTCATAAGCGAAGAAGCACGTGCACGGATTTTACCTTATTTGGGTCCATTTTGAACCGAAGAGATGTCGTTTCATATTCGTAAAAAATATCGAGATATTTCGGGAGAAAGTCGGAAGCACAAACATGGCGGCACATAGGCCAGGGAAGTATATTAAGTACTGATGCACGCAAATGCAGGAATTGTTTTTCAGTAAGGAGATAAAATGGAAGAGGAAGAAGACAAGGATAGCCACGATGATATACTGACAAAATTCACCAATTTTGTGGACAGCAATTTGCGACTGTTCAGGGTGAGATTAAACTGACATTTTCATTTTGGTTGAGGGGGGGGGGGGGGGGGGCGGGGAGGGGAATCTTCGCAAATTATGTTGCATAACTTTCCCCTATTTTTTCTCCCGCTTCCTATCTCTTTGGGAATCCTGCTTCCTGCCCTGGCCCCTCTGTTCCCACCTCCCGTACACCTCCACTCCTTTTTTCTCCCGGGCTCCCTCCCCGGCTCCCCTGTCTCCCTCCACAAAATTGTGGAGTCAGAGAATCAACTCTGCAGTGACTTTATTTCCAACTGATATAGATGCCAAGGTTTTGGGTTTGTTTAGAGTGAAAAAAAGAAAAAGAGAAAAAAGAGAGAGAAAAAGAAAGAGAAAAAGTGTGAGTCTCACACCAAAACCATGAGACTTGGTATCTGTCAACTGAGCACCAGGAATTAAAAGTGACTACCGTATTTGATCGAATAAGCCCCCCTGGGAGCTTATTTCAAATTTTGTGTTCAAGAGGGGCGCTTAATCGAGGAGGGGCAATTATTCGAGGAGAGGCGCTTATTAACAAACTTACAAAGACTCATAGTTTGGTTCTATGATGAAGGTTTTATATAAAAAAACATGACTTTTAAGGTAGTTCATTCCTCATCTACATCGTCGTCTCCATCTTCATCATTATCGATAACGTTCACCTCGCCGTTGGCCACGTCCCGGTTGGACAAAGTGATATCTTGAATAGGATCTTCCCTTTCTTCATTTATTTTAAAACTGTGGGACCTTGCAAAATTTTTCTGCCTGTTCCCTAGACGCGAGGTTTGTAGTTTTTATATGCATATCCGCAGGTGTGTTTTTTAATACGTATAATTTGTAAAATAACTTCAGTTCGTTTTTCGGACTATACACAGGCATACTTAGCTGTGTTTTAAAACTCCCTGATGAAATGTGCGTTAGTCACTAAAAAATGCATAGGAAAATAAAATAGTTTTACAACTCAAGAAGTTCGCAGATATGCTGGTCAGTCGAAATTTAAAAAAAGACCTGCCTACAGTTATAATTCTTACTGTTTTTAGCGGGGAGTAGAGGGTGCTTAATCGAGGAGGGGCGCTTATTCGAGGAGAGACGCTTATTTGAAGTTTCATGTTCAAGAGAGGCGCTTAATTGAAGGGGGGGGGGGCACTTATTCAAGAGAGGGCACTTATTTGATCAAATATGGTATGTGTATGAGAAATCGTTTTTTTTAAGTCACAATTTTTTTTTATTTTTAGTGAAAAGAACATTTTATCAAACAAAAATGATAACCTACAATTAGCACAGCAGTTAAGTTACAATAAATACTTATTACACCTTAATATCGAAATACTAATACACCTCTTCAAATTTAGTTGCGAAAATTTGACACCGTCAGCGAAATGGCGTTCCAAATTTCGCCCGACTTTTTGCCAATTAGTGTGATTTTTCGCAAATGGCAAAACAATAGCAGCTTAGAAAAATCAACGAAAATTCAAAGAAAATTTGTTTTGTTTGAAATATTGCTCATTTTCGAAGGTTTTCGAAACTTTTCGTCGAAATTTGTTGAAATACCTTCTCATTACTTGTGCACGGTACTATAATTACACCTAAATACTACTGATAACTTTCAGTTGGGCTATACATACTTTGCATGATGAATCTTATGCATACATGTTAGGGAGTCTGATGGTTTAATTTCATGTGGAGGTTTTTGGTGTTCACCCACCAGAACCAAAATAGAAAGAGTGATAAAAAAAACCCTCACGTGGTAAAAAAAAAATAATTGAAATTTTTTAAGGGAAGGCATCAAAGAAGAAAGGCCTGAACTTTGAAATGTTTAGACTTTAGACCCCCTTTCAACTCTGAGTCTTGACTTGACTAAAGTGCTTGGATGCACAAGATCCATTGATCTAGCCAAAACTTATTAAATTATGTCCGAAAATCTTGTCACAATCCACAGAGTTTGTCCTGGGTTCTAGCTGGTGCTGGAGTTTTAATCATCTTAAGAAGGACATATGTGGTATGTATAAAAATTATTCACAATGAAATTACATGTTAAAATGTCATGAGTAACTAACTTAAAGTACTTAAATGCAGAATTCATTCAAGTGTGTGCTCTTGAACACAGTTCAGCTTGCCTAAAGATTGAAGTTTTTCTCCTCAAATTTTCATAACAAGGATCCGGAACATTTTGAAATGCAATTAATAATAAAAATTAGCAGAAAAATACAACTTACAATGTTTCAAAGTCATCGTGACTCCATTATCAAGTTTTAAAAATAACGGTTGTTGTATGTACACTCCTAACGTGTTGGAATAACACTACTCGCCACTACTCAGAATAACACTGCTTGCCATCTTCACCAGCACATAGAAGAACACAAATTTTCTGCTGTTGGTAAACACTTGAAGGAAGATCAACACCTTGAGGTCTGAGCTGACTGACATGTTTTCCGTTTTAAAGAAATGCCAAGGAAAACTGGATTGTTTAATTCACGAAATGTTGTTCATGCGTGAAATAAGACCGAAACTGAACACACAGTCAGACTCAATTAGTGTGAAAAGTTTTTATTTAGCATTTTCCCTGGTAAAAATTCTGCCCAGGATCCTAATAAGATCCTAATAGGATCCTAACAGGATCCTGTAGGATCTTAACCAGGATCCTGATAAGATCCTAGATAAGATCCTGTAGGATCCTGTAGGATCCTATAGGATCCTGTTAGGATCCTATAGGATCCTACAGGATCCTATAGGATCCTGTTTAAGATCCTATAGGATCCTACAGGATCCTAAGCAGGATCCTACAGGATCCTAAACAAGATCGTACAGGATCCTAAACAGGATCCTGGACAATCTTAAGCAGGATCCTGAAAGACTTTACTGGATCCTGAGTAGGATCCTAACAACATGGTGCCATTTAGGATCCTGGGTAGGATCCTGTGTGAACTTACAGGATCCTGTAGGATCCTGTAGGATCCGATAGGATCCTAGAAAATCCTGTAGGATCCTGTATAGGATTTTTACCAGGGTTGTTGCACACTCTACTTTTGACATCCTTGAATGCTTAATTAAGAACAGCCTAATATAGTTCTATCACAACAACGGTTATTTTTAAAACTTGATAAAGGAGACTTGATGGCTTTGAAACGTTGTATTTTCTCACTCAATTTTCATAAGTTATATCTAAATGACTATAACCCGGCCAACAGTGTAACCCTGTCTTAATTGACCACCCTGTTAAAATGTTCACCTGGGCCTGGTTGTTCAAAGGGTGCATAACGCTATCCACCAGCGGATAAATGATAACCAAATCTTGTGAACCCTTTAAACCCCAAGAGTGACAAGCATCTAATTTCTCCTTACAACATCACTAGTTGATCAAATATACAGGTCATGAGAATAGAGAAGATGATCACCAGATGAGAAATGTGTTAATATTTAATCAAATTCTCCCAACTAGTAACATTGTGCTTCCTGTCCCTGTTGTTTTTCTCTTTGCTTTTCCTTACCTTTTAACCTAGCCAGATTTTCTGGCCCATTTTTGGTCATTTACAGGGCTGGGCTCACTGTATTCTGTTAACTTTCATCTGCAATGCATTAAGAGACCATCCATGCTCAAATATGGTACTATTAATGTTGTCTACAAGGCACTTAAGTGAAAAAAGCTTTTTCCGCAAAAGTCTTGCAGATTCGGATTTAAGCTGAAATGTTGTGGGATTTCACATTTGGGTATGAAATTGTAGAGGATTGGTTGATTGGCACACCCCTATTCACTCCCCTCAAAATGTATTGAGCTGACTAAAACCAAACACCCCAGAGCTGCTCTCTGCTTACAACTGCTAGCTAAATAAATGACTAACAGTTAAAGAACTGTTGTGCTGTGATTCAGTTTAGGCAGTTCAACACAGTGTCTGATGTCCCAACAGAATTCATTGCCAAGAACATTTCCTTGTATGGCCATGTTAGAGAAGCAAGACAGGACAACTCTCTTGGGATTTGTCACATTCCACTGTTTAGAGGAGTCAGGAAATCATATCCTTACTCTGAGACTGGTGGGTTGTTGAGTTCGTTTTCATGCTGCAAAAAATTTTCAGTCAAAGCTCTCATAAGCAACCACCTCGGGAATTCAGAAAAGTGGTCGCAACCAGAGCTGGTCTCTTACGAGAATGGGCTCTCGTAAGTGACCATGCAATGAAACAGTAGAGGGTGGTCACTTATAAGAGCTTTTAGTGTGAAGGTTGGGTTATGTTAATGGTTATGTTATGTTGGGTTATGTTAATGGTTATACTACTAGTATTGTAGTAATGATAGTATTGCCTATCACAGAACAGGTTCGCAAATGTACTTGTCAATGAACCATTAATGCTTATGTTATGTATTACTCTAAATTTCATAAGTGAATGCTTTTATTAAAGGGTTGACTGGATGGTCACTTACGAGATCTTAAAAACAAAGGAAAACACCAGTCAGACCATAACTCACAAAAGTGGTTGGGTAGCTGATGGGAGCAGTCGCCTCTGAGGGCTTTTAACTACAGAGTTTAAGTGACAATTTTAACAGGGTTTCATAATGCTGGTCTTAACCAGAGCTAATCACTTACGAGAGTTGTCACAAGGAGAGCTTCAACTGTATTTTATTTTGGTTAATAGCTAACAGTACAGTACAACTGTTGGTCCTGCAGCCATCTCAAATCCTCTGCTATCTTTAGTTACGAAATTGTCTGCTGCACATGCATGTAGAACTGAAACTTACCTTCCTTGGTTCATGTTGCTTGTTAATTTACTATTGGTTGTCTTGATCAAACTCCTTTAATTTTGAACAATAATTTCTGGTTTTCCTTGTGTGTTTGCGATAGCAGGATCAGTCTAGTGAAGTTTCAACAACCCTTAAAAATTAATCTACCAGTAGTCATAAATTGCTTGATGCATAGTTGGAGATATGTAAATTTAAATAAGATTTTACTGTTAGATCAGTAAAATATTGTTAATGGAACATGACACTCATTCTCAGTGAGCCTTTCATGGTGCATTCGCTATAAATAGAACTACTATGCAGTTGGGATCCCAAGGTCACTAAAATCAATAGCATCTCTGCTCAACATGAAAATCTAGCCGCTCTCTCCTGTGAGGTCTTGAAGCTTCGTCTCCAGGCGCAAAATCTGCCCATCACGGGTTCCTGAGAGCAGCTCCTTGCCAGGCTTAAAAGGGCCTTGCCTGGGAACACCAGCAAAACATCAGTGCTCACCCAGAAGCAGACATCGCTGGGTACAAAGGCTGTATAAACCCGCCACCGTCGTGCTAATCAGCTGCAGACTGCCAGCAATCGATCTGCCCAAACGGCAAACCGTGCATCATCGCGTGCAAAGCCGCACAAAGACTAACTAGAAGACAACGTCCTCTCGGACCAAGCGTCGTAATCCTCAATCGACGAAATGTTCGAAAGGGACGAACCAGAGCCACCTGCCTCCCAGTCTCAGAGGACACTGAGTTCAGCACAGCGTGCCGCCATCCAGGAGATCGTTGCGGAGTCGATCAGCAACGCTTTGGTCGCTTTGCAAGCACCGGAAAGTGGTTCTATGCCACCTCCAAAAGACAAGCATTCACGTACCCCCAGAATGGCCTTCCCTCTGGGTCTTTCATATGGGTATCCATCCCCGCCAAGGCTGGTGGAGGAGAAGATACTCCGTGGTGAGTACGTTGATCTTGCATTACTGTTACCGGTGTCACAGTGATATGTGTATCCCCGTGATATGTGTATCCCCATACACATATTGATATGTGTATCCCGGGTAGGGATACACATAACACTGAAGCTGAGTATCCCGGCCTTCAAACATCGTGTAAAACATAAATAAAATGGCGGCTCGAGAAGGGAACAAGAGATTGTTTTGTTTTGAGTTCTTCAACACTGTAACCAGTACTTTGTGAAAGAATCTACGAGAAATGATCGGAAATATACTCTCCTGCTAAAGAAAATTCCTGCAATTGCAATCATTTGACACAATTATAGTAACACAACTGCGTCAGATAGAAACAAACGGATGCGAAGGCTTATTGTGGTCCCCATGGTGGGATGCAGATATCACTGAACCAGCGCAGTGATATATGTCTCCCCTCGATTTCTGTCTGATTAGCCAGGTTTACATTCTCCTGCTAAAGAAAAGTGCTGCAACTGCAATCATTTGACACAACTAGTAACACAACTGCGTCAGATAGAGACAAACGGATGCAAATGTTGTCCGCAGTGCGGTCCGCGCAAACGGCTTTGTGATTTCTGTTGTGATGTCGGTTCATTGGCGTTGTGCGGATTATCATACCTTTATTCTCTTGGCTCAAAAATCTCGTGCCCTTTGTTTCTTTCAGTCGACAGGGAATGATACAAATATTCTGTAAAAAAAAATGACAAAAACAAAACAGGTACTTGTTTGGAGGGGAGGGGGGTAGGGGATACACATATCACTGGCAGCCATATTGGAGGGGATACACATATCACTAGTGATACGTGTACGGGGATACACGTATCACTGTGACACCGGACAATATTTATCAGACCCAGGCTTCCGAGCTTCAGCTCAGATTAGACGACTCGGCCCTAGGCCCCATGGGTTCCCCGGTCACCATGGTTAGGAAGCGGAAACCCACGATAGACACCTTCCAAAAATGGCTAGATGCCTACATGGCATATATGCTGGTGATCGTTGCAGCATGTCCTCGAAGGGCACTCGAACTAATTAAGTACCAGCAAATAATTAGTCGTGCAGTTACCAAATTTAAAGGCATGGCTTGGCTTTCGTATGACCAACAATTTCGTAGGCGTGCGGCTTACGACTTGTATATTAGTTGGGACATGATAGATTTAGAACTTTGGACCGGGACTTTATCGAGTTTAGCTAAGCCCCACTGCAATTTCTGCTCAAGTCTGTACCATATTCAAGACAACTGTCCTTCTGCTGACCCCAACAGAAAGCCTCGCCGTACCCTGACTGTCTGCTTTGACTTCAACAATTCCTCCGGTTGCAAGCGCCGCAACTGCAACTACCCGCAAGTGTGCCGCCGCTGCTATTCCAGCAATCACTCCGCCCTATCCTACTCACAGCAACAACCCAGCAACATGGGTGCCTCCAAGTCTTCCACATCCAGTGAACGTGGCAAGAGGTAAAGGAGCACAACTAAGGCGCCGTTTGAAGCCACAAGTGTCCACACCTATTGACATTTATCGCTTAGAGTTAGAATTAGTGTATCACCTGGATCATACTTTTTAATTTGTTTCTAATTTGCTTAGCACGCTTAAGGAAGGGGCACGTATTGGTTATTCGGGTCCTCGTTCATCCCGGGTTTCCCCTAACCTTATCTCAGCCACTCAGCATCCCGAGGTATACACTTGGTCGGGTTGGGTAGCATGGCCCTACCTGTCACCCCCTCTACCTAATTTTCAATGCCATCCTATGGGTGTGGTCCCCAAAAAGCACTCAACTGAATGGCGCACCATATACCACCTCTCCTATCCTCCAGGGGACAGTATAAACGACCATATTCCCAAGGACCCCTTTTCACTAAGCTACGTGCAGGTGGACGATGCTATTCATATTCTTCATTCCCTGGGAAAGGGAGCCTTCATGGCGAAAACTGACCTCAAATCGGCCTTTCACTTGATACCAATTCACCCTAATGACTGGAGCTTGCTGGGCATTTACTGGCAATCCCAGTACTATGTGGATATGTACTTACCCTTTGGGGTCCGGTCCGATCCATTCCTGTTTAACCTATTGTCGGATGGGCTGGAGTGGATACACATAACTACGGCCTCCAGCATGTTATTCATGTTCTAGATGATTTCTTGATCGTGGAACCGACAAAATTATCTTGCCTTTCTAGCTTTAGCACTCACTTAAAGCCCCTGTGGTAGCGTCTAAAACCATTGGCCCCTCCCAGGTTGTTGAATTTATGGGTATTGTCCTCGATAGGGCGGGCATGGAAGACCGCCTCCCCCATGACAAACTCTCTAGGATAAATGAGCTTCTAATGTCTTTCAAAAAACGCCGCTCCGTGCGCTTGGTAGAGCTTCAATCTCTGATTGGCACTCTCCAGTTCGCGTGTAAGGTGGTGGTCCCAGGCAGAACCTTCCTTCAGTGCGCGGTAAATCTAAGTAGGGGAGTTCCCAGTCGTTTTCACCACATGAGGCTTAACAATGTGGAAGGTTTTCTTCACGAAATGGAACGGGCGTTCATTTTTTCTTGAGTCTTCCACCACCCCAGCCCCTGACTTAGAGCTCTATACTCTATATTGCATATATTACTACATTAGCAGACACTGTCTAGCTATAAAAGTTCAAGGAAACTGTTCAAGGTTCAATTTGCAATTCTCTTGTGCAGTGCAGCCAGTGTTTATTGTTCCCTCCCTCCCTCCCTTTGGAGATGGGTTGGCCATGTTATTTGTGCTTCAAAAAACTAGGGTCACTCCTGCGTGGTGCGGTTAAGTCTGTGCAGCGACTTCTCCCAAGCTTGTCAGCTTCGTTGCCTCTATGCATCACCTGCTAACCAATATTCTTGTCCGATCCAGCACGTGCTGTCTAGCATTCAGCCCATAGTGCTGGGGAGATAAGCAAGGTTGTTTTTGTCACGCAAATTGGAAGTCACATAGACTAACCAACTGCAAGGTAGTGTTCCCCTCAATAATGCCATCTTGAGGGCGTTTTACTTTGTTTTTCATGTCACGCGCTTATTTATAGCCTATTGCAGTTGCACTACGTTCCTCAGGAACAGTGACATTAATTTGCTATCAACTCAACAGCACAGCTCTTTCTTTTCTACCAAGGCTCTTTTTTTCTCTCCTCAGCGGGCTCACCCCAACCTAGTCTGCTTAATGTAAGTCTGACAGGAGTGGAATTCCGTGAGGGAGGGCACGAGTGGCTCTTGGACAATGTGATGTCAGTCAAAGTGCGCATGACCCCCTTACAAGTGACTGAAGAGAATACTTTGGACTGTATACTATACAAGAAAAAGGTATGTTTCAGTAATTTAAAGAAATCAATGAAATAAAACAGGGCTGTAGATAACAAATCAGCAGGGGGGTATCATTGTGATAAGTGGAATGCTAAGTGCCAAATTTTACTTCTCAAAATGATCAGAACCAAACAGTACCACAAAAATGTACTGCTCAGTAGCTTTCCTTTGAATAATAATATTGTACTTAAAAACAGTTTCATTCACAAACCCAAAATTTAGAACCACCTTGTACAGTGACATAAAATGCACCACAGGAAAGTACTGCTCATTGACTTTAACTGAATGGTCACAGACTCAAACACTGATCAGCAGATTTAACAGCACCACAGGAAAGTACTGCTCAGTAGCATTCAATTGCATAGGCGCACCTTGGGATTTCATCCACAGACTCAAAAGTTAGAACCACCTTGTATAGCACCACAGAAAGTACTACCCACTGGCTTGTACTTGAATGCTGCCATCCATGGAATGGAAAGTTAAAACAACTTTGATTAAGTGGAATTGATTATTATTTTGACTCTGTTAGTGGAAGGGTTATAGACCTCTGCTCATGTTACTAAAACAGTCTAAAATCATCAATCGGTGAACTAATGCAATTTATACCTTTTTCTTGCAGGGCTGGATTTCATCCGTGTGTGTGAACGAAGAACTGGTGCGACAGGGCGTGGCAGTGACATGCCATGTGTCGACTCTTACAAACAGTGCACCTTATCTTAAACTACAGAGAAGGCTTTTAAAGGCAGAATTGCAAGCTGAAAAGAAAGGTGTTGGCATTTGGGTAAAGCCCTTGCTTCTTGAAAGCCTACACAAAGTACTGTCTTTTCCAGCTACCAGAATGAAGCAGGCCATATCTGCAGTTCAAAATGTTTCTTTCCAAAGGTTTTTTTCAAGAAAGGGGACAAAGGATGATGTCAAATGAAGAACATTATATGGTTGTACCACTTAAACTTGAAACTTGCTGCATAACTTGTTCCTTCAAAGGGCTCAAGTGGTAAACAGGGAATTAAAACAGCATAAAGCAAAGCTAACCTTTTAAGCCCCAGTAGTGACAAGCATCTAATTTCTCCTTACAATATCCCTACTTGTTCAAACGTACAGATCATGAGAATGAAGGAAGTGATCACCAAACATGAAATGTATTGATGTTTTTGCAAATTCTCTCAACCAGTACCATACGAAATATGTGGAGAACACTAAGGAGAATATGCATATTGATATTGGGGCTTAATGGGTTAAGAATCAGCCTTGTGGATGCCTTGTAGCCCAGATGTGACCCACACCTCACTTCAATGTTTAATATAGCATTCAAAAGCTTAAAGTTTCAATCAAAAGTCGGAGGGTGAACTCTTGTCAGTTCCTATCATGTCATTTATTAAGGCATTTAAAGGGGCACAGTCACGCTATTCTAGTTAACTTTAAAAATCAAAAATATGTCCTCACATCAATGAACACCCACAAATAATGGTCTAGTTTTGTTAGCAAAGACTATAATTATAATTTCAATAAAACTATTTTCTGTCGTTTGTTGCTACAGATGGCTCGGATGGAAATGGATTGCAATTTGAAAAAATTAGGCTAAACTTTTCAAATTCTTTCAGCGTGTTGACATTAAATCGATATTAAATGGTCATGGTTTGTTTTCTCTTATTGAAATTACGTTAATATGTTCCTTTAAACGTTCAAACACAATTGGGCATGGATAAAGTTAGCTACCGATAATTTTAGCACTGTTTTTGGCCAGAAATCGGCAAAATCCTCGTGACTATGCCCCTTTAAGATTGTTTGATCCCAGATTAATACAGCTTGTAAGCAAAGACAGACACCACATAGACAGTGTTATCCAACCATTTCCACTTTAATTTTCTCCTCAATGATAATTATTTTAAAATGATACATCCTATTATTTTCAAGAAGGGTAATGAACACATGTACCAGTCAACATTGTTTTTGTTTGTTTGTTTCTTTGTTTCAGGGTGGGGAGAGGGAAGCAATAAAAACAAATGGAATAGGCTTAAATTGTGAAGTTTTCTCCAAAATCTGTTACAAGTTTTGATAAAGCCATGAGCCACAATTATCAAGGGCAATCTTGGTACATGGTTCTCAGCTGTTGGCTCAGTTTGCGCCATTCCCATTTCTTTGCACATTATACCATCCTTGAGGAAAAGTAAGGATCACTTGCAGTCTTACTGTTGGTTTAAAGAAACCTGCATAACTGAACAACATTTTGGAAAATTTTCTGGCACCCTATGCAGCTGTTATTAGTGAACGTCATACCAGGAAGGAGCATTGGGTGACGGCCACTAATAACGGCTGGGTAGAAGACTAGGCACTCTAAGAAAAAGTCACTCCTTAATATTGAACATTTGGCAGTTGAAGGTATTTTCTTTGACTTGCACCTTATAAAACAAGGTGGCAACAGGCAATTAAGCCTTTTGCATGCACCAGCAAGTTACAATAATTATTATTATTATTATTACTATTATTATTATTATTATTATTATTATTATTATTATTATTATTATTATTATTATAACACTCATATAGAGCCTCTGAGGCACCTTTGCTACTGGCTTTTTTTAAAGATAGAAAAACTATATAATAATGTTTCATTTATACAATAGTTTATATTAAATAATTTTTGTTTGGTTCAAGATGATGTAAAAAAATGAATCATGCCTCTTTCCTAGTATTATAAACGTAAACTTTATTAAAATATTTATTCATTTATTAATTTATTTGATCATTATTAAAATTTGTAATGGCATGTATTAAACATCTTCTACATTTAGTGGCTTTCAGTAATTCCATGCATCAGGGTTTATTCTCAAAGCATCCAGTACCCTGCGAGCAGGACCCTTCTTCTTCTAGGAAGATCGAAGGGCCTCTGCTCCCAGGGTAAGCATCCAGATAAATGAGCATAAAATGCAAGTTGGTCAACCAGCGGTATACAGTATTTAGTTGACTACCGATAACTCAAACCCTCGACATCTTGGAGCAATTCAGCTCGAGTTTGTTAATTGGGTTAAAACATGGCCACTCATTCTGTAAAATATAACTTAATATTTTCCAAGAAACAGGACATGATTTAGGAAAGAGATAAAAGTGGAATAACCATCTTAATATTGTTTATTATTTCCATAATATTTCACCAATACCTCCGCCACGTTTTCTTCCCTACATTTTAAAAATCATGAAAAATCCTCACAGATTTGAAGGACCACAGTACAAAACTGACAGTGGAATTCTGGATTGGACAAAGGCCAAGGAGACAATAAAGAAAAATGACTTAAGTGTTGGTAGCCTACATAGCAATAGCCTCTTCCAGGCTCTCACATATTAGGGATAGCACGAACACGCATTATTTTTTTGCACTGGTTTTCTCAAATCACACTTTTCCCACTATCTTGGAGCCTGGAACAGGCTAACATAGCAACCTCTTTATTGGATTTTTTGCATGTTGGGCACTTTGTGGCTTGTCTCAAATTTTGTGTGGCCACATAAAAGCAAAAAACACCTTCAATGCTTCCAATGCATGCAAAAACCCAGCGCACACTTCCCATGTAGGCTTATGTGATAGAAAAACACACAGCATTCAACCAAAATTTGCCTCTTGAAGACTGTCCAAAATTCCTGTTATGGTGTAGTCAGCAAGCTTGGTTAAACAACGTCATGCTCCCTGTCTTCTCTTGCCTTTTCTTTGAGCCTTTTTTGGTGATTCTTTGCCTTTTGGTAGAGGAAGACCCCGCAAGTTACCATGATAGTTCCAACAGCACCAAGGGCGGTGACCTGATTCCCAAACACCAGCACTGATAACCAGATCAGCACTGCTCTCTTCACTGTGTTGGACACACTAGACAGAAAATAGAAACTCTCCTTAAAGTGGCCAAAGTAAAATTTCAAGAAAAATCCTAAATAATTTCACTTTTTCAAATCCTACAAAACAAATAGTACCATGCAAAAGTTAATTGCTGAAGAGGTTTCATTTGAATGGTCACATCATAGGATTTCATCCACAGACTCAAACATAGAACCACCTTAAATGTCTCATCCATAACTGAATCTGGGAGTGATAGGGTTAATGGTTACAAGAAATGTCTCCACAGAATTTATTCTCACATCAAAACAGCATCTATCCTGTGTACAGCCACCTTCACCACTCAAGAAAAATCAGATTTTTTCAACGGGAGAGTGCGGTTGTTTACAGGACTACATAACATCCCTATAAACTTGGTGTTTTTCTTCATTACATGGTTTTATCTGTCAGGGTTTGACCATCATGACATCAACAGTACAGTGTATTGTCCCACTGGGTGGGAGCGGTGGGGGGAGGGTTGCCATAGGAACTTCAAGCCAATACATGGCTTTTTAATTTGAAAGGAACAAAACAATATGTTAAGTTAGCTAAACAGGTTAACAATACGTTTTAGTTTTGTTGTGAACTAAGGAAGGATCAAAGACTTCTGTTTCTGCAGCTTGGCTAGGTCAAACAAGACTGTTATGAAGCCAAGTATTTGTGACGTGTGGCACAAGCAACCCTATAAAATAGTGTACATGCTAAAGTGATATTTTCAAAGTTTTGATATTGTGTGCACAATACTACGTGCCGTTTTCCCACATAATGCAAGTTGCAGTGTTTTAGAGAGAAGTTAATTTCCATGGATTTAGCATTCGCCACAGTAACAGTTTTGTTGTGCAGTTTTGTTAGTTTTTGAAGTTTTGTGTTGTTTTTCACTGTGGCTGTAACTCCTTACTGTTAAAACATTTGCTGTAATATACATATTTAAAGTAGATTATTTATTGGTCTTTATTAAAAGAATATTGGGTAAACCTCTCCAAATTCGTGAAAATTCAGCATAATTACAAAATGTTGTCCCTAAATTAAAAATTAAGATGACACAAAAATTTTTGTAACGAGAAAGGTAAACAGTTGAGATTCAAGTGATTTTAGGTTTTTTGAACCAATCGCAATTGAAAACTGTCCTACTGGCTGCAAAGACTTGAATGATTGGTGAGTTTTTGTCAGTCTCAATCAGTTCATTGTTAGTCAACCAAAATTAAGCAAAAACTAGGAGGAAATTACACACCTAATAATAATAATAATAATAATAATAATAATAATAATAATAATTATAATAATAATTATAATAATAATTACAATAATTAATAATAACATTTAGTACTTTTACAGCACAAATTTACATGTATTTATGATCAAATGTGCTTTACAAATACAAATATATAATTATGTATGGATTACAAGATATTGAAATATAAATGGTAAAAATTACAATAAAAAGTACCATAAAAATGTACCTGAATGTAACTGGGGATATGAGGGACATTAATCCAAACGCTGTGAGACTTTGCATGTAAAACATGAATCCATTCAATAGAAAAATAAATATTAAAAATTTGTTATCTGTTAACTTCACTTCACTTGGCCATTCCTGGAACAGAGAAAAGAGGAAAAAATTGAAAATGGGGACAAATTAAATCATTAATGGGGTTGGTGATAGATGGTACTTGCCAAGTTTTGCAGGCACTGCATATTTATTTGCTATTTGTTGATCTCTTTCAACAAATAGCATCATTTGTAGCTTTCTTTTTGGCTGAAAGCTACAATGCAAAGAACTTTGCGGCAGGATTCAGGCCATTGTTTTCGTAAAGCTTCAAACCTAATGATGCTGCAATATCCTTATAATTTTATCCGTTACGCAAAACACAAAATATAAATAATAATAATAAAAAATAATAGTAATTTGAATCTCCAAATGCATACAAAAATTACCATCAGTTAATAAAATTTCAAATGCTTCGCACCAAAAAATTAATAAACATTGGGTTCAAATAAATGCCAAGTCTACAGGGTGACGTTTTCAAAAAAAATGACAACACTTAATCAAGAAAATATGTTAAGCCCTTACAAATTATTTCTTATTAACAATCACATGAACAATATTAAACAAACACATGACTATACCATGAAAAACCAGAATGGCAATTGAACAGCAATTGCAGCGGCACTCGTGTAAAACTGAAGTTCTGGTGGACTGGAAAAATAGAACCATAAATTTAAGTCAATAATTAATTCATGTGTGCGTATCACTAAATAAAAAATTTTGGACTTATTAACTGAGTTGATAAGGTAGACTGGCCACCACAAAGAGATTGAAAGCTGACATTTTGTGCATTAGTCCTTCATCGATTCACTCTGACAAAGGGCTACTGCTGGAAACGTCAGCTTTCAATCTCTTTGTGGTGGCCAAATTACCTCATCAACTCAGTTGATAAATCCAAAATTTTGTGTTTCATCTCCCCACAGATGCAGCACCACAGTTTCTTTAGAAACTAGCCCCCCTTGTTTATCACTAAATAGGATTGCTGTAAACACCTGTGCATAAGCCACAGTCTCTGAAAAGACCTAACCCAAGTTTGGACTGTTAGCATAACCCCATACAGAGATATCAAAAACTTTTGAAGTAGGTGCAGGAGCTAGCTATTAAAAAGTAGGCAGCTACCTGGGCAATTTTTGCAAGCATTTAACTGAGCATCTGCTTAGGGTAAAATAAATGTCAAAACTGTGGTTTGTTACCTTCTACTGAAACCACTGGTTATGTTTGTTCTGAACTTTATTTCAGTTAAAGCAAATCAAGTAAAGTTGTTTCTAAAGATAACTTGGCAAGGCTCATTCCTTTTTCATTTAACAAATACCATAAACACCTGCAAATATGCTGCACTCATAGATATTAAAGCCCCATCCCAAGTTTAGGAGCTCAAGCTTTAGTAAAAAAAAATCAATTTCCACATATCTCCTTATGTAGGGTAAGTTGCTCATATTTTGCTACTCCTGTCACGCAATATTACCTTGTCATGAAGGAGTACCTCAGGTGTCTCTGAGATCCCTGGAGTTATGCTGGTATGGGATTATTTCCCCTAATGGGTTCAACCATTAGGGGAAATTCAGCCATTGGGAGGGATCAGACAAACAAAAGCCACCACTGTCTAATATCATTTACTGTAACCTGTACATGTACATGCCTTATGTGATAGTAATAATAATAATAATAATAATAATAATAATAATAATAATAATAATAATAATAATAGACACTTGGCACTCAAGGGAACTGTAAACTGTAAGTTTCTTTATTGGTTTTTATTTGAGGAAAGTGAAGGCAAAACTCTCCAACTCATGAAAATTACATATTACCCCTCCAAGGAGGTGATCTCCTAAGGAGAAACTGAATTGAACTCTTACCTGTAGGGGTGATCACTGCTAAGAAGCTTCTTGGAAAAGACATTCTGAAGACTACAAAATAAAGAATAATGAACAGTATGATCCCTCTCACATAAAGGTAACACATTTGCCACCAGTGCAGCCCTCAGGACTGGCAATCACACGTAGAAATAGTTTTATTAGTCCAGAATAAAGCAACTAAAAGAACTTGTAAGTTGTCCAGGTGAGTGTAGCCTTTTTGTGAAGAACAAAACTTTAGATTTATCAACTGAGTTGATCAGGTAGTTTGGTCATTGTAAAGAGACTGAAAGCTGAGGTTTTGAGCATTAGCCCTTCGTCAGAGCTCTCACAAAGGGCTAACGCTCGAAACGTGAGCTTTCAATCTCTTTATGGTGGCCAATCTACCTTATCAACTCAGTTGATAAATCCAAAATTTTGTGTTTCACGTCCCACCGAGGTAGCACCACAGTTTCTTTATAAACTAACCCCCTTGTCTTTTTGTGATGACATTGACTTTTTGCGAAGCCTGAGCAGAAGTCAACATCATCATTAATTCTCCTTCAGAGGGGCTGCAAGTTCACGTTAAGGTTACTGCCAACATCTTGTTGATTTTTCTAACAGTGTGTTAGTACACATCAGTTTAAGGAAGGTTCCCACCATCTTGAATGCACGAAGCAACCAAAAAACTTTAGATAAAGGTTCCCGCTCTTGAAACCTTAACTCTGTGTTTATTGCTTTAATTTTCATTTTTTTCCTGTTTAGCCCATACAATATACAATAGGCAGCAAATCTCGCATTGCTCTGCTTTTCTCTTCATGTGTCAAAAATTCCAGAATATTTTTTCAGGCTGACAAAGATCACAAAGTATGTGAATTGATTGATTGATTTGCATGGTCTTGAGAAAAAGCAATTGTTTCATCAACTTTTGAGCCATGATCTTGCAGAGGCGGATCCAGGGGAGGGGTTGAGGGGGTTGCAACCCCCCCTTTGAGCAGCATTTTTTTTTGTTATTTAGTTTAATTTCCCTCTAAAGGCGTTTTAGAGGGAAAAATCGGCAACATTATTTTTTGGGGGGAGGGGCATGGCTCCGGACCCCTTAAGAGCTTGTGCCAGAGGCACGGGGCCGTAACTCGCCTTCCACACCACTGGCGTTAAAGGTTACTACAATAGTGTACAACCCCCCCCCTTTCAGAAATTCCTGGATCTGCCCCTGTCTTGATGCCTTGAATTGGTGCTACATTGGCTGAAATAACTATAAGGCAGCACTGCCTTAGTTTATAACTTATCGATCAAGCTCATGAAACATTAACACCATGTTTACCATTGTTTTGAGATTTTTTCATGTCCAGAATGAGCCACTCTTACGCAAAGCTTTGCAGCTGATCGCAATTCATGTCTGAGTCATGTGTGGGATCTAACTTAACATGATCTGGTTGAGAATTCCTTTTTTTCATGAAGCACAATGCATAGTGAGACAATTTTACCTCTTTGATAAGCCACCGAAATCACCAATACACAGGCTATTGATGGACGCTATTTGTTGAGTAGAAGTAAGATAAGTTACTTACCAATCCATGACATTATTTAACATAGCTGAAGCAAATCCAACCATGTTGAAGCTTAGCTCTGCAGCTGTACAAAGTGAGAGGCCAGCCATGATGGGAAGAAGGGAGAGATTAACAAATAAAGATGACTTGTCTCCTGTAACATAAGACAAAAAGAATAATTATTACAAAGCCCTACAGCCCTTAAAGGGCTGTAGGCAAACTATCTTATGTTGAACTTTTAAGGCCATTTTATTTTTAGCTCAAAACTGCCTGCATTTTTCCATGGGACCTTCGGTTGATTCAAAGAACGTTGGCCAAAGAGTCAAGTGAGCAGGAAGGGAACATCAGGCAGCTGCACAATTCAATTCTGTGCCTGTGGATGAAGCACAAATCAGAGAACGATTCTTTGTATTTACATGTAACTCATAAGCCCATAAAAAATCAGCCAGTTTTGAGCCAAAACGTAAAATGGCCTAAAATTCAACGTAAGGCAGTTATTATGTTATGCTCCCAGGTGTTCAATTAGTTTGTCTCATTTAAACCAAATGAGACAAATGTGGCTACAAGACAAATTAATACAATATTTATTAAATTGCTTGAGGGTGGTGTCTCCTAGTACAGAGGTATTCTTGCAGAGTTTATAACTATACTGGGAAAAGCGGATCTTAGCAAGGGCTATTGGAATCCAAAAAGAAAATTGTAGGTAGCCACATATTTTTCAGTAAGATAAGCAAACATAATTCTTAAAAGCTATAAAATATATAACAATGAATAGCATTTTCTTTCCAAATTAAGACTCAATTATCACTGAAAAATGCATGGTTACCCCAAATTTTCTTTTTGGCTTCCAGCATTCCTTGCCTAGATCTACGTTTTCCGTCTAGACATAAACTGCGCAAAAATACTTTATTTGTATTGATGGGTGTCTTCTTTAAGAAACCAACATTTCTTGGACCATCCCGAGATGCGCAAAATATGTATGTGCAGTAACAAAGGCAGGCACCATCCTTAAATTACAAAAAGACATTAAAAACAGCACCAACTATTTTAAATTTAAAAAAAAAAAACAATACCAAAATTATTAAAATATTATTCTTTAGATATATAATTGTTTAGACATGAGTGCATTTTTTTAACAATTTGTAATATTATTATTATTATTTAGTGTGTCCCCAATTAGCACCCTGTCTTTACAGGGAGCTAGATCAATTTTGACACGTAAATAAAGTTATTATTATTATTATTATTATTATTATTATTGTTATTATTATTAACTTAGTATATATGGAAACTTAGTACTAACCTAACATAATCCAAGCAATGATCGCAGTGAATATAGGTGCTGAAGATTTGATAGTTTCAGAGAATGAAACAGCTACATACTTCAAAGTGATGAGAGAGCAAACAATTGTTGCAAACCTTGAAAACAATAGAAGAAAAAAGTAAAATTCTAAAGATTTGCAGGTTAAGTGCTATCTCCAAACTCCCACTATTCTGAACTAAAACTCATTTATTACTCATCAGTCTACTATTTGCAATCTTGAACTCCTGTTACTTTGAACATTATTTTTTTGGCTCCCCCAGCATGTTCAAGATAGCAGGATTTTACTGTTAAGGATATAGGATTGCCAATTATGGTAACAGGTTGACAAGACTACTACAAGTTTACAACCTTTAAACCCAAGCAGTGTTGAAAATAAAATTACTCTTTAAATCATCACTGCTTGTTCAAACATTCATGTGATGAGAATAAACGAAACAATCACCAAGGTGTCTTGACGTCTTGATATTTAGACAAATTCTTCTCACTAGTTCCATATGAAATGTATGGAGAAAAGTGAGGAGAATATGCATTTTCATATCAGGGCTTAAAGGGTTAAAATTAATTACCTCATCCAACCTAAAATTGCCATGTTACGAAAAAAATGAAATTTATGTCCATCTTGATGGTGATGACCAGAGGTGCGATGAAACAAGCAGCAAGGAAGATACATCTTAACTGCTCCAAAAATTACAGAGCAAACCATCTGAGTTTCTCCTAAAATGCCAGCATCGCCGTCTAACGTTGACAAAATGTACTTGTTAGATATAATAGATCCAAAACTGAAGAGATACCAAAGTGACATCATAATGCCTTGCCGTACAAATGCCTCCTTTATCTCAAAGGTAAATGTTTTGTGTTGCCGTGGTGATGAGGGTGTTTGTTGCACTCCTTCGTGGGCCTTTGGTAATATCGGAGCCATGTGGGACGCCAGCGTGGGTAAGATCAGAGTTGATTTGCCTCTAATACAGCAACGTTCTCATAACTGTTAACAGTAATGTAGTTGTCTCCATGGTATAATAACTGGCTTGGAAACGTTAAATTGTTTTAATGCTTGGAAGACCAACAAAAATAACTGAACATAGAGTGATTAACCGTTATCCACCAAAGTTTACTTCCTGCTGGCCAACAAACTGCGAAAAAAGCAAGTTACCATGATCAATATTTCAAATAACTTTTTTAATTGTTTACCTCTGTGATGATGTTGTCTTTAGTGGTGCTTCTGTTAATTGTTAAACTTCTTGATTTTATTCACACATTCAAAAATTAGGCTACCTTATATCCACAGAATCAAAGCTATTGAGCACCTTGTTTCTGTAGTGCAGTTTATTATGCTGTACAAGGCAGTTTCATGATTCTAAATTTTGGTTCTAAGGATGAAGTCCTAGAGTAAGTTCAAACACATAAATTTGAGCTACGTATCATACACACTACCTTCCTTTAATGTATTTCATTTTAAAAAAATATCATAAAAGCTGAACTCCAACAATTCCACAACAATATTGTTACTTTTAAGTTACATGTCCTGGGGTATCTGTGTTAAATAATACTTGACAAGGTGGTACACTGGATAATTCTCAATTTTGGCATGGGGGAGGGGGGGGTGGTTACAATTATTTATTTACTTATCTTATTCTACTTTGCTTACTTTTGGTGGTGTTGAGTTTCTGCAAGTTTTCATTTGGAGGAAAAAGAGGGGATCAATATAAAGCTTAACTGCATAGTTTTTCACACAAAAAAGAGACACCAATGGTATTTTTTTGAGTTGAATATTGGCCCATGATTATTTTAGGAGGCATTAAGTCATTTAGTTTTATCCACAAATGGGGGACTTATTTAATTTCAAATCTCAGGAATGGAGGCTCATTAGATAAGGGGGCTTAATAGAGAGGGGGGACTTATTTCAAATCTTTAAACACTTAATCCTAAAATAATTTTTGCGCAAAACTCAAACACTGTTAACTCACTGTCAACAAAGACCGGCCAAGTTTATGCATTTTTTTCTAGCCTTTACAAAAATATACTAACTGGGGATGAAGTGGGTGGCTGAATAGAGAATCTGATGCCCCAAAGGGGGGAGGAGGGCTTATTAGAGAGGGGAGCTTATTAAAAAATTTGACTCTCAGAGGGGAGGGGGCTCATTAGAGAGGGGGTCTAATAGAGAGGTGAACCAAAATATTTTATTCATCATATCCTATTTCAGAGATAACCCTGGAATTTTTGAAACAGTAGACAAAACACCCCATATAGTGTCCCTACTTAAGAACTTCACAGTGGTAAACATCTCTACCGTATCCATCCTAGTACAGACATGTAGACGACACATACCTCACTGAGACCAAAATGGTCAAATGTTTTGCCCCATTTCATGCCAAAACAGCTAAAAACCATACTTTCCAAGGCCACACATTTTGATTCAAACAATAGGCCTTCTGTTGCTTTTAGCAGTGCTGTATATTTTAGGTAAAATAACTGACTTATACAACTGTTCATGAGGATGAATCCTTTAACATATGAGGGATTTACAGTACCAGATTAAACAAACAATTCTATACGATCAGTGCATAACTCAGATGTTTTCTCTGTTTACTCCAACCTGTAAACCATTGAATTCTTAGGGGACTGTGAATTATTGTGACTATTATGTTACGTTATAAAATCTGTCATCTGCAAATTCACTTTATGGGCAGTTGTTTTCCTTACAGAGCACCGCACCACTACAATAATGAAAGCCAAATTATCTACATCAATTTTTAGAGTTCCTCATAATGCCTCCTTTAGGAAGTTAGTAAACAAATGAAATCAAACATTCTTGGTAGCACGACTATCCTACGCACGCGGATGAACCCCTTCCCCCGCCCAACCACCACCCCCACCAAGAGATTATAAAAACATGTACAGTAAATATATAATCTGTTTACAGACAGATTAAGCTTAAATGAACTCTCGATTTTGCAGATTTCTAACGTGAGGCGCCCTTTCCAGTATTTCAGATGTTTATTCTTTTCATCCAAAGTACCTTCAATTCTAAAATCGAGACAAAAGTCTCAATTAACTTTTTAAGGATGAATATATATTACTTATTAACGAGCAAGTGGCAAATTAACACTAATTCATCCCACATCCAAATTTCACCGTTTTATCAATAAAGATGACTTCTTTAACAGCCAGTTAGGTACACTGACGGAAATTTCAATGTAAAACAAACCCTGCTCTTTATCTCTTTGTATCAAATGTCAGGATACTGAAATGCGGGCATGAGAACAATGAACACTTACCGTAAGATATGATCGGAGAGGAATTCCTTTGTGATCCACGTCGAGGGCTCCACACTCCTTTACATCACCAAGAAAGCGAAATTGTCAGCATCTTATCATATAGAGGTCGGTTCTCGATGTCTTTATGGTGATCTCAGTATTTCCTTTGCACAAATCTAAGAACTTGTGATCCTTGTGATCTAAAAGGAACATCTAAAAGGTGATGACTCAGGAGATGAGCCCGTTAGCCGCTAAGACAGCGAATGTTGTCAAACAATATATGTGGGCAAATATGTAACACAAAATGTCTCTTTGAAAAACAATCGGTGTGAGACTTGCGCGTGCGCAGTACCAACAATCGAACGATGAAAACACGTTGCAGCGATAAAGAGTTGGAGGGCGATCGTACTGGGAGACAGACGTCGAAGCAAGAGCCCTTTGATTTTGGTTGTACTGGTTCCTTGGAAATGACCTCTGTAGTGTGTGTTTAAGGCATTGGAGTGACTGATAAGACAAAGAAGAGTTGTTCTAACCGCGTATAATCGGTTCCTGTGCGTACGAACTTTACTGGGAGGTAGCAGTGGTTTTCAAGAGGCGAGGCAGCGCACGGGCGTTTGTAATTGACACCTAGTTGAAGTACAAACAACTTCGAAGGACTGAAGACATCTTGAATTGACGATTGTGGCGGGCCGCTACTACAAGGAAAGTATTTTTCTCGACAGGATATTTCTGAATGATTCGAATTAACGGATCTTAAACTGAGTGAATGATACATTTCATGCAAGAAAGTTAAAGTGGATATTAAGTTATAAGCTTTCAATACATACGATCCGAGTTAGCTCATTAATATTTCATAAGCAACCATCTTCGCGGGCAGCCTAATGCAAGATGGCCACGAAGCCAAAAGAACAACAAAGTCCAGTCAAGAAGAGATTTACAAGTCCACTTGGAAATCAAAAATACGTAACCAAGGGAATTTCCCCGCGTTTCAAAGCAAATCTGAAAGACTTTCGCTCTTTTGGACCCGGGAAGCAGGGCAAGCAAAAAGGAGACCTGGGACCTAACCATGGGAAACCTTGGAGAAAGCCTCCGGACAGAAACAGGCCAAACGTTATCAGGTTTCACTGTGGAGGAAATAGTGCAGATCCACTTAATTTAAACAGCTTGATAGATCGAGATCCATCTGTTGTCACACCACAAGCTTCACCTCTGTCAGTACATAGTGAATCCCCGGTTGAAGTGTTGGAACCACGTGACCAAACTGACCCTTTGAACCTCAAAGGTGTTCCACCAGAACCTGAAGTTAAAGGATCTCATGTTACGCCTAAGAAGCGCAAAAAGAAGAAGCGCCATCCAAATAATCACAATGCTGAAAATGAGGTGAAACCGAAAGAACGGTCAAGTGCTGCGAGCCAGGGCGTTGGAACAATTTCTGAGGGTAAAAGAAAGAGAAAAAGAAAATTTTCCAAAACAGAGGATTTGAATGAGACTAAACCAAGCATAAGTTCTGATCAATACAATACGAAGGCATCAGAGAACAAAGATCTTGTATCTCAAAGTATAGATGAGCTTGAGCCATCAACAAAGAAGAAAGCTGTTATCTCTGCAGGAACGTCAGCAGAGGCTAAGGAAGAAGACGCGGATAGCTTAAAAATAGAGAACTCCTCTTCAGTGGACAAACCTGGAAGAAGCTTGGAAAAACAAAAAGATTCTGGAAAGTTTCATGGATCAAACAAAGGCAAACATCCCAAACGGGATAAACATCATTCATCTGGAAAACCAGAAAGAAAAGAAAAACTTTTTATTTACGGCAACTACAATAGATATTATGGTTATAGAAATCCTCAGTGCAGTGAAGACTTGAGGCTTAAATGCTTTAGGAAGGAGTGGTTTACAGGGAAAGATGTGTTAGACTTGGGATGTAATGTGGGCCACATAACACTGACAATTGGTCGTGACTTTAGTCCACGCATCATCATGGGAATTGACATTGATACCAGCTTGATACAAGCAGCGAAGAACAATTTGCGGTATTACGTGAAAAACCCAGTTTCTCTGCCAGAGACTTGTGGGAGAGGAGTGGATTTTCCCATGTCATTTGCTGTTACAAATGGACCTCTTGCTGCTCCTGTGGTTCTAGGAAGTGATGAGAAACTTTTATTTCCACATAATGTTGTCTTCAAGCAGGTAACAAAATATTATTTTCTCACTTGTAAGTTTGCATTGCAACGTCTGAAGAATAACTACAAGGATTCTTTCCAGATCTTACATCAGTATGGTATCTTTGTATATCAGAACTGTTTCATTCTGTACAAAAAAACAGTAATTTGATAGTGACTGAATAGTAATTTGACAATGACTTAAAAATGTACATCACAAAGATTAATGTAAAACATACACTTTCACTAGGAGTGGAACTCTAAGATGCTAACAGGTGAATATGCTCATAAATAAATTCTTTCTCATCATTAGGGTGTAACTGACTTATAATTATCTAGATTTTGCACACATATCATCATGTCAACTAGTGTGAGATCTGTGAAATACAAATAAAAGGCTAATTGTTTGAAACCTTGGTAAAAGCCATGACTAGCAAGAGAAAAGCCATTAATGTTAATTATTATACATGTTTATAGCTTCAGCCAGGAGTTCTCTTTGAAGAGATAACTCTTTGCTGAGAAGCAATTCAGGCATGCAGAATTTTAGTGAGAAATTCACCTTTTAATGGGACTATGTGGGCAGTGGCTAAAGGTGGTTCCACTGAGGCTATGATGTAGGGTAATGCCAGTTGGTGCAGAAAATGGGAAGTCCTGGGTGCCAAGCAGCTTGGCTTGAGCAAGTCAGTAAAAAACCACTTCAGTTTCTAGGGACAATCGTGCACTTGTTATAGTTCAATGTGACAAGCAGCCACCCTGAAGGTCATCAAAATATTCAACTGCTTTTAATTAATAAGTTGGAATATTTTGTTAAATCTTAGTTTGAGTGTAGTTGTAACCAGTTCTTTACCCTGTTTTCTTAAATCTTCAGGAAAACTATGTTCCAAACAACAGCGAGGTGCTTTCCAAGCAAAAGCCTATCTATGATCTGATTTTGTGCCTGAGCCTTACAAAGTGGATTCATCTGAACTGGGGGGACGAAGGCCTGAAGCTCATGTTTAAGAGAATTTTTCTTAACCTGCGTCCTGGAGGAAAACTTATCCTTGAACCGCAACCCTTCTCCTCCTACAAAAAGAAAAAGAATTTGACGGTAAGTGGTTGCATCAATGTAATTTAGCAATCAAATTGTCTTCCAATAAGTTCCTAGTAAGTGTCCAACTCAGAATGTGTGGTTGTGAAGAAATGCCCAGAGCTTGAACAAAAGTTAGTTGTTGGACAATTACAACAGAATTTCTGAAGTGTCATTCCTGCATGATTTTTAAGTGCACTTGGACATTGACTGTGCTCAAAATAATAACTAGGCTTAAAGTGGTACTACAATCAAAAAATCTCTTATTTTTTCTTCGGATTTCAAAACTATGTTTACCAAAAGGCTGGTTTTCACTAGCAACAGAGTTGGATTCGTAGTGAAAACAACGTTCCAATTCTGCTTACAAATCCATCGCTTACGATCTAGAGAAAACTAGGTTATCAGAGTCGGAAGGAGAAGCAGAAGAACTAAACCAATCACAAAGTGTGGAAATGGGCACTGTGATTGGTTTATCCTTCCACTTTTGCTTCCGACTCCGACAATCTGGTTTCACTAGATCGTAAGCGACGGAATCGTAAGCGGAGTTGGAAGAAAATGGAAACATTCTGATTCTGCCGACTCCGATTCCATTGTGCTAATGACTCCGCTTACAACTCCAAATTTTCACTAGGTCATAAGCGCTCTTACTTCTCTGCTTACGACTCCGACTTCGTCGTTTGTGAAAACCAGCCTTAAACACTCCCCAAGCAAATTTTTAAGCCTTAATTTTCCGATTTAATGGCCTGCCGTTATTACACCAGAAAGGATACAATGGCATCATTTACTCACGAGCTTTAGAATGCAGTGAGTGAACACTGCTTATTAATTATGCAGTGTGTGTGAAAGTGGCTTATTTAGTATGCAGCACGGGAGTTTGAGCTTTCAGACTCTCAAACTAGTGTTTTGCATAATTAATAAGCCATGTTCACACACTGCATTCTAAAGCTTGTGAGTAAATGAAGTCATTGTATTCTTTCTCGTGTAGTAATGGCGGACCATTAAATCGGAAAATTGCAGTTTAAACAAACAGTCTTCTTCTCAAACCAAGGCTTAAATTTTCACTCTTTCCCCCAAGATGTTGCTATTAACTGATTTACTATACCCAAGCTCAAAATTCAAAATGAAAATCACAGTGCACAATTACATTTAGAAACAAGAAGAAACAAATAATTGAAAAAGGTGTGCCTAGATGCTCTTAATGATGTTTCCATTTTCATATTTTGCAGGAGAAGATCCGCTCAAATTATGATGCCATAAGGTTCCGGCCTGAGCAATTCATTGACTACCTTCTTTCAGACTCAGTTGGATTTGCTACTTTTGAAGTTCTGGAAATTCCACAACACAAAGCTGCTGGTAAGAAAAATGTACTGAAAACACCAGGGGATAAGCTACTCTCACGAAGCAGCCTTGCCATAAGTTAAACAAAAATTATTGAATGTTTATCATTAGTTGAGTCAGGAGAAATGTTGATTACATTGTACATTCACGCTCCAGTGAAGAAAAGATCACATTGATTGTTTAATCTAGTGAAATTGTACAAAATAACTCACTTTAGCCTTGAGAGAGTGGTCACCTTAAAAGCAGTATGTATGTCACATTTACCTCCCTTAATTTGGAGAGAAAAATTTGGGTAAAAAGGTCCTTCTTATCTTGTGTTTTTTTATGGTAAAACAAAAGGATATCAATATTGATATGCGTGTTCTCCCCGCTGTTTTTGATGTATTCCTTATGCTACTACTTGGGCAAATTGTATTAAACACCAAGAGAAATCATCTTTGATTATCAGTTCCCTTACGCTCGTGGCCTCTATTGTTTGATCAAGCAGTGATACTGTAAGGAGAAATTAAATGCTTGTCACTATTGGGGAATACAGGGTTGAAAATGGTTAAGTGCTTCACAAAAAGCGTGACTGCATAATCCAGTGGTGATGCAATTGTCTCAGTGGAGCATATGATAATAAAACGTGTAATGTTTTTGTTTACTCTTGCAGGTTTCCAGCGGCCTCTGTATCTTCTCACCAAGTCGCCTGAAAACCAAGAAGCCTCATCAAAGGAACTAGCTTAGAAGTTAATAAAAAAGACTTGCAAAGAATAAAATAATATTATTGTTATTGAAGACAAACATCTTGCTTTAAAAAGATGTATCAAAGAAACTTGCTTTTTTTCAGTGTGTTGTTCAACATAGGTTACAATATATAATATTTCCAAAGCTATTAACATTGTTGTCCCTTTAAGCCCCAACAGTGACAAGCATCTAACTTCTCCTTACAGTATCACTTTTGGTGAAACATGCCAGTCATGAGATTAAAAAAAATGATCATCAAAGATGAGATGCCTTGATTTTTGCACAAATTCTCCCAATTAATATTATATGAAATATATGGGCAACAGTGGGGAGAAAATGCATACTGATATTGGGGCTTAAAGGGTTAAGCCTTCAGGTAACAAGTAGTTACTGCATTGTTTTGATCATAAACTGGAGAAAACCTGTAAGTGTTTTATGTGATAATTTGGCCTCTTTACCCTCTTCAGCACGTGCCGGGATCTTTCTGTGGGATGTATTTACTGGTATTTATTCACTGAAGTAGGTTTGCTGGAAATTTTACAAGGCTACAGATGGCATGTTATGATTTATAATATAAAACCTTAGTACAGTGGAAACATGTTAATCTGGCCAGCAACAGCATGCAAAAAACTTATCTCATTACTGTCCAAACTGGAGAAGCAGTCCCCAAAGAATAAAAGTGAATTTGATCATTGCAATATTCATTATTCAATCAACTCTTCGAGTGAAAAGTTCAAATTCAAAGTGAAATTCAATTGAATATTTGGATTTTGAATCGTTTAATTGATACATGCAATGAGCACATTCGAATTTGGCAGATTTCCCAATTTCCCTAACCTGTCTCAGTGGAAAACCCTATTATTCATTTGAGTTTTCTACTGTTTTCACAACTCAACCAATTATTTCAATCCTATCAGAATGCCAAAACTTTTTTCTGGGTGGGCATTCTCAGCTACCAAAACATTGGTAGCTGGGAGAAATGAGAAGAATGAAAAAAGCAGATGATGGTTGGATAGACTGCAAGTAGTCTCTAATTTTGGCGATGGCGATTGAGGGGCGGGTGAAATACACATGCGCCGCACGAGAAATTTCGAGGAGATGCGGCGCGATGCAAAATTTTTGGCACTCCCTTCGCGTCGGGTCTTCTCAAAATTTCGTGCGCGCGTGTGTATTTTGCCCACCCCACAATTGCCATCGCCAAAATTACAGTCTTCTCGCAGTCTAACTGTTGGAAAGTGGATCAGGAAACCTGTGAAATTCCCATGTACCCGACATATGAGTTCATTGAAAACACAACTATTAACTTCTTGTTTGAAATTCACCTTATTGAAATGAATATTGACATCAATTTTGCATTAACAAACTTCCTATTGATTTTCATTCTTGGCAGTGATGGGGTGACAGCAGATATATATGAAAAAATCAGAGTGAATCGTTCAGGCTAAAATAACAAGGTGGCAATATCAAGACTCGACAAACATTTGAACTCCAATGTAAGCAACTCTCAATTTTTTCCAAGCCAATTACTTTTTTCCCAAGCCAATTTTCTGAATAAAGAAGCCCCAAGAAACCCTCCTAGGTTTCGACCAAATGCTATAGAACTGCTAATAAATACAGACAAACCCACTCACCTTCATTGAGATCAGGGTCGCCAAGAAAGAGCTCACAAACAACAAGGCAGCAGGCTCTTACAATGTAACTGCAGAGCTACTTAAGGCAGATGCCACCAGCACCACTGATATGCTATACCCCCTGTTTAAAGAGATCTGGAAAACTGAAAAGATACCTCTTGACTGGCAGGAAGGTCTAATTGTTAAACCACCAAAGGAAGGTGATATGGCAGATTGTAATAACTGGCATCGAATTACTCTACTGACAACAGTGTAAAAAGTGTTCACACGCATTATTCTGAGAGGAATGCAGCAGACTATAGATCAGTTACTGAGAGCTGAAAAAGCTGGCATCATCCCGAGAAACATCATCAAGCAATGTATTGAGTGGCAAGCTACAGTGTACCTGAACTTCATAGTCTATGAGAAGGCTTTTGATAGCATCCACTGTGAGAGCCTTTGGGCGATACTCCATCAGAACGGTATACCTCTTGCCTCAGAAGATTATTAACCTGATCAAAGCACTTTATAATGACTTTGCACTGCAGAGTGATCCATGAGGGATCCCTCATAGACCATTTTTGGTGAACTCTGGAGTAAAACGAGGTTGCTTGCTGTCCCTGGATTGGGTCACTTAAGAGTCTTTAGCTGGTCAACAACTAGAAAGAAGATGGACAGTCCTCACAAAGGCCAAAAGAAGGGACGAATAATTTTTATTTATTTCTCTCATTTTTTAGCAATATGCGACTAAATGATGGTTCTTGTGTGACTTGTAGTTACCGCACGTGTTTTGACTGTAGTTAAGTCATGCATGACGGATGTGGCAAACCCGTATCCAAACAAACAAATTAATATACTGACAACGGATGTCATGAGCACAATCATCCCAAAAACCAAAAAAAGAAAACTGTCAGGAATTTACAGAGAGAATTTGTACCCATCAGACCCTCAAGGACGCAAATTCGAGCCACGATTACAAAAGTTGGACTATACCCTCCGTCCCTGTGCGTCGCTTTATTATGGGAATCCCCCCTTGATCACCCGTGGAGGGATTTCCTTGTTACACAAACGTGACGATTACATCACAGGCGCATGGAGTCACTGACTGTAAAATCTGAAGGCTCGCAAACCCGGAAGTAAGAGAATGATGGCGAATGCAGCGAAAGAACGCTGGCAAGAGGCATTGGAAGAACTAATAAAAGTTTTCCTAAAACACGGGGAAGAGTTGGAACTCGGCCGTGCGGTTTTAGAGCTGTCTCCCCACAGCTGTCGATTGGTGTCAAATTATGGAGCGTCGGAATTCGTGAAACGGTTCCCCCAGTTGTTTGTTCAAACCAAGCGTGGCAAATCGAAATCGAAAGTTATGGTTAGGCTGGATGTGCCGTTAGAGTTTTGCCCTGAAGCCGGAGAAAAAGGAGGATGTGATACAAGGGGATGTACGCGTCTGCATTTGTGCCCTTTCTTCATCAAAGGGAGCTGCAAATTTGGTGCAAAATGTAATAGATCGCACACATATCATGACCAACATACGGTTCGTGTTCTTGATAACTTCCGCCTTGGCTTCTTAAACAGGGATTCTTCAACTTACATTCTGCAACGAATTTTGGAAGTCATCGTGGATCAAAGTGAAATTCAGCGTGCTGCCAATAGGAGCTCTTTGCCAGACATCTGCAAATTCTACAACAAGGCAACTTGTAAGAAGGGAGATAACTGTCCCTGCTTGCATGTCTGTGAACACTTCATTGATGGGGATTGTAAATTCGGCGAAGGCTGTAAAAGAGAGCATGATTTCTCTGACCCACATAACAGAAAAGTGTTAAAAGAATTTGACTTGGGTGGTATCAGTGAGCTGAAAGTGCTTTGTCTGTTAAAAGGGAGAGATAGGAAGCGAACTGCTAGTGAAAGTTCTGCTGTCGAGAGGCCTGGCCATGGCAAAACCATTCCCAGTAGTGTAGTTCAGCGACCCTCCTCTAGTAGCTGCCTGCCAGATATCTGCAAGTTCTATAACAAAGCAACTTGCAAGAATGGAGATAATTGTCCCTGCTTACATGTCTGTGAGCACTTCATTGATGGGGATTGCAAATTTGGCAAGGGCTGTAAAAGAGAGCATGACTTCTCCAGCCCACATAGCAGGAGAGTGTTAAAAGACAAAGGAATGGGTGATAGCAGCGAGCTAGAAGTGCTTCAGCACCTGATGAAAGGGAGAGAAAGGAAGAGAACTTCCAGTGAAAGTTCTGATGTTGAAAGGCCAGACAAAATGATGATTCAACCAGTAAATTCTAAATCCTCCACTGCCAAAGCAAAAGATGAGAAAGAAAAGGATACTGAGATCTGCGGATTTAATCTGCGTGGCAAGTGTAACTATGGCAACAGCTGTATCCACCGTCACACAGAGCTCCCATATTTGTGGGAATTTGCCGTGGATGGTGATGACAGATGGGAGAGTTTTTCAAGTGATATAAATGCAATGCTGGAACAGGCCTACTGTGATGTTAAACATAACAGCTGTAAAGTGGCAATCAGAGGCATTCCTTACAAGGTCCAGTTTAAAGACATGACAGCGGTTGCAAGTATACAAGTGAATGGTATGTCGATAGCTAGTAGTATGTTAAAAGGCCTGTGAAGGACGTTCAAACAAAAGTGACAGATATGCTTGTTAGAAATTAAGAAACGAAACCCTTCAAGGAACCAAGGTGCAGCATTAGGAGTTTGTCTGACACTATGGCACATCCCTGAGTGTGAAAGGCTAAAAAACAGCCTGGTTAGAGCCACACCCTGAGAGTACAGGACACTCTAAGTGATCCCCCCCCCAAAAAAAAGGCTCCTCACCCCCTCCCCCCCTTCTCTCACAGTGACTCTGTCAGAGGTGTATAGGTAATGGAACCCTGTGGAACCCTGGGGCTCTGTCAGGGTAATAGTCGGCACCACCAGCTTGGCATTGAAACAGCGACATGAACAAAGTGAAGTGACGTCTAATGACAAGCCTTCCTCCATAAAATTTCAATAGCGATGGAAAGGAGGTAAATTCACTGAACAAATGTTTGACAAGGACATTACAACCACCTGAAATTATAACAAAACAAGTTTTGAAGCTCAGAGAGCAGCCATGCAGACACCCTCTAACAGGGCCCCACCCCCTCATGTAAGGTGTCTCTGTTTGGCTCAGCTGTCACCCCTTCCCATCAGGGATGGGGGATAGGGAGAACCTATGTGTGGGGCCTTGCCACCCAATTTGATAACCCTACCCTGTTTCATATTTAATAGGGAGTAGGTTCTGGGGTACATCTTCACCAACCCCTGGAGATTTGACCCCTGGATATTATACTCTATTTTACACAGGTAGACAAAACCAAACCCGATGTTATGCCAGAACTGTAAAAAATATATACCTGCATGGCCCCATCATGAAATAATTTACTGATTATTTGACAAAAAGGAAGGGTAAATGTTGAGAATGGCCTATTTTACAAACAAAAATTTACAAGCATTGTAGTGGAGTTGAACTTGGCTGTGACATGAAGTCATTTCATGGAGGGTTAGAGTGGTGCTTGAACTTGAAACCTCTGGAATATGTCCAACACTCTGACCCTAGCATCCCTTGTTTTCTCAGCTGCAATTTATAAGGTTCGGCGACTGTCCACTGTGTCATCAGTTGTCGCCCCAGCAGGCCATGTGTTCAGCACCAGGTGGAATTGGTACTGGCTGGACGAGGACAACAATTGGCAGTCCTATGACACCCCAGGAGATGGGCATGCTGTGAACACCACAAGCAGCCAATGTCTTGAAAGAGACTATGTCGCAGGTATGACAATTTGCAACAGGGTGTCATATGATGTGTTACATCATGGGAGCAAGTCCAGGGAGGTGCTCCTCGATAGAAATTCGTGTTAACCATTAAGTTAAGAACAAACAGCAGGATTATTCTACAGTATCTACTGGTAAGCAGACCTATCAACTGTTGGCACAATTTCCTTTGATCTGGTGTACTTTTCTAGGCTTAAGTGAGTAAGTACTTGCAGTCTTCCTGGTTGGCCTATGTGCTAAATAAATTTGGCTCAGTCTTATTCATCTTGACCACCCCTTGCAACCTTTTCCCTTTTTGCCACTGCTAAGTCAGTGTGGTGGGTGTTTGAACTGGTATTGCAATTTGTTAAAGCTTGTGATTGGATGTCAGATTACCAAACACAAGAAAATATGTTCATCAGGATTTTCAACACCAAGAAGACAGTTAAAAACATGATCAGTGTACAGCCAACATATTTTTTCAATATACTGATAAAACATATCCTCAAGTGTATCAATATTGTATCTTTTTTGATAAATCTCTAAAGAAAAAGCAAAAACAAAAAAAAAAAACAAAGTCATGAAAACCTATTGCTGGTTTCCAGAGTTCCATCATGTTTATGGTTTCTTTGTTGAAACTTGATTAATTATTAACGAGTTTGAGAACATATGTAAACAAACTGTTCTTTAGCGTGGCACGTGCCTTAAATGGGCATTTTTCACCTTGTCTTCTTATTGCTGGATTTCAAAACACCTTCGAACATTATAGTTATTTTTCTTTCAGAAATTGAAAGCCATTCGTTCAGTGCATCACATCACAAGTACACTCTCTTTTACAAAGAATGGTACCAAAAGAATGATGTGTATAAAACCCAAAGGCCTGTTAGAAGGAGGCCTGCTGAGTTTGTCACCAAACAGAATATGAAAGACATTGCTCAAAGGTATTTAAATGATTTCCAGTTTTATAAAGTGGTTTTGCTTCGTAAAAGAAGTTTTTCTGTTTTTTTATACTTTATAATTAGTGCATGGAGCGGTAAGCTTTAGTCAAGATTATAACATATGTGTGTATTTTTATCAAGTCAATGTAAAACATCCTTTTAAGTCATTTTGTTCCAGAAAAACAGTATAGAGGGGGACATTGGGGGGTTCGGAATACCGCAAAACCGCAAAAAAAATTGACAAATACCGCATTATCGCAAAAAAATTCACCAAATACCGCAATACCGCAAGACGTCCAAAACCTTGTCAAAAATCAATGAAATAACGAAATTGTTGCCTTGAATAATCTTAAAATTACGGGCAAATATCAACTTGTTTTTTCGAAAATTAAGGCATGCTAGGTTCGTTTTAGGAAAATGCAGAAAATGAGAAACGTGTACTTTCCGTCCAGTAACCAGTATGCCGAACAAAGATAAACTTACCTTTATTGATTCACTTTTCTGATTGCAATAGAAGGGAATGAAATTCTTTGCTTCCAAAGTCAGTACTTAACGTTCATCAGGAATTTACATTCTAGAGAGATGCGGTGTATTAGACGCTATGGCCTAACGATTAGGAGTCGATTAGTGCTCTAGACTCCGGAGTGAATGGCCCTGTTCGAGTACTAGTCGAATATTGTGCTGTGTTCTTGGGCAAGCCGCTTTACTCCAGCCAAACGACCCATCGGTATATGCACTGGCTTTCTCCAACCAAATGTACAGATTGGCAATTGGAGCGTTCGTTGACATAATAACGTGTCCAGGGCTGGGAGCCAGGGTTAACGCGACGACTTAATACTTAATTACTTAATACATAACACATCGCGCGCTCGCGAGAGCATGGAGTCATTCCCGGGAAAAGACTTTGAAAGACATAAAAGCAAATAAAGCCACGCATTACCACAGACAAACCTCGCAGCCACTGTAATTGTTTGCTTGTTGACTTTGTCCTTGTCAGCTATTAGATTCGTTTAAGACCGTTTATTGCCAGAATAATGTCAAATCAGGTCAGGTTCCGTTTTGATGTGCCTGGTGATGTACACTGAATGAAACAATCCAAATTAAACTTACCTAATGCTCTCCCTAAACTTGGCGAGCCGTTTTTCTTCTTTGTTCACCCGACACCTGAACTTGTTTTTTTTTTTCGGTAATTCTCGCCGCCTTTTCCCTCTTCGTAAAACAGAGCTACACAATCGATGACAGCCACTTCGACTTCCCTCGTCGCGATCTCGCATGTTGCTACCCCAGCCATGTTGAATAATGCCTGGTCTGTCTGGCAAAGCTCGTGGTTTGGACATGATCTTGGACCCCTTGGTGGGGTCAACAAAGGTCGATCGATATTAAATATTAAAAGTCGGTGCGTGACATACGTCAGTGCCGTGACTTTTAATTGGTTGTCCAAGCGATCAAATTGTAATTACGTTTCATGTCAATATGACTAATATAAACACGCTTGACGGATCAGAGGACCTTCTGTTTCGAAACGTTTCCGCAGCTGTTTCCGAAACGACAAAAAACTGGAAAAAGATCCGAGAGGGTCGAAAATTACGGGAAGATAATTTTAAATACCCAACAAAACGCTAAAAACCGAATCCCGCAGATTTTAAGAATATCGCAATATCGCAATTTTAGATCAGAATTACCGAAATACCGCATGAAAAATTGGCCATTACCGCAATACCGCAAACCCCAATGTCCCCCTCAGTATACAATAATCCATAACTGGAAAATGAACATTTCACTTTTATTTAAAAGCCTTCCTCAGAGCAACTGAGGAAAAACAACAGAGACACAGAATAATAACATTACAATCTTGTGTAAGAAGCTAATGTTTATAATGACAATTTACATGCATCGCATGCTCAAGCAAGTAGAGTGCGCGAGAATGTACAAGAACGTAAGGAATCACCTTCTTTTCTGTGTATTTTTATCAGACGCCGAGCAGCTGTCTCAGCCCATCCAAGAACAAATTCAGCATCTGCTGAAACAGATGGTCTGCCATTGCACTGGGACCCTATCCCAGATGGAGAGGATTACCTATGTGTGCCACTGAAAACCATCTCTGATGAATACAAGAAAACAGCAAAGAAATTCCTTGAGACCATGGACAGAAGTCGCAACATAATCAAGATAGAGCGAGTGCAGAACCCAGGTTTATGGATTCCATACACTCAGTAAGAGCTCCTTTTTTAACCTCCCCAAACTTGCTCAGTGATCCATGACAGTTTTTTCCTTAACTACTGATGCATTCGTTCAGTTCCTCTGCCCACAGTGGCCAGAGAATTCTGTCCCAAGGCTGTTGGCTGCAGTTTGCAAATTTTGTCTGTGATAGTCCAATCTGACCACTTACATGCAAGAAGCAATTTTTTAAATAATTGCTTATGACAGATAACTGGTCGTGTTATTGGTATTAAGAAAATGTTCATGAACATGCACACAGTTCAGTAACTCTACAGCCTGTAGGAGCAACCTTAGCTCCCATAGCTCCAATAACATCATGACTTCGTGGGTCAATCAGGTGAAACAATGAGAGACTTATAACGTGACTCTGATGATGACTTCTGCTCAGGTTGTCGAAATGTCAGTCAATGTCATCACAAACAGTCCCTCTCTTGACTTCACTCACCCAGACGACCATGCCTCACTGACTTATGATATGACTCCTGGGTTCAAATCATTTACAGTGCTAAGCTCTTTTTGTACGTGGGCAAATGACTACACACCTACCGTCTATGGGTGTGGTACTACTTCTGTGGTATACATGTTCCTTACCTTGAGTGTTTTGTGTTGCAGAAAAAAGAGCCACATGGGCAAGAAATCTGGCAAAGAACCTGAAGAGCGGCAACTATTCCACGGCACAAAACCCGACACTGTTGAGGCAATCTGCCAGCAAGGTTTTGACTGGCGAATGTGTGGCAAGCATGGCACAGCCTATGGAAAGGGAAGTTATTTTGCTTGTAAGGCAAACTACTCACACTGTTATACATCTGCTCAGGGTGCCACTCGTGGTTATAAGCAGATGTTCTTAGCCAGGGTGTTGGTAGGTTCTTACACCAATGGTGACAAGTCATTTACTCGCCCACCTCCCAGGGACCCATCAAAGCCTCACATGCTGTACGACTCATGTTGTGATAATACAAACAACCCTGCCTTGTTTGTTGTCTTTGAAAATGGGCAATCTTACCCAGAGTTTTTGATTACTTACATTTGATCAGGCTAATTTTGCCAGAACATTGGTTATGCCACATTTTATTTTATGTTATATTTTACAAGTCATCATAATTGGGATGTACAGTAACCCCACATGGGCTCGTTTATAGACAACTGTCCTTAATAACTAGGTGTCTTATTAAAGTGAGTGTCCAAAAAGTGGTACTATACTATCACAAAAAGCCATTTTCAAATAGAACGAGGATGCCTAAAAATAATTAAGGTAGAAAGTCACAATGTATGTGTTAATATGCCAATTGTAGACATGCCAATATAGTATGTAATTCATGTGATTTGAGATGATAATGTGCCATTACCAAGAAAAATGCGTGGCTTAAATTGGGATTAGTTCAGAGTGGCTGTTAGCCATTCTCTGAAGTACCACACTTTTTCATTCATTTGACATAAGCCTAGGTAGTGAACTTATTATTTTTTTTTTGTAGTTTATTGTATGTACACAAGTGTATTCTTTTATATTTAAAAATGACTTTATAGATTTTAAAAGAGAAAAATATAATGTAAGTGCACCATCTCTTGCTTCATAATGCACATGTAGAGATTTGCCGTTTTTCATTTGTAGTAGGTGTAGAAAGTTGATGTTATATTTGAATTAAGTTTTTTGATTTTAACAGAAAAACATGAAAGACAAAAAAATGGTCTAGCAAGAGGCTACAAACCTCTCTAAATCTAACAATTTCTGGGATTTTGAAGCTCAGGGATACTTTTGTTTAAGAAACGAAGATGTTGTCCTTCAAATTAAATACGACGAAAAAAAAAAAAGAGACAACACGCGAAGAATTAAATACCGCCTTGTTCAAGAGGTTTTTTTTCTTCTGAAACAAACAAGATTAAGCCGCAAAGCAGCGATAACAAGTCGCGAAGAAGATAAGACCACGAAAGGCTTAACCATCCAGTGGCGGATCCAGGATTTTTTCAAAGGGGGGTTGACAATCTGTTAATCGGCAGTTGCGTATAAAACAACAATATGCTATTATTTTTGTTATGAAAAAGCGATAGACACGAGGAGTCATACTTCCCAGGGGGGGGGGGGCTCCAACCCCCTCAACCCTCCCCCTGGATCTGCCTCTGCTATCTTAAAATACTGTAGTTCCAGTTACACAAGGAAAAATATTCTCTTTTTTGGTCGCCCCTCCATAACATTTTTCGTCAAACCTAATTTCTGGCAATATCTGAGTTTAATAACAAACAAAAAAGCAAAATTCCGATCACTGAAGTAATAACCCGAACTTTTTCACAATATTTTGTCAGAAAAGAGGGGTCAGAAAAAGGGTTAGTCTTTGTATTCAGGCCTGCACACAAGTAAAATCCAGTTTGAACTAACGACTGAGTCTTCTGTACAACACATTGAAAACAGTGGGATTTGTGTTAGGTCTGCCACCGGTCTAGTAACTGGAGCCGTAGTATTTTTGGTTTTTTGAAAATCTAAAAACAAAGAAAACAAAAACAAAGGTGAAAGAAACAAATTTAAAAGAGAAACAAACAAAAAAGAAAGAGAAAAAAAAGAAACGAAAAGGAAGAAAAAAAAAGAGACTGTAGCATATAACTCACTTATAAGACCTTGCAGACGTGGCAAAGCCACCGGCAGGTCTTTTGTAAGACTGGAAGATAACTGTAGATATTGTAGGTGATAAGCAGTGCTTGTAGGTTCAGAACTGTTGAGACAACGTATCTATATACCTTATGTAACAAAAGGGTTTGAACCTATCCGGAACGCCAAACAGTTTTCCAGCGCTGTTTTTGGAATCATCATTTACGCTTAGCTCATGCCGCGATTGGAAAATTTTCATCTCAGAAATATTAACTGGTCTTGCTTTTCCATGACTGCTAGCTTAGAATGAATATTGTTTCCGACTTTGTACAAATGAAAGGCGTTACGGTACAGTCACAACAGAGGAAAAGCTGTTTCATTTCAGGATTATGCATCGGTCAATTCCAGCAGTGCCCATCCCCCAAGTCATTAGTGGGGCATTGTTTCACATTTTCCTTCCCGGCATTAAAGCATTTGTTTACCCCGGGGCATTTGTCGGCTTCGTGATTTTAACCTCGCACCATCGCTGCTTCTTTTCAACGATAAACTCACCAGCAAAGACAATAAATTTGTAACTGACTTTGTCCACTGAGGACGTAAATAAGATGGGAGATCCACAGAACGAATTGTCAAGGGAACAATACCTTGAAATCAGATTAAGACTTACCTGAAACTTAGATTGATCTGAATTAACTTCCATTGGTTTGTAGATAATCCCAGAAACGGAGAAATGAACGTCTTTTTTAGTACAGCTCGTTTATCCTCGCCGTGGGGAATTTGCCAGATGTTTTCAAGACATCCTAATGCTCGGGGGTGGGGGCTGCCCCGGAGTGATGGGACTGCTGGAAATGACGGGTGCGTTGTTGTCATTAGCTACAGGTGGAAAGATGCCGTACAGTTACAATCAACTAGTAGTGTCCAGTTCCTCTTCCAAGACCTAACGTCAAGGGTACCCAGTGAATCATTTGAGCGAAGTATATCTTCGGAATACCGCTTGGGAACGCAGTTTCAGTCTCAGTTTTTACTGCACCTTACATAACAACGACAATTTGAGCTACAAAACCCAGCTAACGATTACGTCTTTTTGCAAACGGACAAATGGACCGTGGTCCACCAATCACGAACGCACGAACTTGACCCATTCGTGACTTGTTATTGGAAGGCACAGTAAGTTCTTTTATAACACTGGACGGCGGTTAATGCGAAGAAATAAGTATGTTATAGCATCAGCAAAGAACAACTGACTTAACCTCAGATGATCAGATTTATCTGTAGTCGGAAAGAGCAGAGTTTTCGTCTGTGAAATGTCAACTCACATTTTCGTGAGATGAAAAGCTTGACTTCTTTTGTTTTTGGAGACAAAATTATCATCCTACCACTGCCACTCAACTATTTAGCACCGAAAACAATCCGAAAGGACCACACAGTGTTAGTTTATACAAATATCCTTAAGCCCTTAAACAGCCTGAACGTTCCGACCAGACAGAAACGACATCGTAAGTGTTAAATTTCCTCGCTGGGTGACCCTGATAGGAACGAGTATGATATGTATTTATGGTTTCTTTTTTAGGCTTCATCGCCGCTTTCTTTTTCATGTAACTTCTAATTTTTGTGGATTAACTTTCAAATCTTTGTGTAGTGATTAAATAATACCTAACAATAGCGCCAGTAGAGACCTTACGCAGCCACGATTTAAACGGCAAGAGAGTTATAAAAAGTTTATAGATGTTGGTGCAACGTGGGGGGGGGGGCGTAATTTTTGCTTTCCCTTTTTGAACTTGGATGCCTCTGCTTCAAGTCAAGTTCAGCTCGTGGACATTTAGGCCACGTTGGACAAGTAATCGCGGAGTAGTTTACTGAAAACTGAGAACGTGAATTCACTTTTTAATTTCAGCGTCGTGTCCTTGGCGTTTCCGTCGTGGTTGCGTAGGGTCCCTGTTGTGTTTAGATTACTGTACCACAGTTCTGTTCTTGCTGGATTACCCCTAAAAGAGGGTCTGACATACCGGTAAGTAGACCATCAGCAAAACTGGAGGGATGGTCTTCTGATTGCCCCTTTTTTTCAGTCTAAGTTCCTTGCAGGTACTTTTGTACGCGTGCAAGCTTTTGTGGAGCTGATCAACTGCTTGCGGGAATTTTTTTTTTAAGGGAATTGTCAGCCCCCTCCAGAATTTCAAATGGTCTGCCCCTAAACTGCGTAAATTAGTGTAAAGTTAACTATCAAAACTACCTAACCTCTATGTTATGCTGACTGAGTGTGCTGTAATGCTGGTGTAGGTGACATTAAGTCAATAAAATTCTATTCAATGGAGAAGGTCTTCCTGGAAGAGGAGAGATTAAAGTCAGAATCAACTGGACAATTTCACTTTACGTACGTTTGTGACATAAGTGAACGGTCCGCCGAAAAAGCCGTTCTTAGACAATTGGGTGGAAAACTGGACACCAGACGGTGACTTTCATAAAGATGATTTAGACATGCGTGTATGCTCCGAAGGAAGCCAAAAGAACTATTAACACCTCATCGTCATCCAGAGCGAGTATTTTTTTCTATTCAACTGTATGTGCGCGCTGTCTCCATCTTTCCACCCCCATGACGTATATTTTTAACGACACCGTCACAATAATTGTAATTAACACCCCAAACAGGTTACAAATTCGTCTTCAACTTACGATTCACAAAGAATAAGAACTACATATGTTTGTAAGAATGGAGAAACATATAAACGAACAGCAGAAACATAGCCTCTGTTATGTATAGACCAGGAGCCATAATCGGGGACGGAGACCGTAAGCGCGGGGTCCACGCGGCCCCATCGAAAAGGACAAATGTGCTATTTTTAGAAAAAATTGCGCCACCCTCGACGTCATAAACGCGCGTGGCTACACGCAAATTTGCGTTTAACGTGGATATGACCAAGATGGTTATAATTATTTGATATCCAGTATGCCCGAGTACATAATGGTTTTTATTATTAAAAACGCAATCGCTAATTGCTATGAAATCAAGAAAGAGAAAAAAAAAGAGAGAAACGCCGAGATGAAAGGGAACAGGAATCGATCGCGATCACATGACTGACCGAAAAAGGCGCCAAAACCTTGCGAAGTGTTGCAGCGTTTCTTTGCAGAGGTGAATGAATCAATGAAACTGCCCCGAAGTGAACGTACAAGCACAAGGTTTGGGAAAATCTTCCACTTATGGGCTCTGAAATGCGGCACGTGTTTGAGTTTTCCTGAAAATTGTTGGAATCGTCGTTCAAAGCGGATTGAAGCTGTACGATCTCACCCTTATGGCTGCTGGAGTTCAAATGAAAGAGTTTGTAATCGCTCCGTTCGCACAACGCTGACAACGGAGCCATCATGTGTTTGTTTGATCGAACTGAAGGCAGAATTAATAATTAAGCTTGAACGATTATTTCTATGCAGCTCACTGAAACAAGACTACGGAGGTGAGGAACATTAGAATTCACCATCTTACTTTTTAAACGCAAACCACAAAACGCAATTGTTCTCAGTTTAGAGCTCGCGGACGGAATCGTAAAAACAACACTCAAACAACTGTGAAAGCGATTCAACGTATTTTACATGGCATCCAACTTGTGTCTAAATGTCTGGAGCTGCTCAAGGGAACACAGTTAGAGCCACAACGAGTACAGGTAAACCAGTGTCAATTTTGCGTGGTATAGCCAAAAAATGTCGCCTTTTCTGGTACTGAATTTGTCTAATGCTTTTTGTTCAGACTGCTGTATGACTTTTGTACTGACTCGCCATAAAAAGTGTGACAATTTTTATTAAATGCTTCTTTCCTATTTTACTGTGCTTATTTTGTCTTGTCTCGATATTTCCGACTCAAAGCCTTCCGTATAAAACCTACTGTTTGTTAAATTTTAAGAACAAGTGATTGAGTTGACGATGAAAGAAATTGTAAACACAGCGCTAAATGCTTATATTTCTATTTCTACAGTTTCTGTTCGTCCTAAGAAATCAAGCATTTGTGTCTCAGTGACGTTCAGTTGTAATTTCTCCTTAATTTTGCTTCGATACAAAGTGATTTTTCTCGCCGGGTTGCTGGCGGAGAAAAAAATCAGCTCACTCTGTCGTTGAAACCCTTGCCATGTCCACTGCGCTATGTATCCCTTCTAGGTTCGTAAATTACCCAGTAAGTCATATTCAGTACTAGGGCAGCATGAAGTTTCACTTCATCTTTCTCCTTCTCATCGATGGAAGTAGTTTTTTTCTTGGTGTTTTTCCAGTTCTCTATTTTGTCGACGATTGATAACGCACCGCGAGAGTATTTGATTGAAAGCAAAGCGCGCTTTTCACTATTCTTTGTCTTCATTATAAACATGTCGGTCATTTCGGTAAAGGCGGGCATTATTTCAGAAAACATACGCTGGGAAATCTCGGCAAACGTTTTCTTTACTGATTCGGTATTTGAATCTATGTTACTATTTTTCTTGCTGGGGAAATAGTGACAACGATTTATCAGTGCGTTACTTTTCTTCACAACGTGCTTGGAAAATCATTTTACAGTCTTTGCGGCTGCCCATCAATCTCTGTACGTCCTCAGAGGAAATACATTTTCGGGATGTATTTTCCCTTTTCCTGCCTGATTCGCCTTCAACTGATTTTTTCGTCGTTCGACGCCTTTTTGGCCCGCAAAACGTTTGTTCCGTCTAACGGGGAAATCCTCGTCCGACATGTCCGACGCATCTTCGCTACAGGATTTTTCTAAAATATTCTCACTGCCATCATCGGAATCACTTGTACAATCCTCATATCCAGAGTCATTATCCAAAAAGTTCTCCTCAAGGGCTTGCCTTAGATTTGGAATTGTCACTGATGACAAAAACTGGATTTCTTCATCTCCAACGAAGGTAATTTCCGACGCCATTTTGTTTGTTTTTTCTTTGCACGGCATCCTCGCAACATACACGCGTGTTTCACGCGCGCGATGGCGCAATTTTTTCTAAAAATAGCACAGTTGTCTTTTTCGATCGGGCCAGCCCCATCACTGAAAATCAGGAAAATGGTATTCAGTTACGGTCTCCGTCCCCGATTATGGCTCCTGTTGATGATAAAATGATAATAAAAGAAACATAAATGATAATAAAATAATCAGGCGCTGTCCACACGTCTCCGTTTTCGTTTGAAAACGATTTTTTTCCCTCCGTTTTCAAAAAAATTCTTGTCCGTAAGTAGCGTTGTCGAGTCGTATTCGCCCGTCCACAAGACGCTAAAAACGATTTTCTAAAACGATTAGAAAATGCTAATACCGCCGACGGAGCATGCGCATGGCGCCATTTTTGTCGTTTCGTGTGTCTATCTTGGTTGGGAACTTGAAAATTTGCAAGGAAATAGTTTAAAGATGTCGCAGTCGGGACATAAACCGGGTAGATCTTAGGGTAAGAGCAAGGCTGAGTCGTTTGTTTGGAGAGATGACGAAGTGGAGCTGCTTCGTAAAGTTACAATCGAATATAATTTGAAATATTAAGTCTGTAAGACCTCGGAAAAAGTCGATTGGGAATCATGCCAGGCAAAGTACTCCGATATTCTGGATCTTTTTTCCGATATTTTGGATCTTTTTGTATAGCAGCATAGTATCCTTCGCCTTCACCATTTTGCATTTAGGCCTTCTCGCGGGGTAAGCTGAATCCAACACTGTGACGTCATCGTTTTCGAAAAGTTCCGTTTTCACCGTCCACACGAAAACACGAAAAGGGAGTTTTCACTTTCCACTCTGGAGAGCGTTTCCGAAAAGTTGGGTTTTCGGTCACCGTTTTCACCGGATACGTGTGGACAGAAGGCCGCAAAGAAAAAGGTTCGTTTTCAAACGAAAAACGTGTGGACGGGGCCTCAGTTTTCGTTTTCTTTGCGTATTGGCCTTCCGTCCACACGTATCCGGTGAAAAACGGTGACCGAAAACGCAAGTTTTCGAAAACGCTCCCCAGAGTAGAAAGTTGAACGGACAGTGAAAATGGAACTTTTCGAAAACGATGACGTCACAATATTGGATCCAGCCTACCCCTTGCGAAAGCCGCGCGAAAAATAAACCTAAATTCAAAATGGCGAAGGATACTGTGCTACAAAAAGATCCAGAATATTGGAGTACTTTGTCTTGCATGATTCTCAATCGACATTTTCCGAGGTCTTAGAGCCTGACTTGTAACTTCAAGAAGCAGATGCACTTGGTCATCCGTCCCAACAAACGAGTGAACTTTACTCTTGCCCTTAGATCTACCCGGTTTTTGTTCTGACTGCGACATCTTCACACCATTTTCTCACAAATTTTCAAGTTCCTAACGAAGACAGATCGAAACGAAGAAAATGGCGCCACTTGCTGTCTTTCAGTCTCATTTTATTGGTAAATGGGCGTGCTCCGTTAGCCGTATCAGCGTTTTCGTGTGGACGGGCGAAAACGATTCGAAAACGCTACATGTGGACGCGATTTTTTTGAAAACGGAGAGGAAAAAAATCGTCTTCAAACGGAAACGGCTACATGTGGAGGGGGTCTTTATAGTAGCTGGTAGTCACGTTTCCGCTTCTATGTTTGTCAATCATATTTACTATTGATCCCAGACGTCCTTTCAAATGGCTTGAACTTTGCGTCGCTTCACGGACCGTTTATTTCACTCTGCGGTTTCAAAAATAGTAATCACGTGACCACAAGTTTGTTGACCGTAAGCTGACCACAACATTTGTAACGTTGAACATGGGACAAATGAATTTCAACCTGCAATCATCACATATCCTAAAATAATGCCGTCTCCTGAATTAAAATATCTTCTTATACTGGTTATAAACATTATCTTAAGGGAAAATTCAGGAAGAGTGTTATCTGAGGACATGAAATGCGACGGCTAGTAAAAATTCATTCAGCGAAAGTGGAGCGTTGTCGAGCTGGAGTCAACAAATTTAGTTCTTGCGGTGAACAAACTTGTGATCACGCGATCATTTTTTTAAAACCGCGGAGTAAAACCAACGGTCCGTAAAGCGACACAAAATTCAAGCCATTTGAAAGGACGTCTGGGATCAATAGTAATCTTTTCATTTTAATCATTTTAAATCTTGTAATCGTTTCATTCCATTTTTTCTGAGCCGGCACTGTTTTAACCCCAGTTGTTTACTTCTGTGCGCATGCGTATTTAGCTCGAATCTTGCAATAATGGCAGAAAGAAATCAAGAAAAGGGACTGAAGAAGAATAAATGGAAAAAAAGCGAACGAAAAGGACTCCAACGTTTGGGCCGATGAAGAAGTTGACGTTTTATTAGATGTATTTCTAAGTTTGTCTTGGTTTCACGCTGCTTTAAAAAAGATCCACTTGATAATCTCCTTCTTGAAAGCAAACGCGACAGACAAAGTGATAATCTAATATCGTCCGTCGCCATTTTGCTTTACGAGTGTTACAAGCATCCATGTGCAGCGCACACGAATGACAGTGGTCTACTAATTATAAACGCGGACTCAACCATGTCCGGTCTCTGAAATTCCGTCGTGTAAACAGTCCTTGCCGTTCCACCTAGGTTTGAGGACCGGTGCCTCTTTTTATAGTAGCCGATCCATAATGTTTCTCGTATAAACGGTCGAAAATTCATGGAACCGGTACTTCTTTTTATCCGAGCCGTTCCTCTTTTTCTGTCATGCAAACGCGCCTTCAATGTGTGCGCGCGCTCGTGCGGGCGCTCGTGCGCGCGCTAATGACGCAAGAAATTATGCGCAGTAGGTGTTGCGCAATGCAAAACAGATGAATCACCTTAAGTTACACATCCGTGACGATTACATCAACGACTTGTAGAGGCACTGACTATGAAATTTGAAGGCGCGCAAACCCGGAAGAGAATCATGGCGAATGCAAGGAAAGAAGAAGCTTTGGAAGAATTAATACAAGTTTTCCTGGAACACGGGGAAGAGTTGGAACTCGGTCGTGCAATTTTACAACTATCTTCACACAGCCGTCGACTGGTGTCAAATTATGGAGCTCCGGAATTCGTGAAACGGTTTCCCCAGTTGTTTGTTCAAACCAAGCATGGCAAATCGAAATCAAAAGTGATGGTGAGGCTGAAACTGCCGTTAGAGTTTTGCCCTGAAGCTGCAGAGAAAGGTGGATGTGATAAAAGAAGATGTACGCGTCTCCATTTGTGCCCTTTCTCTATCAAAGGGACCTGCAAATTTGGTTCAAAATGTAATAGATCGCACACATATCGTGACCAACATACGGTTCGTGTCCTTGAACACTTCCGTCTTGGCTTCTTAAACAGGGATTCTTCATCCAACATCCTGCAACAAATTCTGAATGTCATCGTGGATCAAAGTGAAATTCAGCGTGCCGCCCACAGTCGCTCTTTGCCAGACATCTGCAAATTCTACAACAAGGCGACTTGTAAGAAGGGAGATAATTGTCCCTGTTTGCACGTCTGTGAACACTTCATTGAGGATGATTGTAAATTCGGCGAGGGCTGTAAAAGAGAGCATCATTTCTCTGACCCACACAACAAAAAAGTGTTAAGAGAATTTCACATGAATGGTATCAGTGAACGTAAAGTGCTTTGTTGTTTAAAAGGGAGAGAGAGGAAACGACCTGCTAGTGAAAGTTTAGATGTCGAGAAGCCTGGAAAAATAGTTCGCAATAGTGTAATTCAGCGACCCTCCTCTAGTAGCTCTGTGCCAGATATCTGCAAATTCTATAACAAAGCAGCTTGCAAGAATGGAGATAACTGTCCCTGCTTACATGTCTGTGAACACTTCATTGATGGAGATTGCAAATTTGGCAAAGGCTGTAAAAGAGAGCATGACTTCTCCAGCTCACATAGCAGGAGAGTGTTAAAAGACAAAGGAATGGGTGATATCAGCGAGCTACAAGTGCTTCAGCACTTAATGAGAGAGAGAGAATGCAAGCAAACTGTTGGTGAAAGTTCTGCTGCTCAGAAGCCTGACAAAATGATGCTTCAATCAGCAAATTTTAATCCCTCCACTGCCCGAGCAAAAGATGACAAAGAAAGGGATACTGAGATTTGTGGGTTTAACCTGCGTAGCAAGTGTAACTATGGCAACAACTGTATCCATCGGCATACAGCGCTGCCTTATTTGTGGGAATTTGCTGTGGACAGTGATGACAGATGGGAGAGTTTTCCTAGTGATCTGAATACAATGCTGGAGCATGCCTACTGTGATGTTAAAAATAACAGCTATAAACTGGCAATCAATGGTACTCCTTATGAGGTCCAGTTTAAAGGCATGACTGCGGTAGCAAGTTCAGAAGTTGTTGGTATGTAAATAACTAGTAATAAAGGCTTGTGAAGGATTCCAAAACAAAAGCGACAGGTATGCTTTTCAGGAATTTAACCCTTAAATGGGTGTACTCATGTCTGGGCATATCCCTGAAAAACTCAATAACAAGATGGTTAGAGCCAACACCCTGTATTCATACAAGGTTGTGAAACCACTATTAAAAATCTCGCTTTCATTTATACCCTGAAAGTCATTGCAATGAGACTTTTGAACACTCTTGAGTGATTCCTCCCACTCCCCCACAAAAGACATTCCCCTCACCTCACCCCCTCTCCTTTCCTTCTGAACCATCCCTGTCAGAACTGCAAAGGGAGCGCACCTTGCAGAAGGAAAGCAGAGGATCCTGTGTGATTGTATTACCCCACACCTGAGGTTCCATCAAGGTAAATTCTGAACAATCAACATGGTATTGAAACAGTGACATAAACGAAATGAAATGATAACAAACAACAAGAGTGCCTCCATAAAATTGTGACAGCAACAGAAAGGAAGTATGTTCACTGAAAAAATTGATGACAAGGACAAGCTAACTGTCCAAAAACGTGACAAAACAAGTTTGGAAGCTCAGATGGCAGACATGCATACACCCCTAACAGGGCCTCAACCCTTCATTGCAAGGCATTCTTCCTTATGGCTCAGTTATCACGCCTTCTCATAGGGGAAGAGCACCTCCATAATTTTGAGTTTAGCCATGCCACCCAGAGAGCTGAAATCCTTACCCTAGTTAAGATTCAGATCCTAATATCTATTCTGTATTTTGCATGGGGAGGCAAAGCTACACTTCATGTTACACCAAAACAGTAAAAATATATACCTGGCCCTCTCCTGAAGTAATTCATTATTATAGTATCCTGAAAAAATGTGGTCCATTTGACAAACAAGGAGGGTGGGTTAAAATTAAGGATGGCCTATTTTAGAAACAAAAATTGGCAAACCATATGGCTATTAATTTACAGCACTTTGTAGAGTTGAGCTTGGGTATAACATGAAGCCACATCAGTGAAGGGTCAGAGTGACACTTGAGCTCAAAACCTCCGGACTTCAAGTTCCCCATCCTGACCCCAACAACTTTTGTTTTCTCAGCAGAATGTTATAAGTCTCCCAAAAAGGTTCGACGTCTGTCCACTGCATCATCAGTGGTCGCTCCAGCAGGCCATGTGTTCAGCACCAGGTGGAATTGGTACTGGCTAGATGAGAACAACAAGTGGCAGTCCTACGACACTCCAGGAGATGGACATGCTATGAACACCACAAGCAGCCAGTGTCTTGAGAGAGACTTTGTGGCAGGTAAGTCAATTTACAATAGGGTGTCATGTAAGGCATTATATGTGGTGTTGCATTAATGAAGCTTGCGGTTGGATGTAATATATCAAACACTAGAAAGCATGTTTCATCAGAATTTCCAGCAGCAAGAAAAGAGTTGAAAAAATGATGCATGGCTAATATATATAAATTATATACACCAAGAAACTACCAACAAAGTTAAAATCCATCCTAATGAAGACCGGGTTGCCAGACCTCCTTCACACCTCTTTGACTAAGCCGTCCAAGCATTCCCGTCATAAACGGACTAATGAATTCATTAATGGAATTGATTCGGTTCGTTGATTAAATAATCCATTTGTGAAATGAATAATCCAATATTCAAATTGAGCCTCCATTCAATAATCGAATGTTGATTGGATTAATGAACAAAAGCCTTGCCATAAATTTCTCCTGTAATGCCAAAGTTTAAGTTTGTTCTTAGTATAAAGTGCAAGGTGAGATTCTAAAATAACACAAAGGTCAACAAAGATCAATCGATCAATCAAACTGGTAAGCTTTTGTAAATATTCACAAGTACTGTATTGTTTGACCAAAATGGCAGATATCAACATGGAGAATCGTATGTACCAACACCGGTAGAAAATATACCTGTTTTTTATTCATGTCCGCCATGTTCGGTCGCACCATGCTTCGCCTTGCCTTCCATATATGATATAACTTTTGTTCATGAATCCTATTAACATTCGATTATTGAATCAAAGCTCAATATTAATTTGAGTACGAGATTATTCATTTCACAAATGGATTATTCAATCAGTGAACGGAATCAATTTGCCATTAATGAATTCATTAGTCCGTTAACGACAGGAACGCTTGGCTGGCTTTGACTGTAACAACGTAACTTGACATTTTAACCGGTCGCTATGCCTCACCTCACCCTCAGGTTAACAACTATTAGCACAACTCAACATTCTGCATCTGCATAGCATGACATCATAAAGTTGGGAATTGTTATATTTGTCACATTAGGTATCATTCCTCCTTACACCTTATTCTCACCCTTCTCTCTGTGATATTTTGATCCGCCAATAACGCTGTGATTTTTCAACCCTCCCCCCATCCCCTGTCAACCACCATTTCCAACCTGCATGACTTTGTGATGTAATATTCTGCCCATAGCTTGGCCCAGGCTTCAAAACAAATGTCTCACAAAATGGTCGACTAAATGTGTTTCTGGAAATTCTCAAAACATTTTCTTAATATATTCATCAAAAATCTCTAAATATCCCGAAAAATTTTCTAAATATTTTGCTATTAAAATTGTAAATAATGAATATTATAATTTTGACTCAGAAGGAGCACACCTTTCAGTTACTGTGGTCTTATTTCAGTTTCACGGCATTTGTCACAGGTTTAATAGGAGCTTAGCATAACCATAAGCCTCCTCTTCAGGTTGACATACGACAGTTGTAAGCAAAATCGTACCGTCTAAATCGGCCATAAGTATGTCCTGTTGACAAAACCAGCTGGCGATGACAGTTAAACAAGGATTTCGTTAGTTTTGGTGTCTGACGTGCTGTCCCTTTGACTATTTTCCATCCACAACTTATTGACAGAGTTAAAAATACCACTGTTGTGTTTTTCTTTCAGAAAAGGATAGCCATTCATTCAGTGCATCACATCAACAGTACACGCTCTTTTACAAAGAATGGCACCAACAAAATGACGTGTCTAAAACCAAAAGGCGTGTCAGAAGGAGGCCTGCTGAGTTTGTGACCAAAGAGAATATGAAAGACATCGCTCAAAGGTGTGTAAAGGAATTCAAGTAATCAGTGGTTTGTAATAACTGTGGTAAGACTGAAGAGCTTTGTAAAAGAAGTGGATTTTTTTTGTGTTTCATACTTTCAATGAGAGTGCACACAGCCTCCGATCTGAATTACAATTTATGTGTAAATGTTTATCAGACGCCGAGCAGCTGTCTCAACCCATCCAGAAACAAATTCAGCATCCGCTGAAACAGATGGTTTGCCCTCACACTGGGACCCTATCCGTGATGGAGAGGATTACACATGTGTGCCACTGAAGACCATCGCTGATGAATACAAGAAAACAGAGAAGAAATTTCTTGAGACCATGGACGGAAGTCACAACATAATCAAGATAGAGCGAGTGCAGAACCCAGATTTATGGATTCCGTACACACAGTAAGAGCTTTTGGTTTGACAGGTGTCCAAACGTCCTTATAGCCACCACGTACTTTTCTCTTCCACTTATGTATTCACTCAGTTCCTCAGACCACTGTGGCAAGAGAATTCTGTCCCAAGGTTGAGATCACCTGAATGAGCGAACCTTAACCCAATTCAGACCAGGTCTTCTGGGAATGGGGAAGGGGGGGGGGGAATCCACCCCCCTTCTGAACCCTGAGAATATTAAAGCTATTACAACGAAACTTAGAAGACAGATAGTGCATCAAAATACGTTTCCTACAAAGTCGGCATCATCAGCTGATGACGTCATATGACGTCAGAATAATGCCAAGTTCTCAAATGGTGGCCATCTTGGATCAGCCATTTTGGAGTTCGTACATCTTCTAAAACCTTCCAAAAGCGGCAAAATTGATCACGAAATGATCAAAATCATTAAATTAACACGAAAACGATCTAAAAATGTAAAACTTCAAAAAGTTATAACTGTTCATTAAAAAGACAGATTAATCCAAAATTCTGAAAAAAAACGCTTGTCAAAAAGTGGTTGCCATGGTAATGTCAAACTTGATGGACAGGGTTTTGCTGTACCAAATTGTTGCCAGATAAATTGAAGAAAAAGTCACCACTTTTTAAAGTCCATGCGGGCAGAATCCGCCCCCACCCAGTCTGAATAGGGTCCCTGCCAAGCACGAGATTGACTGAGCACAAGGGAGCATGGGAAGGGCTCAACCCTTCCCAAGGTCCTTTACGCCAATGCTAAACCTTTTCATGTTCCATTGTGTGAGCTACTCTCTGATTTTTTTCCACACATTTGAGACGCCTCGGTTCGAGGCCGATTAAGCCCTTTTATTGTAACATGGGGAAGTCAGAACACACCTCTTATGTGGGGGTGGTACAACTTCTGTGGTATACATATTCCTTACCTTAAGTGTTTATATTGCAGAAAAAAGAGCCTGATGGCCAAGAAATCGGGCAAAGAACCTGAAGAACGACAACTATTCCACGGTACAAAACCTGACACTGTTGAGGCAATCTGCCAGCAAGGTTTTGACTGGCGAATGTGTGGAAAACATGGTACAGTCTATGGAAAGGGAAGTTATTTCGCATGTAAGGCAAACTACTCACACTCCTATACAGCTGGTCCTGGTGCCTCTCGCGGTCATAAGCAGATGTTCTTGGCCAGGGTGTTGGTAGGTTCTTACACCAATGGTAACAGCTCACTTACTCGCCCACCACCCAAGGACCCATCGAAGCCTCACGTGCTGTACGACTCATGCTGTGATAATACAAGCAACCCTGCCTTGTTTGTTGTCTTTGAAAATGGGCAATCTTACCCAGAGTTTTTGATCACTTACATCTGATATGACTTGGTTTTGCCAGAACTATGGTTGAAACCGTAATTTGATTCTATCATCTATTTTACAAGTCGTTAGGAAGTACAGTTGAACCGCGTTATTACAAGACTTTTCACACCAAATAAATCGAATTTTCCTTGTTAACAGGGTTAACATGGGCTGGCTCAAAAACGAAAATACAGTCCCGCAAAACTCGTGACGATAGGCAAACATGAAAAAGAATTTAATTACCAAAACAACAGTAAAACGAGTAAATACCGCCTTGGTCCCATAGGTTTTTCCTTGTCAAACGAACGAGATTGAGCCGCAAAGCAGCCATGACAAGTCGCGAATAATAAAACACCATAGACGCCTTACTGAACTCTCTTAAAATTATGAAGTTCCAGTTACACAAGGAAAAATATTCTCTCTTTTGGTCGCCCCTCCATAACATTTTACGTCAAACTTGTCTAACTTATGGCAATAGCCGAGTTTAATAACAAAAAGAAAAGCAAAATCCCGACCAGAGAAGTAATAGCCTGAAATTTATCACAATATTTAATCAGAAATGTTAACAGTCTCATGCAGACTTGCTCATGAAGAAAACAGCTCATTTTGAACCAACAACTGCAACACATTGCGCATAGTGGGATCTGTGAGACTTCTCACTAGTAGATTGCACCTAAAACGATCAGGGTCGGTTAAGTAACTGGGGCCGTAGTATTTTTTGGTTTTTGCAAATCCGAGAAATGAAAAAGAACCGAAAAACAAAAGAAAAAATTTAAAAAAGGAAAGAAAAAATAGAAACGAAAAGAAAGAAAAAAAAGAAGAAAACTAAATTAAAAAATTCACTGTAGCATATAACTCACTTGCGAGACCCTGCGGAAGTGGCAAAGCCACCGGCAGGTCTTTTGTAAGACTGGAAGATAACTGTAGATAAGCAGTAGGTTTAGAACTGTTTAGAACGCACGAACTTGAACTCTCTTGGCCTGTTATTGAAAGGCGCAGTAAGTTCTTTCATAGCACTGAACAGCGGTTAAGGCTTAAGAAGTAAGTATATAATGGTATAAGAAAAAGGCAAATTAGTTAACTCAGGTGATCGGATTTATCTTTGGTCGGATAGAGTAGAGTTTTCGTTTGTCACCTCAAACTTTCGTGAGATGGAAAACTTGACCTCTTTTGTTTTTGGAGGCACAAAAATGTCATCCTGCCAGTGCCACTTAAGTATTATTTTGGCAAAACAATTTGTAAGGACCACACAGTGTTAGTTTATACAAATATCCTTAAGCCCTTAAACAGCTTGAATGTTCCGACCAGACAGAAACGACACTGTTGGGTGACCCTGATAGGAAGGAGTATAATATGTATATATGGTGTCTTTTTCTTAGCCTGCTCTCCACTATTCTTTTCCATTTTGTAGATGAATTTTCAAATCTTTGTGTTGTGATTAAATAATACCTATACCTACAAAAATGATAGCGTCAACAACAACAACAACAACCATTTTATTTTGCCAAATTAAATCGAAAAAATTACACTATAAACGAAATTAACTAAAATAGGCAAAAAACTACCCAGAATAGAAATAAACTAAACGAGCTGAGTAGTTACAAAAAAAATTTAATTTCTTTGACTAGGTTGTAGATATAAGAAGTCAAAAGTAAAATAAGACAGGTAATAAGTAATTAAGTACGTGGCTGCGTAAGGTCATCAGAGACCTTACGCAGCCACGATTTAAATGACGAGAAAGTTATAAAGCAAAAAGTATAATAAGCGTTATGAATGTTGGTGCAACGTGGAATGGCAATTTTTTTTGGGGGGGGGGAGTGGGGGGACGTAATTTTCACTTTCCCTTTCTGAACTTAGACGCTGCCGCTTCAAGTTCAGCTCCTGGACATTTTGGCCACATTAGACAAAAATAGTGAGTTGGAATAATCGCGAAGACGTTTACTGGAAAGAACTTGAATTTTTTAGCGTCATTTTCCTTGGCGTTTCCTTTGTGGTTACATAAGGTCCCTGTTGTGTTCATTTGTTGTACGGAGCTGCGTGGTATCTGGTTGTACGACAGTCCTAACTGGGTAACCTGTGTGTAACCCTCTTTTCCCTTTGCAGAGAACAAAACACGTCAGTGTGCGTGAGAAGTTGCTTGACTCGGCAGTTAATCTCTTGCGTGCACCCGGTTTTGTTCTCGGCTTCTCGCGGCTTTCGTTACTTTTGCAGTTAGGAACGAAACAACTGTATAAAATGCACCCGCATATGACGAATTTTATTACGCGATCAGAGTACAAAAAATTGTAAACAAGTAGCTAAAATGCACTGTAAAAACGGCAAAAATAATATAAACGTGCATATTCTCCTTTCTGTTCTCCATACATTTCTTATGATACTAGTAAGGAGAATTTGTTTAAATATTAAGACGTCATATCTTTAGTGATCCCTTCCTTTATTCTTATCACTTGAATGTTTGACCAAATAGTTATAACGTAAAGAGAAATTTCCTGTACACCACTATTAGGGCTGAAGGGGTTAAACACCATTTCGTTCACAAAATCAACAATCAGAATGGTTCAGAGCTTTCGAATTCGATGTTTTTTCAGGTTGGAGTAAACAGAGAAAATACCTCAGTGTCAAGATCAGTGGATTGCAGTTCTCGTAGAATCATTTGTTCGATTTGCGATTGCAAATTCGTGATCTGTAATGAAATTCGTCGTCTTGAGCACTTGCATGAAGAGTGGTTTGCCTCTAGCGCACGGGACCACTAAAAGTAACGAAAGCCGTTCTCGCTGGATTGCTCCTGAGAGAAAAGAGGGTCTGGACTACATAAGACTGAAGGGACGGGGGAGGGAGAGTCAGGTAATTATTCTTTTTTCGGTCCAAATTCGAAGCAGGTACTTTGTATGAGTGCAAGCTGATCAATGCTTGCAGGATTTTTGCAAGGAATTGTCAACTACCCTCCCAGAATTTCAAGTGGTCTTCTTCTAAACTGAGTAACTGAGTAAATTAGTAAGTGTAAAGTAAACTGCCTAAACTCTATGTTAAATTGACTGAGTGTGCTGTAATGCTATTATAGGTGACAATAAAGTCAATAGAATTCTGTTCAAACGGAGGATTGGGAGTGTGGACTTACCAAGGTAGAAAAAAAAAACTTTGAAGTGAAAACAATTCAGGATTAAAAGATAGGTTTAGGGACGCGGTGATGGTGTCGCATTAGTTTGTGACATTAGTTTGCCGTCCGCCGGAAACGTTCTTTGGCAATTGGGCAATCGGAATGGCTCTGAAGGGACCACGCATACCAGAATTCTACACGCTGACTAAAATACATAAGAAAATACCAGTCGGCAGACCAATAGTCTCTGGGAGCAGTGGTCCAGCCGAGCGTATTTCTAGTTTTGTTGATTCACTCTTACAACCCAGTGCAATCAAACAGAAGTCATACCTTAAAGACACCACCGACTTTATTAACTTCATTGAAAACACGCCTATGACAAACAATTCTCTACTAGCCACCCTGGTTGTTAGTTCCCTCTACACTAATATTCCTCATGTAGAAGGAATAAATATAGTTTGCCGTCAATACGAAAGCCACTATGAGTCAAAACCTCCCATTCCCGTAACATATCTAAGGGAATAAATGCGACTCATACTCGAAGAAAATTCTTTCAAATCAGTTCAATGAAAGACACTTCTTACAAACTCACGGCATCGCTATGGGAACTAAAATGGCTGTCGCTTTCTCAGTTATCGACATGGCAGATTTCGAGGAACGACTCCTAGAAGCTAGCCCGATCAAACCGTTTGTCTGGAAAAGATTCATTGATGACACTTGCTCCCTGTGGGATATACCAGCAGAAGAAGTAAAGACTTTTGTTGACTTCGCTAATTCCTTCCATCCCACGATCAAATTTACATATGAATTGTCATCTTCAAAGGCTATTTTCCTTGACACAGAAGTTTTTAAAGGACCACGCTTCTCAACTGTTAATATTCTAGACATACTGACTCTTTTCAGACCGACCGAAACTTTCCAATATACTCACTTCTCCACCTGCCACCCTTTAAACACTAAAAAGAGTTTTATCAAAGGAGAAGCATTACGCCTCTTACGTACTAATTCAGTCAAAGAGAACTTCGAGTCGATTCGAGAATTTTAAACGGGACTTCGAACAAAGACTCTACAAAAGAGGCTATCCAGTCACGCTCGTTAAAAACATTCTTGGTGAAGTTCGATTTGAAAACAGAAAAGACACTCTACGGTCTAAACCTAAACAAAGAAATGAGATTTTACCGTTTGTCACAACTTATGTAAATTCGGCTGGACCAAATCTTAAAAAAGATTCTAATGAAACACTGGCACATTATCCCGAACCAACCAGGTCTCGCTCAAATCTTCAAACACGAACTGATTGTATCCTACAGGAAGGAAAAATCACTAAAGGACATCCTTGTTTGCGCAAACATTCCTTCTATCAAACCACAATCATAGTCACGATAAATCTAGAAGCTTAAAATTTAAACCGAATCAACTTTTATTGCGGTTTTTTCCTGCGTAAATAAAGGTGATCACAATCTACTCTTCCGAAACGTCCATAAATCTAGTTGATCTACAAAACCATGAACGTAGAAGCTGAGGACTTGAGGACTTTATTAAACTTTGATTACAAAAACACCTCTAGCCCGCGTAAGTGCTACCGCCCTGGCGGATTTCTACGTTCAACGAGGCTAACGGATATCCAACAGCCATCAATGATCAACTAACATTAAGCGCGGTGAAAAAAATAATATTAACATGGTTTCCGCCGAACATTCGAGCAATAAAGTAAAAATAAAGGTACCAAAAGATCTCGTAGCATGGTGACAGTTAGAGTATAGTTAACAAAAACTTGCCGAAACTTTAGCACTCAAGCTGACCTCGCGAGAGGAAAATGGATTTGAATTTATCCATATTTCAGTATAAACGAACGTTTCGCGTCAGTTTAAAACAAACCAAAAAAAAAATAGCGCGACTTAAGCATTTTTATAAGGTTTGACACTAACTTTCTCGAAAATGATTTAGAATTTAATCGCAGGGTCACTAATCAAAATGAATTTCAGTGAGATGTTTCAAATAGTATACAAAATGCGACAGTCAGTATGAGTAGATTTTTGGTAATTAATTTTTGCACTCATTGCTCGAACGTTCAGAGGAATCCGTCTTAATTACGGCTTTGACTTTCTAGTTAAAGCAACTTAACCTTTTTTCACATATAAGCCTTAAAGGGCTGCAAAGACACGTGCAATTTGCATAATTGCTGAGTTGATCTTTTTAAGCGCCAATGTAGAAGCTGAGGACTTGAGGACTTTATTAAAACTATTATCACTTAGAATACATAGCATCCTCATCTGCTGGTCAGCAATATAAAGGAGTAAGGGCTCTAAGAAAGTAGCTGTTTTGAAATTCGAAAGTCGTACTTGTCCTCAATCTCGTACTCGTAGTCCGAATTGAACCCGGGGGGGGGTACTCCCGTCAATTTAGGATAGGTGTGTGCCGCCAAGGTTCTCAAACCCTGACCCTATTTAAGGGTAGAAAATCGAGAATTGATACCCTTTTAAAGGCCCAAAACCAAGAAATGGCACCCTATTTAAGGGAAACAAGATAACTCATAATTCTGTAACTAGGTGGTGAGGAGCGCAACACAAGCTATAAACATTATTTTAAAATCGCTTTGTTAAACTTTATAACGTGTAGTATAGTTTTAACAGACCATATCTTTTTCGTTTTGCGCGTTGAGGTGGATACTGCAATTAAGTGACCCTATCTAAGGAACATCTAAGGATCACAATATCAAAAAACACCGAAAAGGATACCCTATTTAAGGACTGGGCACCTCAAAAACCCTACCCTATCGGGCGGCACATACCTATATAGCGTATATAAGGAAGTACCCCCCCCCGGGGAATTGAAGGTCTCTACAAGTGCCGCTACAAGTAAAAGCCAGCAGTCAGTTTGTTTACCTGCAACCTCAAAAGTATAAACATGTCAAAAACAGGTCTATAGACTACCGAATGAAAACAGAACAAAATATAACAAAATAAGAAATTTAAAAACTTGTATCAATGAAAACTTGAATCTCTTGTATCACGTGTCTCTGAAACCGCCGTCGCGGCTGCCACATGAAATTGGCGGGAAACTTCGAAGAAGAAATGAGAAATGGCGACCACTTCTCCGTCATTCAGTGAAACAAAAGCATTGAGGGAGCTTACAAAAGGTAAGACACTTCAATTTATGTTCGTTTAATGTGCTAAAAAGACAACGCTCAAAGTGAACCGAGCATTTCTTGTTGTTCTCTCAACTTTGGCTCAGAAAATCAAAGAAAGTCTTGTTGTGTTTCCCGACTTAACAGCTCGAAGTTTGGTCCCCGTATTTTGACTTGAATTTATAAGTGGCTCCTGAAATTCCCTAGGTGTA